>OY754986.1:11797590-12155090 GCA_963576475.1 Molanna angustata | reverse complement strand
CTAATAAGAAAAACTAAAAACACTTATTATAAAAATATATTGATTGAAAATGGAAAAGACAGCAGAAAAAACTGGAAAACGATAAATGAAATCATTAATAAGAAAACTAAGAAACACGAAATAACTATGATACACGATGGATCAACAAACATTGAGGTATCAAAGGATCCCAAAAGGACAGCAAATATGTTTAATGTATTTTTTAATCAAGTTGGAATTAAATTAGCAATGGAAGTAAACAAAAATTTTGATACCTAAAACATACTTGAAGATGATGTACACAATCCAGACGACATGTGTAATTTTAAATTGACTTCAGAGGAAGAAGTTTCCAGAACAATTAAAGAACTTAAAACTGAATCTGCACCAGGACATGATAATATAACCGTCAAAATTATAAAGCACAACAGTAAACATCTCTGCAGACCAATTACACACCTCATTAATTTGAGTTTGAAGAAAGGAGTTTTTCCAGACACGTACAAACATACAATAGTGGTGCCTATACACAAAAATGGTCCAAAAGAGTTATTGAATAATTACAGACCCATCTCTCTTGTATCCAACATATCCAAAATTTTTGAAAAAATAATTAAAAAACAACTGGTCATCTATATTGAAAGATTTAAAATCCTACATAATAACCAATATGGATTTAGAAAAGGTCGAAGTACAAATGATGCCATTGCTGAATTAATTGAGTCAGTTGGAAAATCTTTGGATAGCAGTAAAAATTGTATCGGAGTTTTTTTAGATTTGAGAAAAGCTTTCGATAGTATCTCACATATAAGACTATTGAATAAATTTAAGAAATATGGTATATCAGGCACCGTAAGAAACTGGTTTTGTAGCTATCTCAAAGATAGGATACAAACCGTAAGAATAAGTTCATCCATAAGTGATCACCTTTCTTCCAAGTTTGGTATCCCACAGGGTACGGTCCTTGGACCAATATTATTTATTTTATATGTAAACGATATTTTTGAACAATGCAATAATAGTACAGTTATTTCATATGCAGATGACACTGTTGTTCTGTGCGAAGCTCCTACAATGCAGGAGGCGACGCATAGAGCTTCAGAGAATCTCATAAAGTTGAAGAACTGGTTTGATGATAATTTATTATCATTAAATACGGAAAAAACATACTTCATTCCATTCACACTAAACAATAGACAATCCGATACCGACATTAAATTATTATTTTACGAAGACTTAAATAAGACCCGATTAATAGAAATACATAAGACTAATGAAATAAAGTATTTAGGAATAAAAATAGATAGAAACCTTAAGTTTAAAACCCAAATAGAAAATATAGTAAACCGTTTGAGAAAATTCATTTATATATTCAGGAATCTCAAAAATATATTATGTAAAAATAGTTTAAAAATTGTATATTTTGCATTTGTGCACTCTGTCCTTATGTATGGTGTTTCGGGATGGGGTGGTACATATAGGACAAATCTTTTGCCTGTTGAAGTTACGCAAAGACTGATTATAAAGATTATTCTAGGCAAACCTATAGATCACCCGACGGAACAGATCTATGTATACTTCCCGGTCCCAACACTAAAGCAGATAATGGACACGATTGCAACTGTATATGCTCACAGACAGAACCATCCTGTATTTTTTTCTATTGGAACAGTAACGACTAGAGCAAAATTTAAAATCGTCATACCAAAGAAAAATACAACTGCAGCACAGAAATTACTGTCATATAGGGGAATATTATTTTACAATGACCTGCCCACTTCCATTAGAGAAATAAAAATACAACTGCAGCACAGAAATTACTGTCATATAGGGGAATATTATTTTACAATGACCTGCCCACTTCCATTAGAGAAATAAAAATACAACTGCAGCACAGAAATTACTGTCATATAGGGGAATATTATTTTACAATGACCTGCCCACTTCCATTAGAGAAATAAAAATACAACTGCAGCACAGAAATTACTGTCATATAGGGGAATATTATTTTACAATGACCTGCCCACTTCCATTAGAGAAATAAAAATACAACTGCAGCACAGAAATTACTGTCATATAGGGGAATATTATTTTACAATGACCTGCCCACTTCCATTAGAGAAATAAAAATACAACTGCAGCACAGAAATTACTGTCATATAGGGGAATATTATTTTACAATGACCTGCCCACTTCCATTAGAGAAATAAAAATACAACTGCAGCACAGAAATTACTGTCATATAGGGGAATATTATTTTACAATGACCTGCCCACTTCCATTAGAGAAATAAAAATACAACTGCAGCACAGAAATTACTGTCATATAGGGGAATATTATTTTACAATGACCTGCCCACTTCCATTAGAGAAATAAAAATACAACTGCAGCACAGAAATTACTGTCATATAGGGGAATATTATTTTACAATGACCTGCCCACTTCCATTAGAGAAATAAAAATACAACTGCAGCACAGAAATTACTGTCATATAGGGGAATATTATTTTACAATGACCTGCCCACTTCCATTAGAGAAATAAAAATACAACTGCAGCACAGAAATTACTGTCATATAGGGGAATATTATTTTACAATGACCTGCCCACTTCCATTAGAGAAATAAAAATACAACTGCAGCACAGAAATTACTGTCATATAGGGGAATATTATTTTACAATGACCTGCCCACTTCCATTAGAGAAATAAAAATACAACTGCAGCACAGAAATTACTGTCATATAGGGGAATATTATTTTACAATGACCTGCCCACTTCCATTAGAGAAATAAAAATACAACTGCAGCACAGAAATTACTGTCATATAGGGGAATATTATTTTACAATAACCTGCCCACTTCCATTAGAGAAATAAAAGATCTAAATAAATTTAAAATAGCATTAAAAGGGCATATTTTTGGCAATACATAATCCAATATGTTGAATTTTTCTTTCTGTGTAATGTACATAATTACGATACTCCTCTCTCGAACACGAGTTTTTAACTCTATCGAGAGAGTATCAATACTGTAATTTTTGTCATTTATTGTAACTTAATCAAAATATTGTGTAATACTCTTATAAAATAAATAAATAATAAAAAAAAATATATATTTTATTTCCTATAAAATATTTGATATGGTTTTTTGCCAAAAAGTTATTGTAATAATCTAGGCTAGCATAATAAAATATTTCTTTAAGAAAGAAGCATGTCTTGCAAATAAAAAAAATATATTTTTTGACAAACTTTTTAACATCGATAGAGACGAAGTTGGAATATTATAGAAGAACCAAGAACTCAAGACACATACAGGGCTTAAGACCTGTCATCGGCTGGTTTACACGATCACTTTATGCGCTTGCGCAACGTTCACCAATTTTGTTTTCCCTTATCAATGCAATTTTTTAATTGTATTTGAATAATGAGTAACAGATCACCTGAACATAGGACATAATTACTATTGCCATCTATGAAGTAACGAAAAACCTTTGTTGTAACGCCATCTATTAAGAAATTGTTTTATTTGTTAACAATGAAAGCAGCAGTCTATATAAATGGGGTAACAGTGATCTCGCACAGATGTCATCCTGCGCCAGAAATATTATTTCATTTTTTGCTTGTTTATAATTCAGTTATTACAATGAATAATATGAATTTAAATGGAACACAATGAATATGTCAGGTATATAAAACGGCGGGCAGACCAACAATGACCTACTCATATGAGTGCTGGGCATTAAGGACATTCATGTGCAGACTCTTCATTCCAACCAGATGAAAATGCTAGGTTAGGTTAGGTTAGGTTAATGAATTTATAAAAATTAATTAAATTAGGTACCTATATAAATATTTTTTTAAATTTTTTACAAAAAATTTTATAAATAATTATGATATTTAATTAAAAATTTTAAATATAATTTTAATAATAACTGTTCATATTGGGTTAGGTTAGGTTAGGTTGCTCAGACGGGCTGGTGGCGTCCACATCCGCGGCAGTTTCAAAGTCGCACAAATCAGTGAAAAAAGAATGATAAAAATGACTGCCACAGGATAGTATGATAAAAAGAACGTAAGACATAAAGTTGGGGCCTAGAAGACCAGGTAGACCATTGACCACTTTGGATGTCCACAATAACCAGAAATCTCAAGGTGGCAAGGCTTCGTTCGGAGGACACAAGAACTTTGAGGATGATGACTAGGAGAGCCGACCCCAAGTAAATGGGACAAAGGTTAGTGCAAAGAAGAAGAATAACAATAATTTATAAAATGGAGGGTTTATTTCCATAAGGCATTTTCTTCCAACCGACAAAAACAACGTGAGGTTATACATAGTGAAGTGGAAGGTATATTAAATTTATATTAAAGAACAAATAAAAAGACAATAACGTATCGTTATAAAATATAAACACACATCAACAAAGAAAGGAAGAGGAGAGAGGTTGTGGGAGAAGAGAGAGGATGGAGAAGTGGTGTCAATTAAAAGTTATTAGAGAGGTATTACAGCTTAAGTCTTTTTTTAAAGAGTTGAATCGATTGAGACGTCGTAATACCATAACTTAAGGTGTTTCATAGTCTTGCTGATTGTACTTGAAAAGAGGAACTGAGAAATTCAGTATAATGAATGGGAATAGCTAGTGTGGTACGATCAGCAGATCGAAGAGGCTGACCATGATTTGACAAAAAAATAACATTTTTCTTAAGAGACCGTGGTAAATTAGTGTTATCAATTATATTAAACAGTAATGAAAGCAAATGAATGTTAAGACGTTGACGTATCTTAGGACAGCGAAGAAAATTTAGGGGGAAACACGATTATAAAAAAGTGGAAATACGATAGTAAAAAAGTGGAAACACGATAGTAAAAAAGTGGAAATACAATTATAAAAAAGTGGAAACACGATAGTAAAAAAGTGGAAATATGATTATAAAAAAGTGGAAATACGATAGTAAAAAAGTGGAAATACAATAATAAAAAAGTGGAAATACGATAGTAAAAAAGTGGAAACACGATAGTAAAAAAGTGGAAACACGATAATAAAAAAGTGGAAATACAATTATAAAAAAGTGGAAACACGATAGTAAAAAAGTGGAAATACAATTATAAAAAAGTGGAAATACGATAGTAAAAAAGTGGAAACACGATAATAAAAAAGTGGAAACACGATAGTAAAAAAGTGGAAAAACAATTATAAAAAAGTGGAAATACGATAGTAAAAAAGTGGACACACGATAATAAAAAAGTGGAAATACAATTATAAAAAAGAGGAAATACGATATTAAAAAAGTGGAAACACGATAGTAAAAAAGTGGAAACACGATAGTAAAAAAGTGGAAATACAATTATAAAAAAGTGGAAACACGATAATAAAAAAGTGGAAATATGATTATAAAAAAGTGGAAACACGATAGTAAAAAAGTGCAAATACAATTATAAAAAAGTGGAAATACGATAGTAAAAAAGTGGAAAAACGATAGTAAAAAAGTGGAAACACGATAGTAAAAAAGTGGAAACACGATAGTAAAAAAGTGGAAACACGATAGTAAAAAAGTGGAAATACAATTATAAAAAAGTGGAAACACGATAAAAAAAAAGTGGAAACACGATAATAAAAAAGTGGAAACACGAAAGTAAAAAAGTGGAAATACAATTATAAAAAAGTGGAAACACGATAGTAAAAAAGTGGAAATATGATTATAAAAAAGTGTATACATGATTATAAAAAAGTGGAAACACAATTGTAAAAAAGTGGAAACACGATAGTAAAAAAGTGGAAACACGATTATAAAAAAGTGAAACACGATAGTAAAAAAAGTGGAAACATGATTATAAAAAAGTGGAAACACGATAGTAAAAAAGTGGAAACACGACAATAAAAAAGTGGAAACACGATAGTAAAAAAGTGGAAATACGATAATAAAAAAGTGGAAACACGATGGTAAAAAAGTGGAAATACAATTATAAAAAAGTGGAAACACGATAGTAAAAAAGTGGAAATATGATTATAAAAAAGTGGAAATACGATAGAAAAAAAGTGGAAACACGATAATAAAAAAGTGGAAACACGATAGTAAAAAAGTGGAAATACAATTATAAAAAAGTGGAAATACGATATTAAAAAAGTGGAAACACGATAATAAAAAAGTGGAAATACGATAGTAAAAAAGTGGAAACACGACAGTAAAAAAGTGGAAACACGATAGTAAAAAAGTGGAATTACAATTATAAAAAAGTGGAAACACGATAGTAAAAAAGTGGAAATATGATTATAAAAAAGTGGAAACACGATAGTAAAGAAGTGGAAATACAATTATAAAAAAGTGGAAATACGATACTAAAAAAGTGGAAACACGATAGTAAAAAAGTGGAAACACGATAGCAAAAAAGTGGAAATACAATTATAAAAAAGTGGAAATACGATAGTAAAAAAGTGGAAACACGATGGTAAAAAAGTGGAAATACAATTATAAAAAAGTGGAAATACGATAGTAAAAAAGTGGAAACACGATAGTAAAAAAGTGGAACCACGACAGTAAAAAAGTGGAAACACGATAGTAAAAAAGTGGAAATACAATTATAAAAAAGTGGAAACACGATAGTAAAAAAGTGGAAATACGATAGTAAAAAAGTGGAAACACGATAGTAAAAAAGTGGAAACACGATAGTAAAAAAGTGGAAACACGACAGTAAAAAAGTGGAAATACAATTATAAAAAAGTGGAAACACGATAGTAAAAAAGTGGAAACACAATAATAAAAAAGTGGAAACACGATAGTAAAAAAGTGGAAATACAATTATAAAAAAGTGGAAACACGATAGTAAAAAAGTGGAAATATGATTATAAAAAAGTGTAAACATGATTATAAAAAAGTGGAAACACGATAGAAAAAATGTGGAAACACGATAATAAAAAAGTGGAAATACGATAGTAAAAAAGTGGAAATACAATTATAAAAAAAGTGGAAATACGATAGTAAAAAAGTGGAAACACGATAATAAAAAAGTGGAAATACAATTATAAAAAAGTGGAAATACGATAGTAAAAAAGTGGAAACACGATAGTAAAAAAGTGGAAACACGATAGTAAAAAAGTGGAATTACAATTATAAAAAAGTGGAAACACGAAAGTAAAAAAGTGGAAATACAATTATAAAAAAGTGGAAACACGATAGTAAAAAAGTGGAAATATGATTATAAAAAGTGTAAACATGATTATAAAAAAGTGGAAACACAATTGTAAAAAAGTGGAAACACGATAGTAAAAAAGTGGAAACACGATAGTAAAAAAGTGGAAACACGATAGTAAAAAAGTGGAAATACAATTATAAAAAAGTGGAAACACGATAAAAAAAAAGTGGAAACACGATATTAAAAAAGTGGAAACACGATAGTAAAAAAGTGGAAATACAATTATAAAAAAGTGGAAACACGATAGTAAAAAAGTGGAAATATGATTATAAAAAAGTGTATACATGATTATAAAAAAGTGGAAACACAATTTAAAAAAGTGGAAACACGATAGTAAAAAAGTGGAAACACGATTATAAAAAAGTGAAACACGATAGTAAAAAAAGTGGAAACATGATTATAAAAAAGTGGAAACACGATAGTAAAAAAGTGGAAACACGATAGTAAAAAATTGGAAACACGATAGTAAAAAAGTGGAAATACAATTATAAAAAAGTGGAAACACGATAGTAAAAAAGTGGAAATATGATTATAAAAAAGTGGAAATACGATAGTAAAAAAGTGGAAACACGATAGTAAAAAAGTGGAAACAAGATAGTAAAAAAGTGGAAATACGATAGTAAAAAAGTGGAAACACGATGGTAAAAAAGTGGAAATACAATTATAAAAAAGTGGAAACACGATAGTAAAAAAGTGGAAATATGATTATAAAAAAGTGGAAACACGATAGTAAAGAAGTGGAAATACAATTATAAAAAAGTGGAAATACGATACTAAAAAAGTGGAAACACGATAGTAAGAAAGTGGAAACACGATAGCAAAAAAGTGGAAATACAATTATAAAAAAGTGGAAATACGATAGTAAAAAAGTGGAAACACGATGGTAAAAAAGTGGAAATACAATTATAAAAAAGTGGAAATACGATAGTAAAAAAGTGGAAACACGATAGTAAAAAAGTGGAACCACGACAATAAAAAAGTGGAAACACGATAGTAAAAAAGTGGAAATACAATTATAAAAAAGTGGAAACACGATAGTAAAAAAGTGGAAATACGATAGTAAAAAAGTGGAAACACGATAGTAAAAAAGTGGAAACACGATAGTAAAAAAGTGGAAACACGACAGTAAAAAAGTGGAAATACAATTATAAAAAAGTGGAAATACGATGGTAAAAAAGTGGAAACACGATAGTAAAAAAGTGGAAACACGATAGTAAAAGGGTGGAAACACGATAGTAAAAAAGTGGAAACACGATAGTAAAAAAGTGGAAATACAATTATAAAAAAGTGGAAACACGATAGTAAAAAAGTGGAAACACAATAATAAAAAAATGGAAACACGATAGTAAAAAAGTGGAAATACAATTATAAAAAAGTGGAAACACGATAGTAAAAAAGTGGAAATATGATTATAAAAAAGTGTAAACATGATTATAAAAAAGTGGAAACACGATAGAAAAAAAGTGGAAACACGATAATAAAAAAGTGGAAACACGATAGTAAAAAAGTGGAAATACAATTATAAAAAAAGTGGAAATACGATAGTAAAAAAGTGGAAACACGATAATAAAAAAGTGGAAATACAATTATAAAAAAGTGGAAATACGATAGTAAAAAAGTGGAAACACGATAATAAAAAAGTGGAAACACGATAGTAAAAAAGTGGAATTACAATTATAAAAAAGTGGAAACACGAAAGTAAAAAAGTGGAAATACAATTATAAAAAAGTGGAAACACGATAGTAAAAAAGTGGAAATATGATTATAAAAAGTGTAAACATGATTATAAAAAAGTGGAAACACAATTGTAAAAAAGTGGAAACACGATAGTAAAAAAGTGGAAACACGATTATAAAAAAGTGAAACACGATAGTAAAAAAAGTGGAAACATGATTATAAAAAAGTGGAAACATGATTATAAAAAAGTGGAAACATGATTATAAAAAAGTGGAACCACGATTATTGTTTAACAAGGACGTATTCATTTTTTATCAAAAAAAAGTGGAAACATGATTATAAAATTTTGCGAGAGTGCGCACTACGCATTACGTCCTGCAATCTCTTGGTCTTGCAACTACATATGCGGTCTCAGTCTAAAAAGTCTCGCAAGACCAAGACAGCATGACTGCATGGCTTTGATATAAGTAATGTTTAAAGTTATTTATGAAATAGCTGTTGAGATGTAATAAAAAAAATACTTTTTGTAATATATCGATCAGACTGAGTATTGGCAACTTTTGTATAGCATGTAGCCGACCGCCGCATCGTGGCACAGTTGAATTAATTTCTAAATATTGCTTGTCAGGCTGGACGCAGGTTAGTTGGAAGAAATTGCCAGACGGCAATAATAACGCCACTTGCGCAGGGTGCAAGGAAGTGAATTTCAGAGTTTCATTCAAATTATAAAACCACTTTTCAACTCCAATCTTGCTGAAATTTCTTTCCCAGTCCAATCCTACTGAAATTTCAAACCACTTCGCTTTACATTATATGACATGAGACATAGCAACAGTTGCTATGGCAACAATGTCAGTTGCTATGGCAACAATGACAGTCGCTATGGCAACAATGAGAGTTGCTATGGCAACAGTTGCTCTGGCAGTTGCTATGGCAACAGTTGCTATGGCAGTTGCTATGGCAACAATTGCTATGGCAGTTGCTATGGCAACCATCACTGTTGCTATGGCAACAATGATAGTTGCTATGGAAACAGTGACAGGTGCTATGGCAACAATAACCATTGCTATGGCAAATTTTATAGTTGCTATGGCAACAATGACAGTGCTAATCAATCAAAAGTCTCAATCCTATGGATTGGTTTGCAGAAGAAGTCTACATCTCGCTTTCCACTTCTCTCTATCCTGTGCAGCCCTTTTCAGCTCAACATATGTGGCGCAGTTCATGTCCTCGCACACCTGGGCCAAATATTCCCGTCAGGTGCGCCCCCTGTGGTTTGTCCCCTCAACCATTCCCTCCATTAGGTCATGTAGGAGTCCCTCGTGGCGCAAGACGTGCCCAATCCAGCGAGCACGTCTCTCAGAGATGGTATTGAGTAGGTGTCTGCCTTCTTCAACTTTGTTGAGAACCTCGGCATTCGTGATGTGGTCCCTCCAGGAAATTCCCAGTATTCTTCTGTAACACCACATCTCGAAAGCCTCAAGTCTACTTCTGTCTCTTTCGGTAAGACACCATGTCTCACAGCCATACAACAGTATGCTCCACACATATGTTTTTGTGAGTCTCTTACGGAGCTTCAAGTCTAGGTTGTTTGACTCAAGGATCTTCGACTTCTTGTTGAAAGCCAGCCTTGCCTGATGTATTCGGCTGTCAACTTCTTTCCTTGTTCTCCCATCCCAAGAGATCCTACTTCCGAGGTACACGAACTCTTTTGTGTTTTTCAATGTTTCTCCGAACATTACCACATTAATTTGCTGCTCCTCACGGCCTACAGTCATCACTTTAGTCTTATTTTTATTAATTTTCATATTAAAATCCTTGTTCAAGACATTCTCCATGACTATCAAAGTTTCTGTGAGTTCCTCTTCACTTGCAGCAACCAGTGCGATGTCGTCAGCAAATCTAATCATGTCAATCTTCTTCCCGTGTATTTTCATAGTGCTAATAGCGATATTTATACAGGTTTAACAGGTTCATACTTCTATATGGAGTTGAAACCTGGACCAAAAAGGTCAATATGCTAAACCGTCTAGAATCTAGACGGTCTGAATTGGTTTCTGAAAGGCAACAGCAGAAGTCACACTGATTTGAAGTAAATATTAATTAATATGTTTCATGTTTTGTTCTTTGTTTTTTTTTTTTCATTTTTTACACTTGTATATAAATATATACCATGTTTTGAATTTGTAAAAATCTCATTTTATTTTTCAAATTAGGTGGGATTCGGTACCTCCAAAAAGGTTAAGAACCACTGGTCTAGAGGGCTTTGAAATGTGGCTGCATCGCCGCATGTTGAAAATTTCCTGGGTAAATAGAGTCAAATGTGGAGGTACTCGGGAGAGCAAATGACTAGCGCGAGCTGGGTGACACAATAAAGAGACGAAAAATATCATAATATTTGGATCACATTTTGCGAGGTGAAAAGTACAGGCTGCTCCAAATTAATATGAAGGGCTGCAATTAAGGGACGCCTCAGAATAGATGTGATGGCTCCGTAACATTCGTGAGTGGACCGGCATCAGAGACGTCGGCGAATTGTTCCTTACGGCGGCGGATAGAGATGCCTTCTCAGCAGTGATAGGGGGAACCTGATATGGCACGAAGAAGAAGAAGAAGGCAAATGTTTAAGCAGAACGCGTGGAAACATTCGTACACTGGCGGCTTTATGCCAAATTAATATAGTGTACATAGAATTAATAATCTAAGATAGTGTCGAATATTTTTATTATTGCATATGCGCAAACATTAGATTTTTTTCCCTGTCGGGAGTCAAAGATATTTTTTAACAGATTTTTAATTATCTCAAAATGACAACAATAAGACAAAAATGACCTTATAAGTCTGGCGCAATTCAGGGGTGACTTCTATGCGAAAAATGCATTGTCACCTCAGATATAAGAATTGTAGCTTTCATTATTTACAAAAAACCAATTCTCTCAATAGATGGCGTTACAACAAAATAAATAAAAAATAATAAGATTGTTGTTCATAATTTCACCCATAGATGGCTGTAGTAAAAATTCCTTATTTTCAAGCGAAAAGAATTTCAGTATTACAATATATAGAACTTTCAAAATTGAATTGATAGGGATCTCATTAAAAAGGCATAATTGGTGAACGTTGCGCAAGCGCATAAAGTGATCACGTAAACCAGCCGATGACAGGTCGTAAGCCCTGTAGGTGCCTTGATTTCCCGGTTCTCCTACAATAAATATTCCAACTTCGTCTCTATTGAGATAATTAAAAATCTGTTAAAAAATATCTTTGACTCCCGACAGGGAAAAAAATCCAATGTTTGCGCATATGCAATAATAAAAATATTCGATTACTTACACATTGGTACAAGTAGGTAAATAAGACAAAAATGACCTTATAAGTCTGGCGCAATTCAGGGGTGACTTCTATGCGAAAAATGCATTGTCACCTCAGATATAAGAATTGTAGCTTTCATTATTTACAAAAAACCAATTCTCTCAATAGATGGCGTTACAACAAAATAAATAAAAAATAATAAGATTGTTGTTCATAATTTCACCCATAGATGGCTGTAGTAAAAATTCCTTATTTTCAAGCGAAAAGAATTTCAGTATTACAATATATAGAACTTTCAAAATTGAATTGATAGGGATCTCATTAAAAAGGCATAATTGGTGAACGTTGCGCAAGCGCATAAAGTGATCACGTAAACCAGCCGATGACAGGTCGTAAGCCCTGTAGGTGCCTTGATTTCCCGGTTCTCCTACAATAAATATTCCAACTTCGTCTCTATTGAGATAATTAAAAATCTGTTAAAAAATAAGATAGTGTAATAATATGACAAGTAAAATTAGGTACTTCCTTCAAAAAGTTCGTAGATGTGACAAGTTTTATCATGTTTCATCACCAAACGACACTTACGCTACGTCCTACGTAGGCGATTCAAAGCGAACGCGATTGCGAAGCGATGCGGTGCGGATACAAGCGAATTCAATGCGATGCGGTGCGACGCGGCGGCTCTGTCCTACGTGTGCGCGAATCGTTCCCTCTGCCGCCAGCTACTGTCATGGATGTACGTATATAAAATACTCAAGAAGTATGTTCGGCAGAGAAGTGAAACTAATATTGTGTACTTAGAGAGGCATATTTATGGGGGATATCACAATTCGTATGAAGAATATTACGTAATCTTGAATTAATAAATGAGACTGAATTTACATCTTTCCGGGAAACATATCAAAATTTGACATTTGTGCAAGCGAGAGAAAACTTTGTGTTTTGAACAACATACTATTGTAAAATAGCAATAATAAATAAATAGTCCCAAATACTTTTAGTCCCATTTATTTTTGCCAAATCCTAAAATTCGCGGTTCGATAATAATAATTCTTTTGTCCCATAATATGGGACGTTCATGGACAGAAATTAAAATTTATGTTTCTGACATGTCAAAAAACAATGGCACCGCTTTTAATTCGCGCGAAAATATCAAACCAACTGATCGCGTTCGCTTCGCACCGCGCCGCGCCGCATCGAAACCTACGCGCGGTCGGTAACGTAGGACACTTCCATAGTTACCGACTGTTTGTTATTTTCGCGCCGCGCCGCGTCGCTTCGCATTCGCTTTGAATCGCCTACGTAGGACGTCGCGTAACCAAACCAGACGCAGCCCGGGCTGTGTTCACAATGAACGCCGAGTGCACTTAAGTGACGCTCTAAGCAGTTCATAATGACCGGAAACAGACGCTCAAAAGAAACTTTGTGGCATTCAGATTGAACGTCGAGTGTACGCACCAAACACTCTGTTAAATTGTCAGGTGAAAAACGCTCTGGCAGTTGTTGTATCTGTTGACTTCTATTTTATCTGTGGTAAGATGACTTCTTTTTGTTTCTGTGGTATCTATTATATCAGTTGACATTATTTATGACTAGCTTTTATGTCCCGCCGTTGGCCAAGAATGTAAAATTGTAAAAGAAAAAGCAATCGTTTTTATAATATTGTCACCCAATTATTTTGCAATATCAGACTATGAAAAGTGGTTTGAAATTTGATTGAGTTTAAGTATTGTAAAATGTTCAAGTGATGGCCACAACCCATTCTTTTTTATATATTGCTATAAAGTGTGAATGAAGTATAATATTTATACAATTTCTGCTCGCATGGACTATGCGTAATGGTTTTAAATATATATATATTCAAATTGTATAAATAATTATATATTCAAATTGTCACTTATTAACGGCACATTTCCTGAAATATGGAAAACCGCTCTTGTTCATCCCATACTGAAAAACGGTGATAAGCACGATGTCACTAACTATAGGCCCATCTCCAAACTCCCAATTATTAGCAAAGTGTTTGAAAAAATAGTGTATGATCAGGTTTATAGTAAAATATCTTCATATATCACCACTGATCAACACGGTTTTATGAGAAAACGTTCTACCACCACTAATTTAGCCCAATTTACTAGTTATCTTCATGATAAAATGGATCAGAGACTGCAAATAGATGCTATATATACTGACTATGCCAAAGCATTTGACCGCGTAAATCACCCAACTCTCTTGCATAAATTGTCATTGATAGGTATACATGGTGACCTATTTAGGTGGCTTAAATCATATATTGATAATAGACACCAAATAACCTTGGTTAACGGACATTCTTCTAAATGTATTAGCGTGACATCTGGAGTCCCCCAGGGATCTCATTTAGGTCCCCTTCTCTTTAATATTTACATAAATGACATCGGAAAATGCTTTTACAGTAGTCAAGTATTATTATTTGCCGATGACATGAAAATTTTCAAAACAATCTCAAATTGCTCTGATTGTGCCGATCTACAGAAGGATTTGGAACGTTTATCCGTTTATTGCAATGAAAATTATCTTTCCTTAAATATATCCAAGTGTTTTTCTATATCTTTCACTAGGAAGACAAAAGTTGTAAAATACAATTATAAACTGAACAATGTAGTTTTACCGACGAAAACAGACTGCAAAGATCTTGGCGTACACCTTGATTCAAAACTTCTCTTCGACAAACATATTGAAATTATAGTAAACAAATCTTATAAAATGTTAGGCTTTATATTTAGAATCAGCAAATACTTTAAAAATCCCAATACATTAAAACAATTATATTGCTCTCTTGTCAGAGGTCAACTTGAGTACGCATCAACTATATGGAATCCCCAGTACAAGGTTTACATTCACTCGTTGGATCAAATTCAGAATAAATTCATTAAATATTCAAACTACCGTTGTAACAATACTAACCAACCTACTATACTAACTTCTTTAACCACGCGACGCACAATTTCAGACCTTATGTTCCTTCATAGTATACTAAATGGAAACATAGAATGTCATGAAATTCTTACCAATATCAAATTTAATACATCTACTCGCCGGACAAGACATACGTCACTTTTCTTCTCCAATATCTGTAAAACAAATGCTTCCAAAAACGCTCCGATTAACAGAATGATAAACTTATTTAACTCTTACGAAAAAAATGCCGACTTAGACATATTTTTCGATTCACATATAACATTCAAAAATAAACTTATATCTAACATCGTGACATTATAACAATTAGGTACTGATTAATTTTATTTTTCCCAACCACCCTCAGCAATATATTTTCTTTTTCTTCCCAAATCATGTATCTGTCAATATATGTTCATCTACACACACATGCACACCCTCTCTCACACACACACACACACACATACACGCCCACACACTCACACTCTTTCTAGATATCTCTTTCGCTCACACATGTATTACTCTTCTCTCATGCGCGCACCCCACTAATTCACACTTTTTTTGTTGTATTATTTTGATATTAGGTATAGTACGTAAGAGGTACATGTTATTTTTGTATTTTTGTTTATTTAATTTCAATAATTGTATGCATGTACTGTGTGCTGTCCTTGGTAAAATAAAATAAAAAATAAAATAAAAATAAAATAAAAATAAGTGATGGCCACAACCCATTATTTTTTTTATATTGCTATAAAGTGTGAATGAAGTATAATATACAAAATTTCTGCACGCATGGACTATGCGAAATGGTTTTAAATATGACTGTTTATCAACGTTGTAAAGAGATTGGTTTGGCCACAACCCCCATTTTTAAATATTATCATCGAAAACAAATTGTAATGTGTACCTATTGAAAATTTAGTAATTTTGGATGTTGGGATGTGGTTAAAATTTGATTAAACAAACGTAGGTACTGAAAAGATCTAGTATTGATCACATCCCATTCGTTTTTATATTTTTTCATCAAGTGTGCATTATATTTTTGCACAATTAGACTGAAAGTCTACATTAACGAAGAAGAAGAAGACTTAAACTATAGTAAATAGTTTTTAATTTGAATATAAACGTTGTGAAGAGTTCAGTAATGGCCACAACCCCCATTCTTTAAATATTAGGTGTTGAAAATTATTCAAAATAGGATGATATAAATGGTTTAAATTTGATTAAACAAAAGTATTGAAAAGATTCTAGTGCAGGTTACATCGTCACATCCCACATCCCATTCATTTTTACATATGTATTTTCATCAAGTGTGCATATCGTTGATAATATTTCTGCACTATAGACTTTTAGACTTAAAACAAACCCAAAAGACTAAATAAAAAAGAGAAAAATAAGTATAAGACTATAAGAAATAGTTTGTATAAAAAACTATTCCAATGGTCTACATAAAATAAGTAAAAATACATATACTTAATAGAAGAATTTGACTATTGGAAATAGATTGTATAAAAGCTCACCCAAAGGTCTACAAAAAAGAAGAAGAAGAATAATTAGACTATTGGAAATAGTTTGTATAAATACTGACCAAAAGGTCTATATAAAAGAAAATGAATAAGACTATTGGAAATAGTTTGTATTAAAACTCTCCCAAAAGTCTACGTACTTAAATGAAGAAGAATAATAATTAGACTAAAGGAAATAATTTTTATAAAAAAATGACCCAAATATATACATAAAAGAAGAAGAAGATGAATTAGACAATAGGAAATAGTTTGTATAAAAACTGCCCTAAAGGTCTACATAAAATTAAGAAGAAAAAGAATTAGACTCCAGGACCCGCCGCTTCAGACCCTTCAGTACCTCCCGTCCCTTCAGGCCCTTCAGTACCTCCCGTCCCTTTAATCCCTCATTACGTCCCTTCCCATCAGGCCCTTCAGTACCTTCCGTCCCTTCAGGCAGTTTTATACCTCCCGTCCCTTCAGGCCCTTTAGTGCCTCCCTTACCTTCATTACATCCCGTCCCATCAGTCGGTTAAGAAAAGTTTAAATCCAGAAACCATCCTGGAAGAACCGCGAAGAGATGAAAGAACCTTCTTTTCTCAGGATGCTCTACCTTAATAGGAAAAATGACTAAATACACGATGAAGAAGAAAAAGAAGAAGAAAAAAGTTTATATCCAGAAACCGTCTTGGAAGACCTGCGAAGAGATGCAAGGACAGTTGGACCTTCTTCTCCCACGATTCTCCAACTTCATAGGTAAAATGACCAAAAATACACGATGAAGAAGAAAAAGAAGAAATAAGTTTAAATCCAGATACCTGCGAAGAGATGGAAGGAAAATTGGACATTCTTCTCCCAGGTTAGTCCACCTTCATAGGTAAAATGACCAAATAGACGATGAAGAAGAAGAAGAAAAAAGTTTAAATCCAGAAACCTGCGAAGAGATGGAAGGAAAATTGGACCTTCATCTCCCAGGATAGTTCATCTTCATAGGTAAGATGACCAAGTACACGTTGAAGAAAAAGAAGAAAAAAGTTTATATGCAGAACCCGTCCTGGAAGACCTGTGAAGAGATGGAGGTACAGTCGGACCTTCTTTTCCCAGGATACTCCCCCTTTATAGGTAAAACGACCAAATACACGAAGAAGAAGAAGAATAAGAAAAAAGTTTAAATCCAAAAACCATCCTGGGCATACGCTCGACAATTCACCAAAGTTTCATTATAATCGGACAAACGGTTGATAAATAAATAAATAAAATAATTTTCCTATAGGAAATCAGTATAGGTATATTATTGTTGATTTGTAAGTAAATAGTATTAGGTAGGTACCTACCTACAACAACCTTCTAAATAAATTCGATTCCTAACAAATTTTATTTGAATATCACATTCTTTCTGTAGCCATGGAAACGATTCGAACACGTAAGTAATATCGAATGGTTCGGATACATTTTTTGAATATGTACATAGGTACCTACATTGGTTTGTTCGATGCCATAAAAATGAAAATTGTCAGAAAAATCAAATATTATTTACAAATTATGCAATTTTATTATGCCTATATCTTTACTAATAAACTAGTTGCATGTAACACATGAGATCCAACTGTCGATAGCGATAGTATGTATAGTTGAAGAATATGTACCAAACTATAAACCCATAGATACAAATTATTGAATATTTTCAGATATTTTGTTTTCTATACAACATATGTAGGTATGTATGTCAAGATAGGATAGTATGGAAGAAGATCCTTTTTCCTACCCAGAATATGCAAATTGCATGATGGTATGTATGTATGTTTGGAGATGAAGTAACAAACTATTAAGTCTTCTTACATATTGTGTATAGGCGACTGCCATACAAAATGTATGAAGCGATGTCGTCACTAAATTCAATTTTTAAAAAAATTGTTAAAAAAAAATTGAGATCTTCTACTACAATGTTAATATTTTTTATAGAAAATTAAATTATCTAGTTGGGGTGTTTCGGCTTTTTTCGATAATTGTAAAAGTTTTGGAAATATAGGCAGTTAAACTCATAAATTTATCATAAAAAAAATATTTTTCTTAATAAAAAATGTTTGAGAAACCCTGGAATTTTTTTGAAAAAACTAATTTGAGATTTTGTATTTGTCTATGTTTGTACCAATTTTCAGCGTTCTACCGTTTATGGTTTCTGAGATATATGGAAAAATAAAATAAAAATTCAAAAGTTGATAACCCCTGACTGAAACAAAAATTCAAAATTCCGAGTATAAAAGTTTTGTAGGCCTGTAACTGTTTATATATTCTGAAATTTTAGGCTCTGTAAATTGAGCGGATCAAAAGTTATAAGGGGGGGACGGACACACAGACACACACACACACAGACACACAGACACACAGACACACAGACACACAGACACACACACAGACACACAGACACACGAAATGTTCTACTCCGAATTCTGAGTAAATCCGTGTATGGAACATATATGCTGCGAAGCCTCTAAGTTGGTGTTTTTTGACTTCAAAGTTGGAAAATCCATGAAAAAAGTAGACCTCTCCATACAATTCTCGCGTATTCTGGCTTGATACATTGTCGATATGTTAAGAGAACAAAGTTCTCCTGAACAAATCGACAGTTGGAAAACACATTTTTACAATATATGTCTTAAAACTTGCCGTAATGTCTTGTCTTTCATTTTATTATTTCATAATTACATTTATTTCAAAGGTTTATTATTTTCAAGAACATATTCATCCGGTGGGAAAATGAAATATTGTATGAAAAGATATTAAAATGGCGGCGTTTATGTACAAAAGGCTTACTTTAAAAATAAGTTAAACATTATAATTATACCAAATATTCACCATGTTTTTCACTCAAACGCTAAGTTATACTTCAAAATATATTTTTTTTGTGTAAATACGTACTTCTAACTTTTAAACTAACATATATTTGCGTGCAAAATGTACACTTTTTTGACAGATATGACTTGGAAAATTTTGTATGAAAAAAATAATTATTTAAATATTTTTAAAATTCAGCATTTTTATCGCATTATTTTTAGCGTGACACTGCATCAGGTATACTGGTACATGTTCGCACTTAAATTATATTTTTAGATGCTCTTGGTTTTTCAGAAGGCGTGAGACAAACACACACACACATACACTAACATTTTGATTGCTTTATTACTTTAGATAATAACAATATGCATTCACAAAGAGGTTAACTTATTAAAATATCATTCAAAAAAATCCAAAAAAAAGTCAGAGAGCATTATTTACTCCACCGCCCAATTGTTGTATTTCGATGAAAATATAACCAAAAAGACACATGTATGATAAACGACATTTGGCTTTTAAACGCCCGATAGTGCGTTCAGATTGAAATGCCGAACGCCGCTCGGAAGCGTTAAGTGAGATTGGTGTGAAAAACGCCATAATCTGCTACTTCAGGTACATCCGACACTCGACGTCGAGTGTTGTATCTGAACATTCTGAACACAGCCCAGCATATCGATATGATTCGTTGTAACGAATTGTTATCATAAAACAAACATTTTGCTAATCAACACGCCTTTAATATAATCTTGACAAAACACATCTGATTTACCTAGATAATTGTTTACTATATCTCAGTAGAGACGAAAAATAGATAATAATATTTATAAGTTCAAGGCCAGATGTAAATATAGGTAGGTTTATTTATTTATTTATTTATTTATTTATTACATACACGGCCTCTTGGCCATTATAAAAATATGGTAAAAATAAAACAAAACTCGCATTAAACAAAAGAAAAACAACACAATAATTCATAAAAATACAAAATCCTTCACACAATTCGAAATATGTCCCACTCCGATTCGTCCAAATTTATCTGTCTGAATTTTAGTATATGAGAAATGTCAAAAAGTTGACTGCATTTATACGGACCTCATTACGTCGAACCGCGCGGATGAAATCCTTTTACACAAGCGCCCGTTGGTTAATAGACGTTTTCGTACTCTGAAACGAATCAGAATGGGACACAAATGTCCACATACATCGACCTGACACTATAACTTACAGGTACCTACAGAGCTGGCGTCCCACCCACACAGCACTACAGACACCGTGCGAGAAAGAGACACCAACATCCACTACACCGTCGTTACAATATTTGTAAGTTGCCAGGTCGATATCTAATAAAAACATTTTTTCTTTTACAAATTTAAAATGATCATAATATAAATTCACAATTACAACAAATAGTAAACACTAAACAATTCAATTAGAAATTTATACAAAAATAAAAAGTAAAAAAAACAAAATATAATATACACCAATTTATAAACAAAATTAATTGCAATAAATAATTAAATTAAATGACAATTAAATTACAGAATAAATAGCACTTTACAATTAAATTAAATAAGACAAAATTCCAATCATATAAAACATTTTTTTTACAAATTTAAAATAATAGTAATAGAATAAAAACATTTTACTAATCAGATAAAAATATTTTTTTTATAAATTTATAATAATAATAGAATAAAAACACTATACCAATCAAATACACAACATTTTTTACAAATTTAAAATAATAATAATGAAATAAAAGCAAATTACCAATAAAATGAAACATTTTTTTTTTCAAATTTATAATAATAATAGAATAAAAACATTAAACTATTCAAATAAAAAAAATCTTTTTTTTTTCTTTAACAATTTAAAATAATAATAATAGAATACAAACAAAATATCAATCAATACAAATATATACATATATATATACATACACACACACATACACACATACACATATATACACACACATATACATATATATATATACATATATATATACATACACATATACATACATACACATACACACACACATATACATATATATATATATATATACATACATACATACATATACACATACATACATATATATACATACATACACACACATATACATATATACACACATACACACACATATATATACACATACACACATACATACATACACATACATACATACATACACACACATACACATACATATACATATATACACATACATACATATACATACACATACACATACACATACATATACATACATACATACATACACATACATACATTTCAGGTTTCTTAATACATACCTAATCATGAACAATTATAATATCACTGCTGATTTCCGAAACCGTCCGACAGTGCTCGCTTAAAAAATGCTAAGGAGTCTGCAAAAATGTCACTGAGATGACCATACATGTTACCAAGCCTATGTATTCTTATTATTGGAGAGTTATAAAGATAGTTTCTACAGACATTATCACAGTGAAATGTTACGATCTGCCTAGTACCTCGCATTGGGGTGCGGTACAAAATTAATTTTGTTAAATCTGGCGAGTCGTAAACATTTCTGACAATCTTGTAGAGCATTATTAAATCAGCGATTATTCTTCTGTCGGACAACCTCTGCAACCCAAGCAGGGACTGAATAAAGTTATAATTAAGTTCCTCAATCGGTATTTGAAGTTTAAAGTTGATATAACGGAAGAATTTATGTTGGACCTTTTCTATAGACTTTGAGTGGATTGTGTAATACGGTGACCACACTGGTGTGTTGTATTCCACCTGACTTCTAACCAAAGATACAAAAAGTAATTTTAACGAGTTAATTGATTTAAAATCCTTTGTTAGTCTCAGGATAAACCCCAGTAATTTTAAAGCCTTATTTGTAACGCTGTTTATGTGTGGAATGAAAGTAAGCCCTTCATCAAATATTACACCAAGATCTTTTATATTTGTCACACGTTCCAGCGATGTATTATTCAATCGGTATTCATACACAATAGGGTTTTTTACTCTGTGAAAGCTGATTATTTGACATTTTTGGGCATTTAAGAATAGTTTATTATTATTACACCAGATCTCAAGATTCTCTAAATTTTTTTGAAGTACCAAACTGTCCTCAATGCTGTTTATTCTCTTATACATCTTTAAATCATCAGCAAAAAGCAAGCAGTTTACTCCGTCAAAGGATTTTATAATATCATTTATAAATAGAATAAATAGAACAGGCCCCAAATGACTACCCTGAGGCACACCACTAGATGTCACAAAACCATTACCCTCAACATTCTTCACTCTAACCACCATTTTTCTTGAACATAAATAACTTGACAGCCAATCATGAAGTGAACTATGAATTCCGTACAATTTTATTTTTTGAAGAAGTATACTATGTGGCACTCTATCG
Source organism: Molanna angustata (assembly GCA_963576475.1). Taxonomy (NCBI): domain Eukaryota; kingdom Metazoa; phylum Arthropoda; class Insecta; order Trichoptera; family Molannidae; genus Molanna; species Molanna angustata. The sequence goes on along the minus strand of OY754986.1, from coordinate 12,132,241 downwards.
AACGCCTTACTGAAATCAGTATAGACCGAGTCCACCTGAGACTTATTAGCAAATGCTTCCATAATATGATTTTCGTATATAATAAGGTTTGTCAATGTCGATCTTCCATTTATAAATCCATGTTGACAGGGGTTAATCAGGCCATTCAAAATAGGAGCAAGACTATCAAGAACTAGGGATTCAAAGAACTTAGGGATCGCTGATAAGATACTTATTGGCCTATAGTTGCAAACATTGGATTTTTCGCCCGTTTTATATATCGGAATAATAAAGCTAGCTTTCCAGTAATATGGAAAATATCCCAACTTCAAAGATTCATTAAAGAGTACATACAATGGGAAAGCCATATATGTACTACAGTTCTTTAAAAGATGATTTGGGATGCCATCAGGACCTGTGGGTTTTCTTACATCCAGTCTTTCAAGTCCCTTGACAATGTTCAGAAACTTCAACCTGCAGCTCCCTATCGAGACAGTCACCTCAGGATCGTGCAGGGTTGTTGAACCCAATCCAGTGTCAGGTACCATCATGTTTCTAAAAAAATGCTCAAAATAACTACTTATCGTATGTAAGTCATCACTTCCATTACCATTGTAGAACATTGTATCAGGAATTTGACTGTTATCCTTCCGCTGTGAATTTGCAAACTTCCACAAAGTCTTGGTGTCGTATCGGACCCCATTCTCGACTTCAGCCATGTAATTGTTGTAGCACTCTCTAGCCAGTTTCTTGCATTTTTTCCTTAAGTCAGAGAATACCTGGTAATCATCAGCATTTTTTGTCTCCTTAAAACGTTTATGGGCCCGTTTTTTATCTGTGATTAGAGATCTTATTTCATGATTGAACCATACTGGATATCCCTGAAACCTTATACACGACTCAGATACATAGTTTTCAATAATTTGATTCAAAATATTATAAAATTTCTGCAGTTTCTGATCCAAATCTAAATTTTCGTGGAGAAAAGACCAATTCACATCTCTCAAAAATATATTAATTGCAGTATAATTTGCTTTACTAAAATTTAAAAATTTGGTTACACGTGGTTTAAACTCTGGAATTGAACACATAGTACAAATTTCCAAGGGAGGATGATATTTATCTTCAGGTAATAAAACTTCACTAGACAACTCTACAGTCAGTCTCATTTCATTTGATATGACTAAATCCAAGAGTTTACCATAACAGTTTGTATTGAAATTGTTTTGCACTAATCCTAAAAAGTTTAACATTTCGATTATTTCCTTGGATCTAGCACATTCACTCACACAGTTTGTGTCCCCATGTACCAGATGATTACGATCATGCTCGAACTCAAAATTCTTCTCAAGACTGTCTTCAAAATTCTGTGACCATCGAATATTGGGCAGGTTGTAATCGCCAGTTAACACAAATTTAGCTTTGGGATATCTTGTGAGAAGAGATTCCACATCTTCAGAGTGTTGCTTATATTTTGAGATGTCTGCTCCGGGTGGGATGTATACACATCCAAGAACTATTCCCGCCGTTGGAACGTCTACATGGACAAATATTTGTTCTAAAGTACTTCCGGAGACTGATATTATTTTTGCCTTAAGATTATCTCTAACTGCTATGAGAACTCCTCCCCCCCTTGTTTTATTACTGTTATGTTGGTTACGATCCTGGCGAAATACATTAAACCCCATAAAACCAATTTCAGAGGTGAGCACATCCTGGTCCAACCATGTCTCCGTTAACATTATCACATGATGAGTTAGAGTAGATACATTATTTTTTAAGTCTGTTAGCTTTGTCTTGACTCCACGAACATTTTGATAGTAGCAATACAATTGGCAATTTAGTTTTTTGTATATTTATGGTGAGCGACAGCAATTCTTGGTGTTGAGTTTATGAACTTTACCGTTAAATTTGTTTCACCTCTGTTTCTTCTTTCTTCCACCTCCTTCCACAGATCCGAGAGTTCTCTACGTTGGCTTTCTGTGAGGTCGCGCTTTATGCGAATTTCTTTTCGTATTCTACCCTTATTTTGCATAATGAATTTGGCCTGTTCACTTGTATCCAGTTCAATTTTTATTGGTCGTACTTTATCTTCCAGTTTTCTTCCGATTCTATGTAACTTAATTATTTTAAGGGTACCACTTTCATCAACATCTTTTAACAAATGCGTCACAGTGTTGGCATCATCATTCATGCCATTAAAGGATAGATCGGAGTTACTTTCAGGTACATTAAACAATAATACATTTTTGCTTCTGATTTTTCTTTCCTCCATCTCATTTATGGCATCTATCATCAAGGTTGGTGACATGACCGACGTGGTTTCGCCCATATTGTTTTTAGAGGCCATAATGTTCTTCAAACTAGTGTTTTCGCCTTCCAAGCTAGCCATTCGTGCAGCCGCGAGGCTATTTGCTGTTGCAATTTCGTTCTTCACTGCTAAAAATTTGGACATCTGAGCCTTGCCTAATTTAATATTACCGTCCATAATGAGATCAGTTAGTTTTTGCAAAGACTCACTTTGTATTTTTATGTAGTTTATTGAGTCCATTTTATCCACGGTAATGTTTCAATTTCAAAAAAAATAGAAAGAAAAAAAAATATATATATATGGAGATCACTGAATTTAATTTACGATCTGGCAACTTCCGTCACAAGTCACTATATTGTTCAATGTGACTGTATTGGTGTCGAATTGTACTCATACAGGCCGATTGACAGTTTGATGTCACAAATACACAAACAATTAGTATTGTTCCCCGCATAGAACACCGTTGAATATTATGAATTTTTGTGTTTGGGATGATGATAAAATCAAGTTTTGCGTTCAAGTAACGCCACTAATCCACAAATAAATTAGTCCAGCAAGTAACACAAACTCCCAATGCACGTAAAGATTCACTTTGGAAACTATATTGACTAAATTACTTCACTCCAACGCAAAATTGACAAGAGCAAAAAAATTCGTGCGGTTCAACCGAGTTTCGTATATACATGCATGTTTATATAGAATGTGTGATAGACTTTATCTTTCTGAAGATCAGATATTGTCTAAAGTAATATCCAAAATTAGGAATAATAATAATTAACTTATTTATCAATCGTCTGATTGGTGAATTTTAAAATAATTAACAAACAAATTAATACTATCTTATAATAAAATATACTTGATACGATGAACGTCACCTGGACGTTGTTTCTTTTTGATTCAAGATAATCAATATTTTATCACAATTAAGATTATCATATTTCTAGTTCCTTTAACAAATAGGTATTTAAACCGATTATTTACATTATTTGACATTGCATTCATATTACATCATTTACAGTGCAGTGAGGTGTATTCTAGGGTAAGCTAATTTTTTTTTACATTCTTATTTATTATTACAAAAATTTCACAGTAGATTCCAACTATTTATATATGTAGGTACCTTAGATTGCATGGTAAAGTCATAGATTTTTATTATATATGATGTTGTACCTACTCTGTGCAAAAAGTGAGTCAAGGAATATCGCGCGTTTGACGTTTTGGTTGCCAACATATGTATTTCAGTTTTCCTCACATTTCAACAAATCCTAGATAACTGATAACAAATCCTAGATAACTGACAAATAAATCCGAAAACAATTCACATTGGTCGTTATTCTCTATAGAAAAACGATGTGGTCTACCCACCTTGTTATCAAAAATCCTGCGGAAAAAAGCCTCACTTCGATTCATACAATATTTGCTAACTGCGACATCTAGTTTATTACATGAAAATCTATGCTTTATATTATTTTATTTTATTGGGGGTATGCATAGATGAACAGGTTACATTCATTAAAATATATATGCTAAGTGGTACAATCTATAGCTAGGCCTGCCATCCAATTATGTATATCCACTGTTATTTATATATTATTTAACACAACAGAAGAGAAAAATTATGTAAAGAAGTAATGACTAGGTGATGGTTAAGGATAGTAGGATAGGAAAGTGACGGGGAATGTCAGAGGATAACTAAAAGAGGGAGAGCAAATTAAGTTGTACAGTATTCATACGAAAAAATAAAACAAAACATCTATCTATTGTTATCTCGGATCATGTTGGATAATTCTTTCATATACCTACTATTATACTGTTTAAACTTTTGAATTTTTTGTTAAATGTTTCGCAGATACAAGGAACGGTAGAATGTTTTCGATGATTTGTTTTATAATTTTAAATTAAATATTAATTAAATCGTTTCTTTTTCAGTTCACCATGAAGTTGATTATCTTGTTAGTGACGTTGTGCGCCTTTGCAAGCGCATCTCGGGAATTGAAATCAACCAAGGGTATTATTGGTAAGATTCCTTTCGGTTGATTTCATATCGATATTATATGTGTAAAGTGTCCACAAGTTAAAAGTCGCACAGCGATCCACGAAAGGCAGAGAGATGCTTGGCGTGAGTCCTTGCGACAAAATACGAAATTATGGGATCAGACGCTAAATAATCATTAAAATGGATCGTGTTGCTGGATTAAAAATGCAATCGGCTGGAGATTTGGCCAGACGAGGAGATACTGGAAGGGCACCCAAAAAAACTGCAATCGGACAAATAGTTGATTTTAGATGGTCTGATGACATTTTCCAAATGGCCGGTAAAACCTGGATGCGGAAGGGACAGAACAGAGATGAGTGGAAGCATAAAAAAGAGGTCTGCATCTAGCATTGGAGAGACGAGGGCTAGGAAAGAAGAAAAAAAATAAACATGCCAAAATAGTTATGCCTTTAAAACTAATACTTATAAAAGATTGGCTTTTAGTATCAGGCAGACACTATGTATGTAGAGGAGATTTTTCAACCATTCTTGTATTTGCTCTACATAAATATATGTGTGCATTTTTTATTTTACTTTTTTTATTTTCATTGTTATTTGATGCTGGAATAAACTAATACAATGTCACTGTCTCGAGATGCATTGGCCCCGGCACAGTTTTTTTGCCTAGTGGGGCATTACAGATTCAATAATTATTGTAATGTCTATCAGTGTATATATAAATAAATAAATAATTGGTTTTTGCTTAGATTAGATGGCCTAATATTTTCTCTATGATCTCGTCTGTCAATAGGTACTTACGAAGTGATCTCATGTTCTATTTTCTTATTTAAAGCATGTATACTTACAGTAGGTATTGTCAAACTTTCAAAAATAAACTGGAAGATGTTTAAATTTTGGCGTCTCATTGATCCAGATTCAAAGCACACATAAAAATATGTTCCCATCCGGAATCGAACTTGGGAGATTAGAAAACCGACAACTATAGTAAGTGTTTATTCACTTGTTTTTAATTTTATTTATTAAGTTATCTAAATTGATGTTCAATTCATACCAGGTTTCTTGATGAAATCAGTCAAGACGACAAGGGCCTATGAGGAGCAGTTCAATGTTTTGATTGAGAAGTTCAGGAAGATTATGGGACAAGGGTCCGATGTCCTCCAACTGCCAGTTCTCGATCCGATTGAAGTATCACTGATCGAAGTTCATGAAGTAATCCCAGAGCTGCCAGCAACGTAATTATTTTTTACCTATTTTTAGACCAAATTGCTAAAAAATGTGGGATATATTTTAATTGTATTGCCACAAAGATGTGAATGGTTGGGCACGCAGAATATTTCAAAAGATAGCATGGAAAATTTAAAAAAATATATTGGTAAATCTGAATCACAATCCATAACTGAGGAGACCTAATACTTAAAAATGCATCCTTTTCCCAGAATCCCAGGAAATATTTCCTAGTCGATAGATGCCTGGAACAATATACCAGATGAAGTCGTTTCTGTTGATACTCTCAACCAACTCAATAATAGATTGGACGCATGTAGATGTATTACAAATATAAAATACTTGGTTTCCGTTCTAAAAATTAAATTGATTATCGATGCGTTTCGTGCAAAGCACATCGTCAGAAGAATACTCGATGAAAATCCTGTTTCGAACTTTACAAATCGCTTAATCAAGTCGGTGAATATAACATCTTGATATTCACGCTTTACAATACATTTGGTTCTTGAGATCATCGGGGGTCCTTCTGGAGAAATTTTCAAAATATTGAAGGAACCTCCTTTATCTGTAATTTATTTAATATGGGCAAATCGATGCTTTTAGCAATCCATCGTATCTTACTTACTTACTTCCGATGGCCATACAACTCCGGTAGAGCTTTAGCCTCCTGAACAATAGCTTTCCAAGCCTTCCTGTCAGCTGCAGTGGACTCCCAGTCATCACAAGCATTCAACACGTTCAATCTCGGATAACATTGTCCATCAATCTCTGCCTTGGTCTTCCCAGGGGTCTCTTGCCCACAGGGTTATTTTGCAGGATACGTTTTGTGGCTCTTTCTTCCCCTGATCTGACAACATGTCCAATCCAAGCTAATCTTCTGGAACTGATTTCGCTGGTGAATTAAGGTTGTCCATCGTAAAAATCCATCGTATCTGCATCTCAAAATCTGTAATTAATTTAATTTAGTAAAAATAACAATTATTTCTGATGGCTTCCAAATATCATGTACATCGGAATACTATATAAAAACATAAATGTTTACTTTTTTCAGAATTGACTTGGTCGTGAAAGACTTCAGTACTACTGGACTTGTAGGGTTCGTCAAACACCAAGCCAGCATCACGCCAGCTGAACTCAGATTAGACTTTAACTTCACGATACCTTCGATCACGACAACAGCAGGTACGAAAATTAATATAATTTCATAATCATCATCCTCAGCGTCACAACCCTTGATGGGTCCTAGCTGCCTCCAAGAATCTTCTCCGAACTGCTCTATCGCTGGCTGCCACCTTCCAGTTCTGCTTCCAATCTGTTTTCATCGTGTTTTGTTAATGTCCAGGTTTCTGAGGCATATGTTAAGACTGGTCTAATTAGTGTCTAGTATAGCGTGGCTTTAGTTTCTCTGGACAATAGGCGTGACTTCAATTGTCCAATGAGACCATGAATATAATTTAATAGATAATTGAAAAACAACTCTGGGGGGCAAGTCTGATGGTCCAACCGGCGAAATCAAAACCCTCGTGATTACCCATATCATGGATATAATTATCATTATGGAGTTCTATGACTGCTAAAGACAGAATTAAATCATGATGTGGTTAATCATGAATTTAATCAGAGGGTAATTTCATTTAAATTTATTCTCACGCAAATACTACTTATCTGGGCGGTAAACACTGGTTAGTTGGAAGAAATTGGCATACGGCAATAAACTCGCCACTTGCGCAAGGTGCAAGGAAGTGTTCAGTATTATTATTATGTTAAAATAATAATGAAATAGACAGAATTTAATCATGATGTCAAAACATTACTTTTTGTATTATTTAATAATTAAAATTGAAATTCCTTTAGAACAATTTATTTAAAGTAGTCTCGGAAATAAAATACAGTCGCTATGAATCGAATCTCTGGAGAAATTCTCTTTTAAATTTCAATTAATATTTAAATTTTAAAATGTACTTTTTTATTTTTGTAAAAAAATAAATGATATAAAAATAAAAATATTAATTCTTGACAGTGTTATTTATAAAAATAAATTTGGTTCAATTGAACCCGGTTCAAAGTCTTATTCTGAAATTCAAATATTCTTATAAAAGAATTATTTATTTTTGTATGAGAATATTTGAATTTCAGAATAAGACTTTGAACCGGGTTCAATTGAACCAAATTTATTTTTATAAATAACACTGTGAATGTTTAAACCATGGTTTAAACGGAAGTCTGGTTTTTAAATCAGTATTTTTTATTTCATTGAGTGTATCCTAAACATATGTACAATTTACAGCCTACTACAAACTGGATATGCAAATTGTTGATACAAACATATTTGGAGAAGGAACAGTGGAGTAAGTTTTTAAGATTATTTTATCATTTTTTTAAATGAATATGTCTTTGTTAAACAAGTACATATATATCTTCCTACACTAGTTGCATGTAACACATGAGATCCAACTGTCGATAGCGATAGTATGTAAAGTTGAAAAATAAGAATCAAACTATAAACCCATAAATCCATATTATTGAAAATTTTAACACATGTTGGTATGTATGTCAAGATAGGACAGTATGGAGGTCAGTCCTATGATCATACCCAGAATATGAAAACAGCATGATGGTATGTATGTATGTTTGGAAATTAGTATCAAACTATTAAGTCTTCTTAGATATTATGTGTAGGCTACTGCCATACAAATTGTATGAAGCAATGTCGTCACTAAATTCAATTTTTATAAAAATTGTTAAAAAAAATGAGATATGCTAATACAACCTTAACATTTTTTATAGAAAATTAAATTTTCTAGTTGGGGTGTTTCGGCTTTTTTCGATATTTTTAAAAAAATTGGAAATATAGGCAGTTAAACTCATAAATTTTTCAAAAAAAATATTTTTCTTAATAAAAAGTGTTTGAGAAACCCTGGAATTTTTTTGAAAAAATGAATTTGATATTTTATATTTTTCTATGTGTATACCAATTTTCAGCGTTCTAGCTTTTATGGTTTCTGAGATACATGGAAAAATAAACCAAAAATTCAAAAGTTGATAACCCCTGACGGAAACGAAAATTCACCATTTTGAGTATAAAAGTTTTGTAGGCAGACAGACACACAGACACACAAACTCACATATAATGTTCTACTCCGAATTCTGAGTAAATCCATGTATGGGAACATATATGCTGCGAGGCCTCTAGTTGGTGTTATTAGCATGCAAAAAGTCTACTACGCCATACAAAATGTTCCTTCGTACACGCATCTTGGCTTAATAATGTCGATTCATTCAGAGAATTGAATTCTCATGAACGAATCGACAGTTGGATTATCTAAATAAAGCATAAATGCTTCTGCTATATGTGAACGAAATCGGTCGAGGCAGGGTTCGCACTTGTGACTACTGGATTACTAGCCCAGCGCGCTAACCGTTCTGCCATCGACCATCTGTATCATTACAATCTCAGCATGATACTAATTGATAATCTGCTATTAAAAAATAACACTATATCCCCTTGAGGTAGTAAGAGAATAAAAGGTATATCAATTCAACTTTTAAGTGTTTTATTAAGTTTTTTTAAACATCCACACTTGGAATTATAAAAACAAAATTGATCTTTGTGGCTCCAAAGGTCCCGGGTTCGATTCTCGGTGAAGACACGGTTTTTAATTGTGTTTTCAGTCTGGATCTGTGATACGATTAATATCGTAAGTCTCCAGAATGTGGCATTGGGGGCGTGTTACATAGATATTTGAGAATTAATATGAAACAAAATTTGGGAATCGACCGGGATAAGAGAGAGACGAGTAGAGAATCTATTCTGAACACCACAGGACATGGAAGTCTTCACCGCGGTGATGACAAACGTCAAGCGTTTCTAACAAGGCACTAAAAGAACAAATTATCTTTTTACAAAATTTACTATCTTCTTCTTTTGTTTCAATCTTGAAGATTGGTTGGCAGCATTAAATTGATGCATCTCCTCCTCCACTCCGCTCGGTCTTCAGCGACTCTTTTCATCTCCGTGTAAGAGGTACAATGCATGTCGCGGCACACCTGTTCTAAATACTCCCGGCGGGGACGCCCTCTGCCAGTTGTACCCTCAACCATTCCCTCCAAGATGATATGTAGGAGATCCTCGTGACGCAACACATGGCCTATCCAATTTGCACGCCTTTTCGATATGGTGTTTGACAGGTGCCTGGTTTCCTTAATTCTGCTGAGAACCTCATCATTTGTTATATGGTCCCTCCAAGATATGCCAAGCATTCGGCGATAGGTCCACATCTCGAAGGCATCCAATCTTTTGCGTTCTCTTTCAACTATGCACCATGTCTCACAACCATATAACAAAATACTCCATACAAATGTCTTCACTAGTTCCTTTCGGAGTTTAAGGTCCATGTTGTTGGACTCGGAACATCTTGGATTTTTTGTTGAAGGCGAGTTTTGCCTGGTGAATGCGACTGTCCACCTCTCTACTTGAACGGCCATCCCATGTGATTCTACTCCCTAGATACACAAATTCTTTCACATTCAGTTACGAATTAGTGTTTATTTTGTGTTGTTTGTTTTTTTCAGCGTTGAAGCTATCAATTTACACTTTGCTGGATATACCACCATTGCAGTCAGAGAAGATGGGTACATCAACATGAATAGATTCGACATTAAATTCGTCATGGAGAGGTTCAGGGTACGTACAATAAAATACAAAAGTACACAATACTTCCTTTTTCACCACATCTTTCTCCGTACAAGCAGCTCGTCTTTGGAATCACATACCATCGCAACTTTGAGTTTCATTAACACTTCCCACTTTCAAAACAAATCGATTATTAATTTTATCAGAAGGATAATATTAATGTGCGTGCTCAAAAAGATTTTATATTTTAAACATCTATCTCGAAATGACATTGCAAAGTGTCAGTTCAATAACTATTTGATAATATATAATTTATGGTGATGAAGGGTTTCAAATGAAAGACCTACTTACATGATCAACATTGATATATTCGCAATCAATTTAAATACAATAAAATCAGGGAAAAGGTAAGAGAGGGACTGGAGGGAAATAATCGACTGGAAACTCATATTTCAATTTTATGTCCCAATGTATGAAAACTTAATTGAATTTAATTGAGTTAAATAAATGTTGAATTCCATTTTGACAAACTATTTTTGACATTGTCCCACCTACGTATCAAATGGCCATATCTTATATCTATTTTACAGCTAATATATTATTTGAGACACCTTGAAAGATCCCATGACGTATTTGTTTAAAATAATTCCCATTCTATGAATATTTCTAAAAAGTACCTGGGATATTAATGTCCAATTATTTGTTCCCTTCAGTCCAACATCACCGGTCTCTTCGGAGGCGGAGAACTGAACGATATCATCAACCGCCTCCTGGAGGAACAGGTGCCCAAGATCCTCGAGGACGAGGGTGAGCTCATCTCGCAAGACGTAGAAATTGAAGTCATCGAGTATGCCAACAGGTTCCTCACAAAGATGACACTTCAAGACCTCGTCGACTTCATCAACTCTGGCGGATCTGCATAGGTAGATCACCGACAAAACATGACATAAAAGAACAATTAGGCTTTATATTTAAACCAATCTTGTAATCTTAAATCTTTCTTGCAAAAACAATAGTTTGAAGTTGTAATATTTAGATAAGTTCGCAGTTTAAGTACTGTGACTTAAACTTTCACTGTCAAACTATAGATACAGTTTAGAGTGGTTATTTCGTTACTACAAATCTGATGTTTTCCGATAAATAAACTATTCTAAGTTCACCTAATACAACTATTTTTTTCCGCATTTACATACTATAATATTATCATAAATAAAAAAAACCTGTTGATCTAAATAATTGGATTTTATTTGGTGTTTTTCTCAACCCCTCCTTTTTTCACCAATTTTTACTCCCCCCTACCCCAAGGAGATATAGTGGGGAGTTCAGAATTCGCAATTTTTAAGTTTATATTTTTTATTACAGATCATCAACTAGTATCATTCTGAATTTTTTTTCCGAAAGTTTCATCACAATGTATATGTGTGTGCAGTGTGATATGTACCATTTGTGTTTATTCTACTTTATGATGTGTTTATATTTAGTGTTTATGTGTTTCATATTCTACTTTATGATATTCTACCACATGATGTGTTTATTCTACTTTATCGATTATAGACTAAGTACTCATTCAATTCTTCTCAAATTTGTATATGTAATACTCGCTTGGTCCTATCCCATTAGATTTTGAAGAATATTTGAATAATGATTCTCAATTTTTTTTACCTGTCAAATATTCGAAATTAGTAAGAAGGCTCAAAATTCATAAAATGGCATTGAAGAGTAATCTAGATTTCATAGTAAAATATTTTAATAAAAAATAATTAAACAAACTCATAAAAATGATGAATATTTTCCATACATTGATTTTGAAGGATATCTGATCAGAGCTCTTGTCTTTTTTAACTAGCTGATTCCACAATGGGGCTGTGTGGATTGTGAACATACCTATAGCCTATAAGTTTAGGTGGATTATGCATCGCATAAGTCAGAAGATATACATCGGATAGCTGATTCCACAATGGGGCTGTGTGGATTGTGAACATACCTATAGCCTATAAGTTTAGGTGGATTATGCATCGCATAAGTCAGAAGATATACATCGGATAGCTGATTCCACAATGGGGCTGTGTGGATTGTGAACATACCTATAGCCTATAAGTTTAGGTGGATTATGCATCGCATAAGTCAGAAGATATACATCGGATAGCTGATTCCACAATGGGGCTGTGTGGATTGTGAACATACATATTATTATAGCCTATAAGTTTAGGTGGAGTATAATTCCATGAGCTTCGTAAGCCTGCTGTATGGTACCTATGTGAAGAATGCTCTATTAATCATTTGAATTTATTATAATTTAATGTCATTAATATCAAAAATACTGTATGTAACAACTGATCCTGCAATGAAGAATGTTTACATGTGAGGTTATTGGATAATGAAGTCGGTTATAAATACGTAGGAGAATTTATAGGAAATTTTCGTTGTTCTTTCTCATATTGCGGTCTCAACTTGTGGTTTATAATAATAGCACAATATCAAACCAGAGTGAACTTAACAGCTTATATTATAGGTATTATAATATAATATATCAGATAGGTCGATGGCAGAGCGGTCAGCACGCTGGGTTAGTAATCCCGTGATCGCGAGTTCGAATCCTGCTTCGACCGATTTCTTTCACCTATAGCACAAGCATTTATTTGCTTATTTTAGGGAACGTAGGAAGATGTATATGTACTCATTTAACAAGGACATATTAATTTTTAATTAAAAAAAAATATCAGTCACCAACGAAACCTATCTAACAAATTTGTTGGTTATTGTTAGAATGCTCCGACAATTTATAAAACTGCTTAAAGATTTGCTCTGTGCATTATATGGATCAATTGATAGTTGTATGAATGTAAGTGTATATGCTAATAAATGTAAGATATGTGATAGTGTGAGTGCGAGCGAGACTGCATGTATAGAGGGCGTGTTGTGTGCCCGGCGTATTTCGATTATCACTGTTGTCAAGTTCTGTAAAATATGTTAAATATATTTATTTATAAAATTTAAACACAATGAAAAGTATAGCAGTGACATCTATGGAAGTTTGTTTGTGGCTTCATAGCTAAGTTCAGAACCTTTCAATGTGTTCTTTCTTAAAGTATAGAAACTTTAAAAAAGTTAGATAGATGTCAGTAGATCATTTCATGATTGATCTGTTGCTAGGAAAATAATTAAGTATAATAATTTATTATTTATTGAAAACTTATTATTGTTCTCTGTTGGATTGGAACAATAAATAGTATATGTTATTAATGAAAATTAACATAGGATCATTCTAGGAACGTACCTCTAATAGATAGTATCTATCTGAATCTCAACTTTGTAAATTGTGCAACGATTTAATTGTAAATATATTATAATTAAGTTAATTACAAGAGCAAGTCTTCTTCATTTGAAAACTCCCAGATTCCACGATTCAATCAAAAGAAACTCTCTCATCTAAAGTAATAAAGCAATCAATATGTTAGTGTGTGTGTGTGTGTGTGTGTGTGTGTGTGTGTATGTGTATGTGTATGTGTGTGTGTTTGTCTCACGCCTTTAGAAAAACCAAGAGCATCTAAAAATCTAATTTATGTGCGAACGTGTACCAGTATACCTGATGCAGTGTCACGCTAAAAATAATGCGATTAAAATGCTGAATTTTAAAGATATTTCAATAATTATTTTTTTTCATACAAAATTTTCCAAGTCATATCTGTCAAAAAAGTGTACATTTTGCACGCAAATATCTGTTAGTTTAAAAGTTAGAAGTACGTATTTACACGAAAAAAATATATTTTCAAGTATAACTTAGCTTTTAAGTGAAAAACATGGTGAATATTTTGTCTAATTATAATGTTTAACTTATTTTTAAAGTAAGCGTTTTGTACAAATGTACATACATATAACCCCGCCATTTCAATATCTTTTCATACGATATTTAATTTTCCTACCGAATGAATATGTTCTTTAAAATAATATACCTTTGAAATAAATGTGATTATGAAATAATAAAATGAAACACAAGACATTACAGCAAGTTTTAAGACATATATTGTAAAAGTCTGTTAATTATTAGTAAAGATATAGGCGTAATAAAATTGCATAATTTGTTTAAAATATTTGATTTTTCTGACAATTTTCATTTTTATGGCATCGAACAAACCAATATACATAGGTACCTACATATTCAAAAAATGTCTCCATAACATTTGATATTTTTCACATGTTGGAACATGGTTACTATGGTAACGGACACATTCTGATATTCAAATAAAATTTGTTATAAATCGAATTCGAATTAATTTAGAACATCATTGTAGGTAGGTACCTACATACCTAATACTAACTACTTAAAAACCAAGAATATACTGATTTTGTATAGGAAAATTATTAAACTATTTTAGGTTAACTACAATACACATTCAATATACCTACAAACTATTTCCTATAGTGAAATTCTTCTTTTTTCTATGTAGACCTTTGGGTGATTTTTTCTACAAACTATTTCTTGGGGTTTAAATCTTCTTCCTCTTCTTTTGTGAAGTCATTTGGGACAGTTCATAAATAAACTATTTCCTATAGTCTAATTTTTCTTTTTCTTAATTTATGTAGACTTTGGGTGAGTTTTTATACAAACTATTTCCTATAGTCTAATTCGTCTTCTTCTTCCTTTATGTAGACCTTTTGGTTAGTTTTTAAACAAACTATTTTTAAACAAACTATCCTTTAGTCTAATTCTTCGTTTTCTTATTTTATGTAGATGTTGGGTGAATTTTATATAAAATATTTCCTTTAGTTCAATTCATCTTCTTCTTCTTTTATGAAGACATTTTGGTCAGTTTTTTATATAATACATTTCCTAATGTGTAATTCTTCTATTTCATCTTCTATGTAGACCATTGGGTCAGTTTTTATTACAAACTATTTGTTATAGTTTTATACTTCTACTTCTTTTTTTATTTAGTCTTTTGGATTAGTTTTATGTCTAATAGTCTATTGTAACGAAATATTATAAACAACATGCATACTTGATGAAAATACATAAAAACGAATGGGATGTGACCAACACTAGAATCTTCTCATTACTTTTGTTCAATCAAATTTACACCATTTATTATATCATCATATATTGCTTAATTTTCAATAACTACACATTTCATTTTGATGACAATATATAAAAAAATCGGGGTTGTGGCCATTTCTGGATCTTCACAACGTTTATATTCATAT
The DNA here is from genome assembly GCA_963576475.1 of Molanna angustata. Lineage (NCBI taxonomy): Eukaryota > Metazoa > Arthropoda > Insecta > Trichoptera > Molannidae > Molanna > Molanna angustata. Next base: position 12,116,896 of record OY754986.1, on the reverse strand, counting down.
TAAAAACTATTTAACATAGCTTAAGTCTTCTTCTTCTGTAATGTAGACTTATGTGTCAGTTTTAAGTCTATCAGTTTTATTGTGCAAAACTATATGCACACTTGACGAAAAATATAAAAACGAATGGGATGGGACCAACACTAGAATATTTTCAGTACTTTTGTTTAATCAATTTTTAAACCATTTCCCATCATCCAAAATTACTAAATATTTAAAACACATTATTTGCGTTCGATGACAATATATAAAAATAGGGGTTGTGGCCAAATCCAAACTCTTTACGACGTTGTCTTTTTATAATAAGTCATATTTAAGATCATTTCCCATAGTCCATGCGTGCAGAAATTGTATGTGCTTATATATAAAAGCAAATGGATTGTGGCCATCACTTTAAGATTTTACACCGCTTAAACTCAATTAAATTTCAAACTACTTTTCATACTACGGTTAAAAAAAAAATATGTGTGACAATATTATGTAGGTATAAAAACGATTGCTTATTCCTTCACTAATTTACATTCTTGGCCAACGGCGGGACATAAAAGCTAGTTAGAAATATAGAGAGATTCCACAAGTTCACTTAGTTATTGGATACTAGCTTTTATGTCCCGCCGTTGGCCAAGAATGTAAAATTGTGAAAGAAAAAGCAATCGTTTTTATAATATTGTCACCCAATTATTTTGCAATATCAGGCTATGAAAAGTGGTTTGAAATTTGATTGAGTTTAAGTATTGTAAAATGTTCAAGTGATGGCCACAACCCATTCTTTTTTATATATTGCTATAAAGTGTGAATGAAGTATAATATTTATACAATTTCTGCTCACATGGACTATGCGTAATGGTTTTAAATATGACTGTTTATCAACGTTGTAAAGAGATTGGTTTGGCCACAACCCCCATTTTTAAATATTATCATCGAAAACAAATTGTAATGTGTACCTATTGAAAATTTAGTAATTTTGAATGTTGGGATGTGGTTAAAATTTGATTAAACAAACGTAGGTACTGAAAAGATCTAGTATTGGTCACATCCCATTCGTTTTTATATTTTTTCATCAAGTGTGCATTATATTTTTGCTCAATTTGACTGAAAGTCTTCATTAACGAAGAAGAAGAAGACTTGAACTATAGTAAATAGTTTTTAATTTGAATATAAATGTTGTGAAGAGTTCAGTAATGGCCACAACCCCCATTCTTTAAATATTAGGTGTTGAAAATTATTCAAAATAGGATGATATAAATGGTTTAAATTTAATTAAACAAAAGTATTGAAAAGATTCTAGTGCAGGTTATATCGTCACATCCCATATCCCATTCATTTCATATGTATTTTCATCAAGTGTGCATATCGTTAATAATATTTCTGCACAATAGACTATTAGACTTAAAACTAACCCAAAAGACTAAATAAAAAAGAGAAAAATAAGTATAAGACTATAAGAAATAGTTTGTATAAAAAACTATTCCAATGGTCTACATAAAATAAGTAAAAATACATATACCTAATAGAAGAATTAGACTATTGGTAATAGATTGTATTAAAGCTCACCCAAAGGTATACAAAAAAGAAGAAGAAGAATATTTAGACTATTGGAAATAGTTTGTATAAATACTGACCAAAAGGTCTACATAAAAGAAAATGAATAAGACTATTGGAAATAGTTTGTATTAAAACTCTCCCAAAAGTCTACGTACTTAAATGAAGAAGAATAATAATTAGACTAAAGGAAAATGACCCAAATGTATACATAAAAGAAGAAGAAGATGAATTAGACAATAGGAAATAGTTTGTATAAAAACTGCCCTAAAGGTCTACATAAAATTAAGAAGAAAAAGAATTAGACTCCAGGACCCGCCGCTTCAGGCCCTTCAGTACCTCCCGTCCCTTTAATCCCTCATCAGGCCCTTCAGTACCTTCAGGCAGTTTTATACCTCCCGTCCCTTCAGGCCCTTTAGTGCCTCCCTTCCCTTCATTACATCCCGTCCCATCAGTCGGTTAAGAAAAGTTTAAATCCAGAAACCATCCTGGAAGGACAGTTGGACCTTCTTCTCCCAGGATTCTCCAACTTCATAGGTAAAATGACCAAAAATACACGATGAAGAAGAAGAAGAAGAAATAAGTTTAAATCCAGATACCTGCGAAGAGATGGAAGGAAAATTGGACATTCTTCTCCCAGGTTAGTCCACCTTAAAAGGTAAAATGACCAAATAGACGATGAAGAAGAAGAAAAAAGTTTAAATCCAGAAACCTGCGAAGAGATGGAAGGAAAATTGGACCTTCATCTCCCAGGATAGTTCATCTTCATAGGTAAGATGACCAAGTACACGTTGAAGAAAAAGAACGCGTCCCGTCCTGGAAGACCTGTGAAGAGATGGAGGGACAGTCGGACCTTCTTTTCCCAGGATACTCCCCCTTCATAGGTAAAACGACCAAATACACGAAGAAGAAGAAGAATAAGAAAAAAGTTTAAATCCAAAAACCATCCTGGGCATACGCTCGACAATTCACCAAAGTTTCATTATAATCGGACAAACGGTTGATAAATAAATAAATAAAATAATTTTCCTATAGGAAATCAGTATAGGTATATTATTGTTGATTTGTAAGTAAATAGTATTAGGTAGGTACCTACCTACAACAACCTTCTAAATAAATTCGATTCCTAACAAATTTTATTTGAATATCACATTCTTTCTGTAGCCATGGAAACGATTCGAACACGTAAGTAATATCGAATGGTTCGGATACATTTTTTGAATATGTAGGTACCTACATTGGTTTGTTCGATGCCATAAAAATGAAAATTGTCAGAAAAATCAAATATTATTTACAAATTATGCAATTTTATTATGCCTATATCTTTACTAATAAATAACACATTTTTACAATATATGTCTTAAAACTTGCCGTAATGTCTTGTGTTTCATTTTATTATTTCATAATTACATTTATTTCAAAGGTTTATTATTTTCAAGAACATATTCATTCGGTGGGAAAATGAAATATTGTATGAAAAGATATTAAAATGGCGGCGATTATGTACAAAAGGCTTACTTTAAAAATAAGTTAAACATTATAATTATACCAAATATTCACCATGTTTTTCACTTAAACTCTAAGTTATACTTGAAAATATATTTTCTTCGTGTAAATACGTACTTCTAACTTTTAAACTAACAGATATTTGCGTGCAAAATGTACACTTTTTTGACAGATACGACTTGGAAAATTTTGTATGAAAAAAATAATTATTGAAATATTTTTAAAATTCAGCATTTTTATCGCATTATTTTTAGCGTGACACTGCATCAGGTATACAGGTACACGTTCGCACATAAATTAGATTTTTAGATGCTCTTGGTTTTTCAGAAGGCGTGAGACAAACACACACACACACACACATACACACACACACACACAAACACTAACATTTTGATTGCTTTATTACTTTAGATATAAACGTCGTATCAATGTATAAATATTGTTTTTTACATTGATAAACTACATTTATCATCATCTCTATTCAACCCCAAACCATGGATATTATAATAAATATACTCCGATACTCGAAACGATGATGCAATAATGAAACATAAACTGCGCCTGTTTTCTCTCTATATTTATAACAACATTGGGAAAATATAAAATTTCAAAAATTCGTATAAAAAATCAAAGATCTAACAAAAATCATTCCACGTATTTTTGGGTGCTTTCAAAGCGGTTTGGATGGTGCTCTGCAAATGTGAACCTGTGAACCTAGAGGCACACTTTTAAAAACCTATGTTTTCATAAAAACACAATGTTTATCAAATTATTTGTCAACTACATAGTGTGATAAAGAAACGATCTCTTTCCTATCAGTACTAGAGATTACAGTGGTCACGTCCAGTCAACGTGACAGAGAGAACATTTTCAGACTCATTCTCCCCATAGATTTTTATTATAATATACTAGATGGAGTAGTCCAGACTCCGATGGTATTCCAAGGATGGTATTCAATATTCCAACACCGCCCAGAGATAGAGGCCGTCCACAGGCCACCTGGTGGACGAGTATTGAGAGAGAGAGAGAGAGAGCTAAGGAAGGACCAGCTGACTAGTGAAATGACACAGGACAGAAAGACGTGGAGACTGCGTACGAAGAGGGCCGACCCCAGATGAACTGGGAAGAGGACCAGCCAAAGAAGACGAAGACTAGACGGAGTATACCGTGCAAAAGGTGAGTCACGGAATATCGCGTGTTTTCCATACCAATAAATCTGAAAACAATTCACATTATCGTCGTTATTTTCTATAGAAAAAAACGATGTGGTCTGCCCACCTTTTTGTCAAAAGTCCCGCGGAAAAAATCCTCACTTTGTTTCAAACAAAATTTGCTAACTGTGACATCTAGTAGTACCTATATTATATTAAAATCTATGGTCTAGTCAAACTGACTAAAATATACTATACATGGTCTGCTATTTTCTTATCAGACAGTCGATTTAAGGGGATTTAAATGATTAGGAATGAATTGTTAAAACCATATTGAGTTATTATCCTCCAAACAAATATTATCTCACAGCTATAATAAATGATTAAAAAGATATAAAATTACATATCTGTGTTATACCTACATACTTATTAGTATTATGACTAAAAATTGACAATACTAATCCTTCTTTACAATTACCCAATACAAACATTCAAATCAAATCATCTTTGTGACATAATGATATTTCAAACGTACATTTATCGTGTTTGTGTTTATTTTTTATAGTTTTCAATTGTAATACATGAATAATAAACGAGTGGGTTGTGGTCAACTCAATACTCCTCACTACCAAGTAACTCCACAAAGAATTAAAATTTGGTACGAAAATTTTTGGTTCTTTCTCTTTAAGGGTCGCTGGTCTTAAATGGAACTGGGCTGGGCATATTGCCAGATGCCAGGATTCACGATGGATCAAAAAGATCGTTGAATGGCGACCGAGAACAAACCGAAGAGGTGTCGGCAGACCCCGGGCAAGGTTGTTTGATGACATTAAGAAATGTGTCGGAGGGAGATGGATGCAGTGTGCCCAAGACAGGGAGTTGTGGAGGATCAAGGGGGAGGCCTATGTCCAAAAATGAAAAATAAAACAGGCTGAAGAAGAACACGAAAAATTTTCGTCATTTACGTGAAATGAGTGTGTAACAATATTTTTTATTCAAATATTTCATTATGAAAACTTGATAATTCTTCAACGCAATTTAATGAAAGTGGTGTGTCTTTTTAGCAATTTAAAAATGAAAATAATAAATTTCGTGAGGTTGGGTTCACTTTGAAATATTTGACAATTAAAAAAATTGAGAGGCACTGATTAGATATCCTTCAAAATCTAATGAGGTCTATGCGAGTATTAGATACCTATATAAATTTGCATAGTTTGAATCGAATGAGTAGGTACTTTAGTCTATAATCGATAAAGTAGAATATGCACGCCGTACATAGCATAAAGCCATAGTCATAGTACCTAAACAACACACACGCAGGTAGAAATAAATCTTTTTTGTGCTTATAAGAGTGCATAAGATCAAAGTGAATATTCGTGATAATTTTTCATTTCATGTTAGATTTGTTCTTAAAATGCAAAAAATTCGGCTTATCGAAAATTTCAAACACGTATAAACCCTTTTTAACGCACGCGATAGTTACCCATACTAACATGTAACTTCATAGAGCATTATGCGGTTTTAATATATTATCATGTCTTTAGTCACTAGATTTAGCATTATATCCTTTCTTAAAAACTGTGTCTCCACCGGTAATCAAACCCGAGACCATCGGATCATATTTAACCGACTGAATCACGAAGGTCGATAACACATTATTTGTATAACAAAGTAGTTTCAAATAATAAATCTACACATTAAAACATCACATTTACAATCAGATAAACTATTAAAAACTGTAATAATATTATTCAAGTTTAAGAGGACATATAACGCTAAACTAAGTGACCGAAATAATGCTATATTAAAACCGCCCAATGCACTATGAAGTTACGCGTTAGTAAGGTTAAATATCGCATGCGTGAAAAAAGGTTTATACGTGATGTAAATTATCGGAAACCCCTAATTTGTTGATTTTTTGCATTTTGAGAACAAACCTTACTTGAAATGTAAAAACTTTATCGGTCATTCAATTTGATTTTATGCACTCTTTAAGCACATAAAAGATTTATTTCTCTACGACACATGGTTATGGAGTAATTAAAAAAAAATGCTGTAAAAAATGATATTTTTAATAATTTATTTATGGGAATTTAGGCTGAATTTTAAAATTGTGTGGCGAACATTCACTAGAGAAATGTTGAAAAGACTTATACTATTTTTTCTAGAAACACACTGTTTAACATATTTGTGGGATTTGGTTTGAGATTGAGGTGTTTAGGTTTATATGGCCCCTTAATATTATTCATGTTTGAATATTTTTACGTCAATCCCAATATTCAATATTATGTTGTGTAAGTAAATATTATAATATATGTTGATTGGTTATATTTCATTGAAATATACCTACATAAGTATCTACTTATATAAAAAGAATTAAGCTGATAAAAATAATTAGAATTTACCTAGGTATGTATTATACAACTACTGCTTTTTTTTGCCGTCTAAAAATAAAACGTCAGTGAAACACCAGCGCGGGTAATGTGCGTCGGTGACAAATATTTTGTTACGTAAATATTTTTATTGCAATTATTTTTTAAAATTATTATAAAAGTTTTCATTTTGATTATGTTTTTATAACAAATAAGTGATTCTTTGTTAAAATGAAGGTAAATTTATATTTTTCTCTATATTTTTTTATCCAACTGTAAATTCGTTCAGGAGAATTTAGACACTACAATATATATTTATTTATATTTTGGTATATACTTTTCATGTTTTTTTCAACTTTGAAGTCCGAAAACACCAACTTAGAGGCTTCGCAACATATATGTTCTATATATATATACATATATAGGTATGGATTAATTCGGAATAGAACATTAGTGTGTCTAGTATTATACCTTCATGAGTGTGTCTGTGTGACTAGGGTCTGGCTCTAGAAAAATTTAGGGACGGAAATACGCATGCGCACAAAAATGACCAATAATGTGATGAATCTAGGGAAAATTATACATTTTTTGGTTAGGTTCAGTTAGTCTTTAATAATCATAGCGACTCGCGTGAGCGAGTTGCTTTATAAATTGCATGCAGGAAAAATACTATCAACATCTTTGCCATTTGAGGTTAGGAATAAGTTTATTGTGTATTCGTATTTGATCACATTTTTTCAAAAAAATATATTCTCAACATGTTATTTACGTGGTTGTAAGGTCCCTTCTATTTTTAATAAGTACTATTATTTTTTTTTATTTATTCAGTTAAATATTTGTGCGCACGCGTATTTCTGACTACCGTCCCTTGACGTCTGACGACAGACGCTTGTATCTGTGTATCCCCCCCCATATAACTTTTGATTCGCTCAACGCGAAATTTCATTGAAAAAATTTTCTCCCAAAAAAGAATATTGATGAAACAAATAAACATCAATTCAAAACGGCAAAAAAATATTAAAAACCAAAATAAAGTTAAGCAAATGACCACTATCCCAAAACGGTTTGAGCCCTATTCCATTATTTCTTTACTTTTGACAAATCTTTCAACTGCCTCCATTTTTTTTTTAATTTAACTGGTTCATCTCCCACAAAGAAACATTGATTTTTGTTCTTTAATTTCTTGTAGAAATACGATTTAAAATTTTATGTAGAAATGATTGAACCATTATTCTTTTTGATTTACAGATGAAAATTGTATTCGTCTCTCTCGTACTGTCTCTCGCTAATGGCTGTCAAAGTGAGACAGTATACAATATTAACGATGAATCAAATGGTAAGATTACAAAACAAATTAATGATTGGCTGTGAGGCACCAAGTAATCGAAAGATAAAAATAGGCAAAATAACATCTCACTGAATGTGGCACATTTTTTTTTGAGACTGGTGTATGGGGATACACGCACGTTTCATGCCTCCTTTTATAATGTAATGCACGCCTGTTGCTGGTTACCCCACATTGTGGTATATGCCGTGATGGTATGAATGAATTAAACATTTTATTTATATGTGAAAAGGGCATTTCGTGATAGATGGAGAAAAAAAGACTAATAGAAAAGCATATAAGAGATGATGAATTGATATGAATGAGGCTAGAAATGTATGTCTAGAGAGAGAAGTCTGTTGTTCGATTTTCTTTGCCTAACCCAGATAGGGAAATGGCGTATGGCAACTGCGTCGTCTGCGCCGCCATGGCACAGTTGTAAAGCTGCTTGGCTTCTTTGCAGGCGTCCTGGGTTTGATCCCCATCAGAGGAGGAACTGACTTAAATTCATTTTCCACGCAAATATTGCTTCTCTGAGCTGGAAACAATGGTAAGTTGGAAGAAATTTCCATATGGCAATAAACTCATCACTTGCGCAGTGTGCAAAGAAGTGTTCATTATTATCAATATTACTTTATTACATATTTAATTCGTTGACTTAAAAACACAATGTAATTGATTCTATAGATTAAATATAAAACATTATTTTTCTCATCATAGTAATAGCTGAAATATTTGTTACTTAAATAAATAATTAAAAATCTCTCATTGAATTTCAGAACTTGAAAGCGGTGATGTGTCGATAAGAATCTATGAAGAACAGTTAAAAAAATTATTGGAGAAGTTGCGAGAAATGATGAAAAATCCAGCTGGTATGGATATTCTAGGATTCCATATACCGACACTAGATCCATTCCAATTGGAAAATTTAAACCTAAGCATTGTCATACCAGGAAATGCTACGTATGTTTAAATAAATGCTAGCTTACATATTATCATACTTACATAACTATCGTTGCAATTGGTATTCTTTCATTCATCTATTTCTTTTCCATACTTTTTTTATTTTCATTTACTCCAGAAAGGGAATTGAAAGATACAAATAAGGAATATCATTTAAGAATTATTTGATAAATGTAGTTTCTTTATTTTTAGTTTTTGTCTAAAAACTTGAACTTTTTGATTGAGACGACACAACAATATCATAGAGACGAAGACAATAATATCATAGACAATTTTTCAACATCTCAATAGATACGAAGACTTTGTCTCTATTGAGATGTTAAAAATATGTCTCAAAAAATCCAATGTTTGTGTATATGCAACTATAAAAAATATTCAAGTAACAATACTATTTATATATGTTATTTTGTATTTTAGCTAAAAACCTCAAAACTTAATTGACAATTCTTCTCTATCTTCTGTCTTCTCCCACAACCTCTATCTCCTTCGTTTGTCTGTTACTTTGATATTAAATTTAATAATGTTATGTGTTTGTCTTTCTGTTACCAATACACTATTTTTGCCCTCATGTTGCTTTGTTTGGTTGAAAGAAATTGGCTTATGTCAATCATAAACCCCTCATTGCACCGTCATTTAGAGAGATTGTGATGGCAAATGCAGCACTATTAGCAGATCAAAGTGGGAGCCTATGATTTGACATAAAACAATATAATTTTTTGATACTGCACGATGAATGAGTGTTATTGTTATATATAAAGAACTTACCAAAATTTGGTTTGTTAGAAACATTTTAAAATTATCAAATCAAAAAAAATTATCATTTTTCAGAGTTGACTGTGAATTTGATGATTTTGTTTCGGTCGGGTTGTCAGGATTCGTAACAAATGACATCAGTTTAAATATCAATTCGGGAGGATTGATATTAAAGATTGATTTAACAATACCAGTTGCCAAAATAACAGCTAGTAAGTTTATTTTTTATTTAAAATTAATTCTGGGGTTACTAAAATGTATAGATAAATATCTTGACGATTTTTAATGGAGTGAGGGGCAGTTTTTACATCTACCAACTAAGAAATACCCAAAATTTATGATCATATAATTTTTTGTGTATCCATATTTACCACATTTCACCACTTTCCAGGCAAGCCCTGCCCCCCTAGACAACATGCCATTAAAGCTAAGCGTTATATCGCTAAGCGATAGAAATGTATGAAATTTGTGGCTGTCACGTGTTGTCATAGCGACCAATTTCATACATTTACTATCGCTTAGCGATATAACGCTTAGCTTATATGACACGTTGTCTAGGCCCCCTGGTATCACAAGATGAATTTAAATAAACCCCAGATAACAAGACTTGACTTGATACTCATTTGTTTAGATTAAATCTTGTCAAATCTCCTCATTGCGAGTAAGGCCTAGATCTAAAAGATCCGGATCACGTATTCTTTGGATGCCCTATCAGAGATCAATATGATTTATACCAATCTCTTTGTGGTAAGATTGACGAATTGATCCACTAAAGATTCGAAACCTTCTTGCAATTAACTGCCCGATAATTCATTGGGAAATTTTCCAATTCGTGGAGAAAAACATGGTGGTTTTGTAAGCGTTGTTTGTCTTTTGTTTAACTGTTTTTGTTTGTACCTATTCAAATAAAATTCTCATGTCGTCGAATGGCACAAGTCCTCATTGAATGGTCGTATTACCTATATTGAAATAATGATAATAATACTTACCAAATTTCTTCCATTTATAAAAATTTACCACAATAAACTTATGTTTGTGTTCAAACAATTTTTCATGTAGGTATTCATATTTACCAAAATTCTTCCATTTCTAAGAATTTACTAAATTAAAGTAATGATTATGAATGCAAGTTATATAAATTAAATATATCTATGCAAAATATATCTCTAATAGGTATGTCTATTATTAGATTTAAATCATCTGTAATAAAGTCCCTGAATACCTTTGTGGCTTCTGGTGAGTAGTGTTTTCGCAAGCTCTCCTCTTTCTCTTTCCATTCTTAATATCCTTCCCATTTCTTCCCATATAAATCTGTCTTTACAATTTACATACAAGTGATTATTTCTGTTAACTTAATTGTTCCTCTAATGGAGTACTAAATTATTATTTTAATAGTAAGTAAGTTGTAGTCAAAGACCTTTTTAGTATATAAGGTCTTTGGTTGTAGTGTAATTAAGACTTTATGTATGTTTGCAAAATAAAATAAAAGAAATACCATCTCATTGTGAACATTTAATGTTACAGATCATTACAACATATTAGCTGATTTAGTTTTGTTTAAAATATATGGCAATGGAACGGCCGGGTTAGTATTCATTATATATTTTTTCATGATTTCATTCAACAATACCAACATTGTATAAAAATGTTTATTTAAATCATCATATATAAGGTTGACACACGGCAAGTAAAATACAAAACAAGATTATTGGTTATAAGCTCAAAATATGTGTAAGTTCAAAATATATGTAATAAATAATACCATATAGGGGAAGGGAGGGCAAGATGGAAGAAGCGGGCAAGATGGAAACTACCAACATATCGCAAATCACGTGACAAGGCGGAAGAGTCTCCACATACACAGATACACGCAGCCATCCTGTGTTTGCGAACGGTGACTCGGTTCGGTTCGCGCCACCAAGCGACGTGTACACGTGTTTCGTATTTTCGCGACAAATCATTACGAAATCAGTGAACTTTTCCAGTGTGATTATTTATACAAAGTAAGTAATACTGCCATTTTGTTTTTATACAAACTACCTATTAGGGATAGATTGTATGAATTGATATTGAAAGAGGAAAATAATTAAAGGATCTTTAAAGCGTTGATATTATTATTGGCAGTGGGCATATGGGCAAGATGGAAAATTGCATTTTAGGGCAAGATGGAATAGTTTCCATGTTGCCCGCGTGCAATTATTTTGATTTTTGTTTTAAATTTTTCAACTAATTGAGGATGTTGTTCTTTGTAGATGGTGTTCAAGTATATAAGAAAGAGCAACAGAGGATCTTGGATCAAAAATCAGAAATCCTAACCAGTTCTCCATTCAAAGAAGCTATCGAAAAAAAGAACGACTTGAAAGCAAAACCAAAATTAGTGCTTAATCGGATCATCTAGGGCAAGGATAATAAAAATAACAATATAAAAACCTACGAGAATAAAGAAAATGGCAAAAGAAAGGGTAAAGGAAAAGGAAAAAAAGACAGAAAAGGATGAAAATATACTACAACATTCGGAGCAGTCCTCAAAAGAAGATGTGTTGTGTGTATTATGTGGAACCACCCACAGAGGACTGGGTACAGTGTCCAGTGTGTTGTGGTTGGGCACATGAACAATGTACCTACAGACTTAGAAAATGGTTGTTTTTTATGTGTTAATTGTAAAATGTAGGGATATCCTATTCATTCCATCTTGCCCGTATAAGCTTTCCATTCTGCCCTCAGGGTTAGGGCAAGATGGAATTTTTTCATTTTTTCTTTTATGAGTCCTAACAGATTTTATACTCAATTTTCAATATTTTTAATTACTCAATTTTATAAACATGTAAGACCTTTCTCTAAACTGATTGAAATAAAATTTTTATATTATGTTGTTATATTTTTTTTTACATCATAAAGTTAAACCTTCCATCTTGCCCTCCCTTCCCCTACTACTATCAAACTGTGTAAAATATAAATAAGTACCAAATTTTACATATTTAAAAAGTGCATTTTAAAAATACAGCAACACTTTTGAAAGTTATTTTATTGCTTAATTTGTACAACCTATAATCTGAATTTCTCAAAAGCAATATATTGAAGCGTAGAGTTACTCAATGTGTTACTCTTAGTTTGAAGTATGCCAACATTCAACATTTCCTTCATTTCTTACACACTTTTATTCAACTTCAGCTGTCTGTCCGTACTGGAATTTTGTAATTGATTTTTAACTAACTTCCCAACCGATGACAATGCATGTTAAAAATGTTTCCAGTTTGATTTATTTGATATTTTGATTAAATTTGTATTTCACACAAACTAAGATTGTGTTTCTGGAACAAAGATTAAAATAAAAGTAGAGTTAAAATACTTTGATTTAGTAAAATTGTGCAATATTTTGGTTGTTTCACTGAAATCTAATACCGTCAAACGGCACAATTTTGAACAATTTTATGAAATCAAAGTATTTTAACTATACTTTTACTGATACTTTTGTTGAAACAACCCAGCCTTAGTGTAAAACAACTGCGTATGACAAGGGAGTATGAACAATCTATGGACTGATGTGAAATTTTATTTATTCTCCATTTCAACATGTAGAAAACTTTTGTTTTGGTTTATTTTCATTTCCTTGTTATTGTTAAGCCATGCTGTATATTATATTGATTTACTATGTTAAATTATCATTCTTATATTATTTGTATTTTCAGTTTAGAGATAAAGGATTTAAAGATAGTAAGTGAAGCAAAAATGAAAGTTGTTAATGGATTATTTGTACAATTGAGCGGATTGAGCGCTTATGTGAGCATTGGCAGTTCAACAGTAAGTACCCAACTGCATCATTTCATTATCCATAAAATAATATAATATTTAATAACATATATAAAATAGAGCGTTTTATTGTACAAACATAAAACAATCAGGTACATTGACGATGGTCTTCAACAGCGCCTATATTATCTAAAATAATAATGGATTTAAAACATGTGTTAAGTTTAACGTTGTTTCATTGTAACTCATTCGTGGATTAAAACTTAATTATGTGAGATGTTATTACTGCCTGTGGTATTTTTGAATACACGGCTCTTACGGGACGCCCACAAACGATGATAGTAGAAAAGAGTGGAAGCACTATTCTAAAGCGGTGCTTAAGGACCTGAACTAGCAGTTGACCTATCTGCAACAACGGTTAAAAAATAGATTTAAAGACTGGAAATAGTTCAACACAGTGAATTCTGGAAAGCCAGTTGTGGACAACGACAGACGAAAGAATTCATTGAAGGGCCCTCTAAAAAAGGACAAGGAAGCTGCTAAATCTCAGCAGAGAACAGTTGAGAACAATGACTGGTTTATTCACTGGTCACTGTCATCTGAAAAGACACCATTACATAATGGGGATCGCTGATGAACCAAACTGTAGAAAGTGTCAACAAGAGGAAGAAACAGCTTCACATGTGATCTGTGAGTGTCCAGCTCTAATGGAATCCAAACACAGACACCTGGGCGCCTTTATACTAAGACCCAAGGATGTGGTAGGCATCTCAATTTGCATAATATGGGACTTTATTCAAGAAACCGAACTGCTATTGAAAAAACAACCTTAAAGGGAGGTGCACAATAGATCAAACATGGTCGCAGTGCAGGGGCGAAAGGTCCCACTCCCATCCAATAATAACAGCAAATTATACCTATAATAATTTAAAACAATTGTTTGTATTATGTCATGTCATAATGGAATTAGAAATAAGAATTTATCATTGTAAAACTTGAACAATTGTCCGTCAACAAAGAAAATAAATTCAATGACAACAATTTATTGACATAGTTGTGCCAACTTTATTTAATCAATTATAAATAATGATAAAAAATTAAGTATTCTATTTTTACTCTCCACACTATGGCATAGTGGAGAGTCATTATTTCAAAATTTTTAAGCGTATTTTTTTTACATCAATTTCTCAACAAGTATCATGTAGAGAGTGCACATTGTGAGTTTCGTCATGATGTGTTTGTATGTATGGCGTATGGAGTACGGCGTATGGCGTACGTATCATGTTATAGTGTAAAGAGCTTGAACTTAAAACTGATTAGCTTTCCATAGATGACATAAAATTTCTTCATATGATATCACGTGTCAAAATTTCAAAATGGTCTCACGTTCTTTAAAACAAAATTTATCTGCTTTTATTAAAATACTAGTAAAACCAGGCAGACGTTGTCCTGCCTGTTTAATTATTTACCTCCAAATATATAAAAATGGTTGCTCGGTATGTTTCCTTTTTATCACTTAACATTCTTATCTAGATTCGCTAAATATAATTCCGTATTTTTTCCCTTCCATCCCTACAGTCCCTTCCGTCCCTATTCATTCATTCATTTAAATTTTATTTAATTATTCAAACAAATATAGGTACTTGAACCTTTTGAATTATTCCAGTTTTATATAAAATACCATTTTATGTATGGGTGTATAGGATTTTTGCTGAACAAACCCAATAAGTATCAATTCAATACCAACTTTTTTTTTGTGAGATAGCGAATAAATAAATAAATAAATTTTAATGCATAAACCTTCTCCTGAATGAGCTGAACAAATTTCCAAAGTTTCATCGCAATCGGATGGGAGTTCATCGGACACATACAAATATACGTAAATCCATTTTTATATATATAGATTTCATACAACATAAGCATTCTTTACCATATTGAGATAGTCAACATTTCAAGAAGAAAAAATTAATGCTTACTATGGTGTGGAGAGTTTAGTGTTGGCCACAACCCAATCGTTTTCCTTAATATGTTTGATTTTATTCCTAGAAAATAAAAACACCAAAAATAATTTTATGAGTAAAAAAACATTATTTTTAAAAGAAAATCTATGTTATAGAACATATGTTATGTGTATATAGAATGTATGTTATGTATATAAGAGAATGTATGTTCCCTTTATATAGATATATATGTATGTAGGTATTATTATGAACACAGTAAAAAATTTATGATATTTGCATAACTTATAACTATGTTAAAAAATATTGAAAGTATTAATGATTCTGTTCAATAGTAAAATTGCACTATCAAACTGATATTTAATCATTTTTTCAGTCAAACTTGGAAGGATTAATGGGCGGAGGAAATGGTTCCATCTATATGAATGAAATCCTAAGCGATATGTTACCTGATGTTATCGACAGCCAAAGAAATGAACTATCCGATTTTATCGGCAACGCTGGTATTGAGGTTGCAAATAAAATTCTTGCAAATGTAACCATAATAGACCTTATAAATATTATAACCGGTATTCAATTATTAAATGAATAAAAAAAATAAATGTTTTCTTTTTTTATCGAAAGATTTGGAAAATAAGGTCAGCCTTTGTGACTCAGTTGGTAAGATATATGAGAAATGATCCCCAGTTGAGGACACAATTATTAATTATGTTTTCAGTCTGAATCCAGAATGCAGAAACTTTTGTTATTGGGTGCATGTCAAATTAATTTTTGACACAATCCATAAAAAAACAAATGTAAACATTTACAAAATGTTGCTATGCCCCCGTACAAACTTATGGTTCAAATGCTGGAATGCTGGGTACTGAGTAAAAAGGATAAATTGTTTCTACTAGTCTCTACTATAAAATAAAAATAAATAATAAGAGAGTTTGGACGAGATCTACAGTATTTTTAATGAGCCCAACATTATAAAGTCAATTAAAATAGGGAGGCTGCGATGCAGGGCCGGATAAATCATAGAACAATCAGGAACAAGAAGTCAGGGCGGTAGTCTTAAAAAGGGCGCTTAAAATGTCATATAAATCAAAAATCCACAGGTATGGCGCTCGGTTCTATTTGCGTACCCGGATAGAGGCTCGGCATTTATGGTATAAATATTTAATATTAATATGAATCTCCAATTGTTGTGGTTTTTCATCATTTTCGATAAAGAATGTAGAACTATTTAATATTCCAAAAAAATGGGGGGGGGGGGGCGGATTCAAATATATTGCTACGGGCGCAAAAACACGTTTATCCGGCCCTGCTGCGATGGGCAGGGCACATGGAAAAAATGGGCGATGAAAGAGTGCCAAAGAGACAAATATATATATATATATATATATATATATATATATATATATATATATATATATATATATATATATATATATATATATATAATATATATATATATATATATATATATATATATATATATATATATATATATATATATATATATATATATATATATATATATATATATATATATATATATATATATATATATATATATATATATATATATATATATATATATATATATATATATATATATATATATATATATATATATATATATATATATATATATATATATATATATATATATATATATATATATATATATATATATATATATATATATATATATATATATATATATATATATATATATATATATATATATATATATATATATATATATATATATATATATATATATATATATATATATATATATATATATATATATATATATATATATATATATGATGTATCCGTTTCTCGGGTACTCCGCGTCGTGTTCGTTTGGTTTCTGGTGAAACCTTGTCTTCGACTTGCGAGGAGGGTTGGTGACACCAACCCTCCTCGCCGCAGCCAGAGACTACAGACGAAGCACCTGACTTCCTGAGGATGGCCGTCAACGTACGGCTGAAACGTCGAAGACAAGGTTTCACCAGAAACCAAACGAACACGACGCGGAGTACCCGAGAAACGGATACATCATTTACACCCCTCCGCGAGAGCCTGAAAAACAACATATATATATATATATATATATATATATATATATATATATATATATATATATATATATATATATATATATATATATATATATATATATATATATATATATATATATATATATATATATATATATATATACATGGTTAAACAGTGCTCATACAAACAAGATCGATGTCCAATTAAATACCAGCATGAGAATTATCTCAGGAACACTTAAATCAACGCCCTTGATCTGGCTACCAACTCTGGCCAACATCGCACCACCTGAAACAAGACGAAAACTTTCACTGATGAGAGAGATGACCAAGATAACATTAAACCCGATGCTCCCTATCCATGCTGACATAGCAAACTTGCAAACGCTTAGGCTAAAATCTAGGAAGCCTTCAGTAAAAACAGGTGAACAACTACTTGCTGACAAGTTTAATTGCAACGAAGAGTGGGAACATACCTGGCTTCTCTCAGCACCCGCAAGATGGAGGGGCATGAATCCTACTCAACAGCCCGCTGGTTCGGATTCCCTCGTCGCACCTGGTGTGCTCTTAATAGAGTACGTACTGAACATGCAGATGTGGGGAATTCCTCTATAAATGGGGTATGAGACCGAACCCTGAGTGTGACTGTGGTGCTCCTCATCAAACCGTACAACACATAGTTCACGAATGCAGTGTACGACGATATCATGGGGGCGAAAGCGACTTTATCACGGCCACTGCATTGGCTGCTGCCTGGCTTGATGACTTGGATATATGCCTGTGACGAGCACCCTGCGTATGACCTATCATATATATATATTTTTACTTTTGACGTGCCTAGTGCTATTTTTCTTTTCTAAATATTGCCATATGCCATACGAAATAATAATAATAATATATATATATATATATATATATATATATATATATATATATATATATATATAATATATATATATATATATATATATATATATATATATATATATATATATATATATATATATATATATATATATATATATATATATTATATATATATATATATATATATATATATATATATATATATATATATATATATATATATATATATATTATAATATTTTTATCTCGGTTTTCCCGTGTCAGTAGGTCTTGACTAAGACCATTTGTCTTCCGACGTTTCGCCTGAATATCACCAGGCATTTTCAAGGAATTAACGAAAAGCACTTGACGGTGAGCTTTCAGTGTGAGTAGACGTGTGTCGCGCGCGTGCTTTTCGTTAAGTCCTTGAAAATGCCTGGTGATATTCAGGCGAAACGTCGGAAGACAAATGGTCTTAGTCAAGACCTACTGACACGGGAAAACCGAGATAAAAATATTATAACATATTTCACCCGTGAAAACATCAAATATAACATATATATATATATATATATATATATATATATATATATATATATATATATATATATATATATATATATATATATATTATATATATATATATATATATATATATATATATATATATATATATATATATATATATATATATATATATATATATATATATATATATATTATATATATATATATATATATATATATATATATATATATATATATATATATATATATATATATATATTATATATATATATATATATATATATATATATATATATATATATATATATATATATATATATATATATTATATATATATATATATATATATATATATATTATATATATATATATATATATATATATATATATATATATATAATATATATATATATATATATATATATATATATATATATATATATATATATATATATATATATTTATATTTTTTTTATAAAAAGTTCTTAAACAAGTACATATACATCTTCCTGCGTTCCCTAAAATTAATAAGCCTAAATGCTTGTAATATAGGTGAACAAAATCAGTCGAGGCAGGATTCGAACTTGCAACCACTGGATTACTAGCCCAGCGCGCTAACCGCTCTGCCATCGACCCAACTAAATACTTAATCTCCAACATACATACATATATCATCACGCTGTTTTCATATTCTAGGTAGGAAAAAAGGACTGACCTCCATACTAACCTATCTTGACATACATACCAACATGTGTTAAAATTTTCAATAATTTGGATTAATGGGTTTATAGTTTGATTGTTACGCGACGTCCTACGTAGGCGATTCAAAGCGAATGCGAAGCGGCGCGGCGAGGCACGAAAATAACAAACAGTCGGTAACTATGGTAGTGTCCTACGTTACCGACCGCGAGTTGGTTTCGATGCGGCGCGGCGCGATGCGAAGCAAACGCGATCAGTTGGTTTGATATTTTCGCGCGAATTGATAGCGGCGCCATTTTTTTTGACATGTCAGAAACAGAAATTTTAATTTCTGTCCATGATCGTCCCATATTATGGGACAAATTATTATCGAACCGCGAATTTTAGGATTTGGCAAAAATAAATGGGACTACAAGTAAACACATTTATTTATTATTGCTATTTTACAATAGGATGTTGTTCAAAACACACAAAGTTTCTCTCGCTTGCACGAATGTCAAATTTTGATATGTTTCCCGGAAAGATGTAAATTCAGTCTCATTTATTAATTGAAGATCACGTAATTCTTCATACAAATCGTGATATCCCCATAAATATGCCTCTCTAAGTACACAATATTAGTTTCACTTCTCTGCCGTACATACTTCTTGAGTATTTTATATACGTACATCCATGACAGTAGCTGGCGGCAGAGGGAACGATTCGCAAACACGTAGGACAGAGCCGCCGCGTCGCACCGCATCGCATTGAATTCGCTTGTATCCGCACCGCATCGCTTCGCAATCGCGTTCGCTTTGAATCGCCTACGTAGGACGTAGCGTTATTCTTCTATAAATACTATCGCTATCGACAGTTGGATCTCATGTGTTACATGCAACTAGTGTCTCCATTGAAAAACAATAAAGTAGAATATCAAAATTGGCAACATTATACGTAAGTACTTTAAAATTTTCAAAGAAACAAATACACATCTACAGGGACCGCCCAATCCTTTGTCTATGACTTAAAATGCAGTTTTCATTCTCGTACGTCAAAATCATACATCTTTACAAAATCGTTCGATTTGAGAAAGTAGTGTAATTTTGAAACGGAATATTATTGCAAATTATGTGCAAAGGTTGGAAAAATATATTTTTAAAAGAAACGATGATATTTAAATTTTCATAAATTTTGCGCAAAGTCAATTTCTCGACAATCAGTGCTCTTCCCGGTACTTTTTTTCGCTTCGATGTAATCGAGTTTCTGACCGCGGACGCCATTTTGTCTGGCCGGCTGATCTTTCAATAATAAAATTTACGAATGTATTTAATTTATTGTGAGTTTTAATGTGTTTTTATATCTACAATAAACATGGACAAATGTATTACCCCGTAATGTGACGCGACAATTCGGATCGTTTGTCTGTCTTTAGTGTTTGAGAAAATTGATAGTGCGCATTTTTTGGTAGATTGAATACTTACGACATTACCATTGATAGTTTTAAATCTATTTATATTTATGACTCGAAATTAAACTCGGCGCGATTGATTATCGCTATGATTTTCTCTTATTTGGTGTTTGATATCGAAATAACAATGGATTTAGGTTAAACCAAGGGTTAAACAGTAGGTTGCATGTCAAAGTTATGCATTGACATTTGTTTTTTTTACGAGTCGTGAATAAAATTTCTTTATTGATTGCAGTTTTTTTTCAACTGAGGAAATGTGAAACGATTCCTGCCGATAAGCGGTAAAATGACCATTTCTAGGAACACAGTACCGGTATGTTGCATTTTATTTTAATGTTTTACACATTAATTCATAGTTGTTAGATGGAATTCAATTTCCTGACGTTTCGTTATGAATAATTTGTAATGAACGTTTTACTAGTCGTTAACAGCTCTTAGCTTTTACAGTGTTTTAATGAGTGATAAAAATTACGTATTGCGCATACTTGAAACATGAAATTTTACTAGTGCTATGCCATTAGTCTTTTATTATTATTATAAGAACTTGCAGAAAGCGAGTTTATTACTGTTGGCAATTGCTTGCACTTCTGTGTTTCCATCCTAGAGAAGCACCAACTGTGATAAACTTGGCTTTACATTATTGATGTTTGCAGAAATGTTCGGTTATATCCGCAGGGTTATGAACCTTTTCAAATAATGAATATGTTAAAACTTGTCTTTCAAGTAAATGAAATATTTAAAAAAATATATTTTTTAACAGATTTTTTAATTATCTCAATAGAGACGAAGTTGGAATATTTATTGTAGGAGAACCGGGAAATCAAGGCACCTACAGGGCTTACGACCTGTCATCGGCTGGTTTACGTGATCACTTTATGCGCTTGCGCAACGTTCACCAATTATGCCTTTTAATGAGATCCCTATCCATTCAATTTTGAAAGTTCTATATATTGTAATACTGAAATTCTTTTCGCTTGAAAATAAGGAATTTTTACTGCCTTGCCTTGATTTCCCGGTTCTCCTACAATAAATATTCCAACTTCGTCTCTATTGAGATAATTAAAAAATCTGTTAAAAAATATCTTTGACTCCCGACAGGAAAAAAAAACCAATGTTTGCGCATATGCAATAATAAAAAATATTCGATTAAAAAAATATATTTTAAAAGTTATAATCGCAGATTTTTCAATATGTTTTTACTGCTATATCGGAAAATATTGATATTTATAGGTATAGGAAAAGTACAAGAATGGGGTATTATGCATTTCCTTAAACCTTAATTGAACAATATTAGTATTTTTACTTTAACAATTAAAATGTACAGTTAATTTAGGAGAGAGAGATACATTGAAATTCAATTTAAAATTAATGAGCAAATATACCAAAATATTTTTCCACAGAACTCAAATTAATTTTAACATGCACTTCCACTCTGCTAACACAAAAATTTTAGAATCATTACATTCCATTTAATGATGGCAATAATTGATTCTTTTAAGCACTTGACTGAAAAATAGGAATAATGCATAAAAAACAGTTTTCAGAGCAAACAGCCAATATTTCGTTCATTTTTTAGTAAATAAATACTACCTTAATTGCCTTGGTGTCTCAGACATGTGGTAATTTTTTGCACCACAAGACCTACCTTTTTCTGTCTTTAACGAAGTTGGTTTATCTGATTGCTCATGCGACACAGCTTGTGAATATAAAAAACAACTGCATGTCAATACTGACCAATATGTCATCTACTGAAATCAAATATAATCATTTTTAATTTAATTTAAAATACCAATTTTATCTTTACACTTTAATATTATTTAATATTAATAACAGTATTATGATTAGTGAAGATATATTTTAAATATAATTAATAAGAATTAATAAGAGCTGGATCCTGATCTGGGACAGGATAGGTGAGTTTGGTGAAATAGAATAAGGAGAACCAACCCCGAGTAAATGGGACAAAGGCGAGGCCGAAGTAGAAGAAGAATAATAATAAATTTTATCATGTTTTATTCAAAGAATGATTTGACCTTTTTAACAGTCTGGAAATGGCTACTGGCCTAATATGTATAGTAACGAAATACACTATTAGATTATTATTGAAACAGAAAAATCGAATCTCGAGTTTTGAGAGTTTGAGATCAATTTCTAAATATCGATTATTCAATCTCATATCACTATGGTACACAGATATTTGGCATAAATTTAACACTAGCTGAGAAGCATCGCTTCGCTCAGCTTCTAAGCTAGGGCTTTCAGCCTACTTTTTACCGCTGCGCGGTAAATGGCCGCCTTCGGCGGTTCATGCAAAATGAACCGAAGCTTTTATGGTAGGTACTTAAAAAATATATTCGGTACAGTGTTACACGCCCATGACGTTGCCATGTCCATGAAGACTTGGCCACGTCAACCTGAGCACCCGCGAGGAAGAACGAACGCTTCCCCTTAACCGTGAGTGCCGTGAAAAGATAAATTACTCTGATGCTGCAATTTATCGACCTGTATCTTCGCTTTGTGTCTCATGGGCATATTATGATGAGTAACAGCAATATACATCAAATGTAGTTATTTACCTCATTTTGATTATAGACCTAATACCTAATTATGTTTTAGTTTAAATTTAAACATAAAAATTAGATTTGTAGGCCGGTACCTACTTCTGTTTTGAAAATCAGTAAGTTATGTTATTTTATTATTCTTCAACATTTATTTAAGATAAATAATATCAATTTATTCAATTATTTTTAAATAAGTATTTTGTTTATTTATGTTAGTCCAATTAATTCAAACTTTGGGTTGCCCATATAGAACGAATGTGTTTTTAAAGTTGTAATGTGCACATCATACATTATTTTATAATCAATAATCAATAGTTGTTGATAATAATATTTCATTTTGATGACCTTTTTATTATTTTGATATTATTCTCATCGGAAGAAAATTTATATTTTTTAACGCATTGCGGCGCTTTTGTGATGTCACTCAAATAATACTCCATATTTAAATAATAATTAAATTTAAAGACCTGCCACGAAAGTAGAAGGTATTTAAATATTTTGTAATCTTATAATATTTTTAAACTGTATTCCTGTTTTACAAAATTTCGTAGAAATAAAGTTGTTTTTTGTAAAAATGATTTTATATTATGTTTCCATAAGTTTGAAAATTTACCGATAGATGTCGAAAACCAACAATTTATATTCCTTTCTATGTTTTTTCGAATTTAAAAAAAAAAAAATAGGCGTTTCCACAAAAAAAGAATATTTTTCCCGTAATATGTATAATATTGTCTATCTTTAAACAAAAAATCAATATAATTGGCGTTGTAGGCCACTTGTAAAGAATCACCTATTTTGACAGCTAAATCGGTGAAACAATGCAAGTAAAGCAAATCTGACCCACAGTGCAAAAGGAAACGATTGTTCCGTGTAAATTGTTCCCTCTCCCATGTAGGATTTTATTATTTCGTGCCTTTTGAGCTCTGGCTATTACGGGAACAAACACAACTTTACGTTGGCATCAGTTGGCATTATAATAACCGCAAGGATATATTCTCATAAATCAATTTTGGCGACTCGGCGAGTAACGCAAAAAAACATTCTATAAGTCTTATTATATAACATTTAAACATACTTTCTTTTGAAAATAACATAAAAAACATATTAGCTCGCGAGGATTTGTGTTTTTATACTGTTTCAAATGTTATATTATAAAAATGTAATATTATAAGATTTTTGCTCTACTGTAAAATTGACGATTTTGACATAGTAAGATTTCAAACAAAACATCGAGAGGCAGATTGACATGAATTTAGCCGTGCACAAACATGTGCAAATCCAGAACGACAATATTACGAGGTCTACTTTATTTATATGCAGATAGTGCGATATTTAATAAACAGATATCTTACTAGGAGTTCTTTTTAGCTTGTTTTTACATTGATGGACCGGACGCCGCTTATACACCTTAGAAATTAATTTCAAATACACAAATTGTCTCTGTTAAATTATGCTGACAAAGAGTTGATATCATGAAGGTGTGCCAGCACCGACAGACGCCATGACACCTGCAAGGGTTTAGAAGTGGCTGTCAAAATTTGATTGTGATAAGGTGATTTTTGCTACTAAACCTTTATTTTATGTAGAAATATATGAATGATTGCGTCGATCTTGTATGGTTCCGGGCAGATTCGTGTCCTGGACTTTTCAACTGGACATTGAGAGTCATCTTCAGAAGGGTAGTGATGGTTGCTACTTAAGTCTTCAGTTGCGTAGCAGAGACACGCTACAGTCGAATGGAGCAGTACATAAGGTTATGAAAATAACACCAGAAAATACCACGTCTCCGCAACCGAAGACTTACAAAGCAACCACCACTATCCTGAAGATAACTGGCAATGTCCAGGACACGGTTCTGCTCGGAACCATACAAGATCAACACGGAGTACCCAAGAAATCGTCGCTACATTTACACCTCCACGAAAGCTTGAAAAACACCATGTATTTAAAAAAAAACAGTGGAAGGATAAAAACATTACCCCCTATTCAGTAACTATCGTAACTAAAATAGGAACGTTCTAAAATTGTAGATTTTAGATTTACGGTCTTATTTCAGCATTATAAAATATAAATTTGGATTAAATGGAATAGAAACGTACCTATATTGGCCGGAACGTTCTTAAAAAGTTCCTGAATTAGACATATTTTGAATAGTTATGAAAATTTCATAATTTTCATATCTATTCATAATATATCTGATTTAGTAACTTTTTAAGAACGTTCCAGCCAAAATAACTACGTTCCTATTCCATTTAGTCCAAGTTTATATTTAATAACGCTGAAATAAGACAATAAACCTAAAATCTACAATTTTAGAACGTTTCTATTTTAGTTACAATAGTTATTGAATAGGGGGTATTGTGATATAGTTCAAAATTAGTCATCTTACCTATTACACCAGAAGTTCCCCAACTTTTTTTTCTCGTAGACCACTTTCAAAATTTTACTGGTTTCGGTGGACCCCCTGCTATTAGATTTCTACCATATTCCTAAAACTCGATCAAACGATGGAAATTTTCGTCGCAGCTGAGTTCCAACCCTAAATTCAGAGTGGAGAAAATAAAAAGAAAATTAAGGGAGGTTTTGAAAAAAGAATTTATTTCAAAATGTATTAAATGATTAAGAATTTAATGTCAAAAATCACTGAAAAATTTGCATTTTTTGCTCCCTTAATTTTTTTAAGTAGGTACCTAATAGTGTATTATTATCTGCCTACACTGATAGGTATAGCTAAGGTAAAATTTTTATTCTTTACTATTGAAACCAGATAAATTTTCGTGGACCCCCACTTACTACTTGTGAACCCCCATTTTTTTCGGGCCAACGTAGACCCCCGCCGAGTCACCTGGACCACTTTGTGAATCACTGTATTACACAGATGTAATCTACTTTCCCTCAATCACTGGGTTAATTAACTACCTAATATTTTGTTTATGTTTTCCGAGTCACGTTTAATTTGAAAGTTTTTAGTCACACATCGTAATATTGTCATTTATGCTATAATATTATTATTATTGTCATCATTTCCTAGTTTTCTTGGCAATTCATTTTACAGTTTAGTAAATTTGGCCCATGTCCAATATATACATAATAATTTATACATACACACGTTGAAACGCAACCGTGCCCCGCTCCTTGTTTGATGATATATACATGTAATAGGTAAAAATATCTAAACTCTACTGTGGGTGCATTACACCAATATTTTCACCGACTTCTCTCTCTGCTGAACCGTGTCCTTGTTTTTTAATATAATCTGCGACGTTGTATTATTAGTTCTCCATACACACCACAACTGTGGCATAATGGATTGCACAATTTTAATCATATATATTTGAAGTGAGATTATAGCGAATACTGCACTTTAAAAATCCTCCAACTTTTATGTAGCCATAAAGAATAACTTCTCATTGTCCTATGTCAAACATTTAATTATTTATCACACACCCAATAACAAGAAATAAAAAGAAGAGTAACAGCAGCAAACAAATGTTACTTTGGGTTGCAAAACCAATTAGAGACTGGTATAGTATCAAAGAGAACAAAAGTCCAACTGTACAAGACTCTCATACGACCAGTCTTAACATATGCTGCTGAAACATGGACCCTAACAAAGGCCGATGAAACAAGGTTAAACACCTTTGAAAGAAAAATATTGAGACGCATTTCTCACTGACCCTGTATGCAAAAATGGAGCCTGGCGTATCAGGTACAACCACGAACTGTACCAGTTGTACTCAGGTGTAAACGTCACCCAGTACATCAAAATATGCTGGCTCCGATGGCTGGGTCATGTAGCGAGGATGGACGAAACCTGTCCACTAAAAAGGATGTTTGCTACAAGACCAATGGGCAGAAGAAGCGTCGGTAGGCCAAAGCTGAGATGGTTAGATGGAGCAGGGAGGGACTTGCGGACGATGGGCGTTGCGAATTGGCAGCAGGAAGCAATGGTCAGGGAGGGGTGGAGGGAGCTTCTGGAGGAGGCCAGGACCCACGATGGGGTGTAGCGCAACTGATTGATTGAATAACAAGTTGCCACTTTCTGGATACTTACAATATTAATTGTCTCACAAATCCAGACTGAAAACACAGTTAAAAACTGTGTCTCCAATGGGAATCGAACCCGGGACCCTTGGATCAGCGGTCAGATACCTAACCAACCGAGCTACGAAGGTGATCTGGTTGGTTGGAAGAAATGGCCTTATGGCAACAAGCTCACCAGCGTGCAATATATTTGATTGTATTATGTACAAAAGAAAAATTAAACATATTTCAGAAAAGAGGGGGACGATTTGCGCAACTATGAACCAACAAAAAAAAACTAAAATTGTGCATTTCGCAGTCCACGTGAATGTTTTTTGATAATTAACTACATAATTTTATTTAATTTGTATAAAGACTTAGGACCCAGGTACAGTAACAAACTGTGCATCTATACTATAAAATAAAGCTGATAAGGTTCTTAAAAATAAATCGACTATTAACTGCGGTACATTTTTTTTGCGGGTGGCAGTTCTTAAGGAGAACACACTTAGGCCAATTGGCCCTTTACCACAATGGGGCTGTCCTCCCACTCACTCATCCCCCTTGAACTAGCCTGAGTGGCTAATGAATGTCATAATGTCTCCGATGTCGGCCGACGCTATGTCCATGTCAGATCATCATAGAAGAAACTACCCAAGGAGCTTCTCCTAATTCTAGAGAGAGCAGGACAGTGACAGAGGAAGTGGACCACCATGTACTCCTCCTCCTCGTCCTGACATGCTTTGCAGTAATTGTATGCCTCCAGCCCTAGCCTTCTGGCATGCTTTCCTATAACCCAATGTTCCGTTAATACTGATATGACTCTGGCGAGTGAGTCTTTTCTGAACGAGAGTATTTCTCTGGTTCTTCTGAGATATTTTGGCCATATTTGTTTGGCAATGGAACATGTGCTTTCCTCAGACCACCTCTGGTTAGCACAAGCAGTCGTTTTCTCACTGACCCGGAGTTTACATGTTGCCATGGGGACTCCAGTGCCCCGTTCCACCATCGTACTTTTCAACTTTGCGCTTTGCACTTTGCAATTCATCGGCTTATTTTCGTTCCACCATTACATTTTTTCGCAAAGTAAAAGTTACAATGTGCAAAGCGAAAAGTAGACGCCTATTGCAAAGCAAATAAGCCGTTCTGTTCCACCATCGCTACTTTTCATAAAAAACTGTGCAAACTTTGCGAATGAATTGAAAAGAATATTTTGACATTTCAAATTTGCCATTCGTCGAGTTGTGAAAGTAGAAGTTGTTTGTTCAGAATTTTTGAGTAAATTTATTATAAAATTTTGCACAAATTATTGTAAGAAAGGGATGAGGAAGACGGGGTTGTAAGAAATTATAGAGAAAGAATAATTTTGCACAAATTATTGTAAGAAAGGGATGAGGAAGACGGTGTTGTAAGAAATTATAGAGAAAGAATAATTTTGCACAAATTATTGTAAGAAAGGGATGAGGAAGACGGTGTTGTAAGAAATTATAGAGAAAGAATAATTTTGCACAAATTATTGTAAGAAAGGGATGAGGAAGACGGTGTTGTAAGAAATTATAGAGAAAGAATAATTTTGCACAAATTATTGTAAGAAAGGGATGAGGAAGACGGTGTTGTAAGAAATTATAGAGAAAGAATAATTTTGCACAAATTATTGTAAGAAAGGGATGAGGAAGACGGTGTTGTAAGAAATTATAGAGAAAGAATAATTTTGCACAAATTATTGTAAGAAAGGGATGAGGAAGACGGTGTTGTAAGAAATTATAGAGAAAGAATAATTTTGCACAAATTATTGTAAGAAAGGGATGAGGAAGACGGTGTTGTAAGAAATTATAGAGAAAGAATAATTTTGCACAAATTATTGTAAGAAAGGGATGAGGAAGACGGTGTTGTAAGAAATTATAGAGAAAGAATAATTTTGCACAAATTATTGTAAGAAAGGGATGAGGAAGACGGTGTTGTAAGAAATTATAGAGAAAGAATAATTTTGCACAAATTATTGTAAGAAAGGGATGAGGAAGACGGTGTTGTAAGAAATTATAGAGAAAGAATAATTTTGCACAAATTATTGTAAGAAAGGGATGAGGAAGACGGTGTTGTAAGAAATTATAGAGAAAGAATAATTTTGCACAAATTATTGTAAGAAAGGGATGAGGAAGACGGTGTTGTAAGAAATTATAGAGAAAGAATAATTTTGCACAAATTATTGTAAGAAAGGGATGAGGAAGACGGTGTTGTAAGAAATTATAGAGAAAGAATAATTTTGCACAAATTATTGTAAGAAAGGGATGAGGAAGACGGTGTTGTAAGAAATTATAGAGAAAGAATAATTTTGCACAAATTATTGTAAGAAAGGGATGAGGAAGACGGTGTTGTAAGAAATTATAGAGAAAGAATAATTTTGCACAAATTATTGTAAGAAAGGGATGAGGAAGACGGTGTTGTAAGAAATTATAGAGAAAGAATAATTTTGCACAAATTATTGTAAGAAAGGGATGAGGAAGACGGTGTTGTAAGAAATTATAGAGAAAGAATAATTTTGCACAAATTATTGTAAGAAAGGGATGAGGAAGACGGTGTTGTAAGAAATTATAGAGAAAGAATAATTTTGCACAAATTATTGTAAGAAAGGGATGAGGAAGACGGTGTTGTAAGAAATTATAGAGAAAGAATAATTTTGCACAAATTATTGTAAGAAAGGGATGAGGAAGACGGTGTTGTAAGAAATTATAGAGAAAGAATAATTTTGCACAAATTATTGTAAGAAAGGGATGAGGAAGACGGTGTTGTAAGAAATTATAGAGAAAGAATAATTTTGCACAAATTATTGTAAGAAAGGGATGAGGAAGACGGTGTTGTAAGAAATTATAGAGAAAGAATAATTTTGCACAAATTATTGTAAGAAAGGGATGAGGAAGACGGTGTTGTAAGAAATTATAGAGAAAGAATAATTTTGCACAAATTATTGTAAGAAAGGGATGAGGAAGACGGTGTTGTAAGAAATTATAGAGAAAGAATAATTTTGCACAAATTATTGTAAGAAAGGGATGAGGAAGACGGTGTTGTAAGAAATTATAGAGAAAGAATAATTTTGCACAAATTATTGTAAGAAAGGGATGAGGAAGACGGTGTTGTAAGAAATTATAGAGAAAGAATAATTTTGCACAAATTATTGTAAGAAAGGGATGAGGAAGACGGTGTTGTAAGAAATTATAGAGAAAGAATAATTTTGCACAAATTATTGTAAGAAAGGGATGAGGAAGACGGTGTTGTAAGAAATTATAGAGAAAGAATAATTTTGCACAAATTATTGTAAGAAAGGGATGAGGAAGACGGTGTTGTAAGAAATTATAGAGAAAGAATAATTTTGCACAAATTATTGTAAGAAAGGGATGAGGAAGACGGTGTTGTAAGAAATTATAGAGAAAGAATAATTTTGCACAAATTATTGTAAGAAAGGGATGAGGAAGACGGTGTTGTAAGAAATTATAGAGAAAGAATAATTTTGCACAAATTATTGTAAGAAAGGGATGAGGAAGACGGTGTTGTAAGAAATTATAGAGAAAGAATAATTTTCGAAAATATTTCACCCACGCAGTTCCTCGAATATTTTCACATAAATAGCACTCAGTGTGAATTGTCTTGATTAAGTACACGATTTATTCTGATCTTTTTAGGTAATTTAAACTATGTTTATGTGATTATTATGTCCGCTTTTTCTAAGTTTATATGATTATTTCACTACTCATTTACACATATTTTAAGGTACAGAACAGCACTAAGAGAAGCAAATGATTGTCTCCTCAACAGCAAATAATTCAGTTAAACACCTGTTGTTTCAGTGATAATGTCACTAATTACTCCAAAAATAACTCCTTTCTTTTCTTTAATTATCTCCAACACGGCTATTTTTTTCTTAATATTGTCTTTCCAGCTCATTTTCTAACAACAAAAACGAAACAGACAAGAACGAACGGTGTCAAACGATCGTTTACGCTACGCGCGAAACACTCGGTACTACTAAGTTATCACTAGGTGTCGCTAGCGTCAATTGAAAAGACTTGCAAATGTTTGGCGACGCCGCAAAGTGACCATTTTTTTTTCGTGGAACGCGAACGCTTTGCACTTTGCGAAATTCTCAAATAGCAAAGCGTAAAGTGAAAAGTTGAGAAGTACAATGGTGGAACGGGGCACAGGTCTGTGTTTGATATTGTCAACTGCGGTACATAGAAAGAAGAAACTAAAAGTCTATTCAGAAGAAACTTCATAGTTTTAATCTGAATGAAAGAATAGACATGATGACTAATGTTTTTACGCTTCCACTGTTTCCAAATATATATTATGTATATATTTCCACATAAAATAAAGGATTATTGTCAAAAATAACCATATCAAAATCAAATTTGACATTTACGCCAAAATTGCTTACAGTGTCATGGCGTCTGCCGGTGACGTCACACCTCCAAAAACTCCGCGGTGCAACGGGTATGACCTCACTTAAACAAACTCAAGTTAAGGTTGTTGTTTTACATAAAATTGCGGATTGCCGAATTTTGTATAACTATTTTTATAAATATAATATACACTCTTTTTATTTTGTGACACATTGATAAGTGATAATTAAATCAAAAAAATATATCACATCTTATAATTTTAATACTGTAACTTAAGGAATGTAATGTGTACTTGACCTTTTTGTATGGTAAACTCACTGATAGCCTTTAGACTAGTGGGATCCCAATTATTATTATGTAAAACTTTTCTGAAAATAAATAATAAAAAAATGTACCTAAATGCATTTTTTTTAAATATATTTTTTTCTCTTACTGTCATCACGCCTATTGACATACTGAAATTAAGATGGCTTGGCTTAATTGAGGGTTACTTGAAGTTTGGAAGTCTGCAGTTGAAAAAAGCAGTTAAAATGAGATCGCTAAAATCTGTAATAGAACGATGTATGACAGGGTCAGAAATGAGGACATAAGGAAAGAATGTAAGATAAAGAAAGATGTTATTATTAGAATGTAAGTGAACACATTGAGATTGTTTGGCCACATGGGGAGAATGAATGAGGAATGCCTGACAAAGAAAATATACATTGCAGACAGGAATGGAATGAGAGGTCGAGGCCACCCAAGGAAGGGATGGCACATCCATGTGAACGGTATTTTGAAAGACGGAAATGTCATAAGCATGAACAACAGACGAACATGTATAAGTAGATGTATGAATGTTGACGAGGCGATGAATGTATGTCAAGATAGAAATAAGTGGCGTTCGGTTCTCTCTGCCTACCCCGTGAGGGACATGGCGTGTTGGTATGTATGTATGTAAGTTCTATATATTTTAATAATGAGTAACAGATTGTTTGAAAATAGGACATTTTTACTATTGCCATCTATGAAGTAACGAGGAAACGTTTTAGTAACGCCATCTATTGAGAAGTTGGTTTATTTGTAAAAGTTTTTATTGATTTTGTTTTTTTTTTATATCTTGTTTTAGCAAATGGAGTTCCCGGTGAGTAAACTGTCGGCATTGGAGGAAAAGATATCCAGCCCCCGCTGGGTGGTGCCTGTGCTGCCTGACCAAGAATTGGAGGTGCTGCTAAACGCCGCCATCACCTTCGCATGCGAAGGTATACCACACACTTCAACAATTTAAAATTTATTTTTAACATCCATCTTTGTCCTGTGACATGAATGAAATTTATTTATTTTATTTTTAGAAATACAGGTGAAAACAACAGGCATACCACTTATAATCGTTTTCACACAAACATACAATAATTTTATATAATAAAAAACATTCAGTTAACATTGAAATAAAAATTAATTAGTATCACTATAATCGGCCTTCGTAGCTCAGTTGGTATGGTATCTAACTGCCAATCCAAAGGTCCCTGGTTCAATAACCAGGTGGAGACACGGTTTTTAATTGTATTTTCAGTCCGGATCTATGAGACGATTAATATCGTAAGTCTCCAGAATGTGGCAACTTGTTATTACTTTAAATTAATATTTGACATAGTACCTGTTAGTTGCCCGAGAAATAATATAAAATAAAATAGAAGTTTTAGTTATAGTTTCTCTATAAATTTGGAATCTGTGAACAAGTCAACATACTATTATTGAAACTATAATTATAATAAGAAAACGATAAAGACATGCATTTAAAACAAGGGCATAATATACTGCGGAAACATGATTCAAGGTATAAAAGTCAAAAAAAATAATAGTAGGTATAGTATTTATAAAAAAAGAAAAAATGTTGAAAAAAAGAAGATCAGAGTTGTTGGCCACTGTCACGAGACGCAAAGCAGATAAAGGAAAGATAAGAATGTATTAAGAATGTGTCATGAGTAGCCCCCCTGTCCTAACTTGACGTCTACTAATTAAAGGTGTAGTAAAGATAGTCACGGTTTATAAGTAAACTTTTTCATTAATCACACTCTAGTACCAGGTACTATAGATAGTTTGCGTTGTAAGACTGTATGTTTTTATTAAGTTCACCATTTGCAATTTTGTGTATCACAAAAAGATCAGTCAACTCTCTACTTCTGCAAATTCTAACTACAAATTTGCACATTTATTTATTTTATGAGACACAGAGAAAGTGATGATACAGTTCATTACATTACATAAAAAACATGTCTTGTAAACTCTCCGCCTACCCCGTGAAGGACATAGGTCCGAATGCAGAGTCCTACCTAAATACTAAATTCTAAATACTAACGCATGTTTTCATTGCACAGTCGCTCACTTAAGTTAGGAGATCATGTGGCTTCCTAACTGGAGGATGCTACCAAGTTTTTGTATGAGAATTGCATTGCAGAGACATATCTAAATACTTAGCGCATGCGCATTGGCGTAAACTAACATTTGCAAATTTTCAAAAAGTAAGGTTGATAGCGAGGAACCTTACGAGTGGTTTAATACTAAAATATAAGATTTTTTCGGTGGATGATGATTTTATCGGCTTCGTTGAATATGTATTTGGTAATTTTGTCAAATCAAATACCAAACAGAGTATTCAGCAATCCATACGAGATGCCGAAAATTCGGTGGAATTTCAAAAAAATCATGACATCGATCTGTCAGTGTGAAGTTGGTTACATATTATGTTTGTGTTGTTATAGCAAAAAAACATTTTAAACGTCAAACGTCAGAAAAGAGAAGCCCATAGAGAGCTATCTATATCTTTTCTTCGTACACAATAATGTGAAATTCTACGCCATCAACCTTAAGTTTGGCGTAGTATTTTGTTAGGGAAGTCTCTGCAACGCAATTGCTAACTTAAGAATACTAAATACTCCAGTGAGGTTAGGAGTTAGTATTTAGGTACCTAGGACTCTGCATTCGGGTCATAGTGTGATGGTATGTGTGTATTTTTGTATTTGTCTGGTAATGATTCCACCACTCGTTACAATAAACTGCGCTAAATTAATAAATCTGTGTTAATGTGTCTATGAATCAATCAAATTGGCAACAGCGTTCTTTCACGTTACAAAATAGGGCTAGTTAATTATATTATGATTTATCACTGTGTAAATAAGATATAAGTGTATGTATACTTACTCTACGAGTCTTGTGTTATTTCATAAGTCAATAATTGATATCGTACCTAGTGTCTCACATAGTGGAATGCTCAAATATTAATTGGTTAATTAGACCAATAATAACGTTTTCCTTGTCCTATAAATACAGCGCTGAAAATAACTACAAAATTGTGTGCCGTACGAAGTAATGAATGAAGCTTTTTTGATGCGGTTTCCAAATTACGTTGGTTTTATTTTTTTCATGGGACCAATTTATAAGGGATATATAAAAAGGAAATTCGATTATAAATTGATTTTAAATTGGCTCACTTTGATAATGTGTTATACCATTTTAAAATCTTAATTAACTGGGCTATCTTTTAAAGAAAGTTGCCATGGTCAGTGTCATACATTTTTTTTTGCAGGGAAATTTGTAGACTTTTTATTTAAACAAACATATTTTTTATCTCTAAACTAAGCTTTAATTTTAATTGCTCCTGTACCTAATATCAGATTTATTCAGGATTACGTAACAAAAATTAAAACAGAAATTTGAAAATTTGTGGTCACAGCACCTAAAAATATGGTGTAGATTTTCACGAATATTTAAAAAAGTTATTGTTGTATATAGAGAGAAGGGAATATTGCACCTACCTGGTGGCGAACTAACTACTTCCTTGGTCTGGGAGGTCTTCACGGAAGGCACCCACTATAACTCCTATATCACAACACAAAATATTGATGAAAGATACTCCACTTATAATACTCTAAACATAGTAGTATTTTTTAATAGATTTTTAATTATCTCAATAGAGACGAAGTCGGAATATTTTACTGTAGGAGAACCGGGAAATCAAGGCACAGGGCTTATGACCTGTCATCGGCTGGTTTACGTGATCACTTTATGCGCTTGCGCAACCTTCACTAATTATGCCTTTTTAATGAGATCCCTATCAATTCAATTTTTGAAAGTTCTATATATTGCAATACTGAAATTCTTTTCCCTTGAAAATAAGGATTTTTACTACAGCCATCTATGTGTGAAATTATGAACAACATTCTTATTATTTTTTTTATTTTTTTTTGTTGTAACGCCATCTATTAAGAGAATTGGTTTTTTTGTAAATAATGAAAATCCACAATTCTTATATCTGAGGTGACAATGCAACGCATAAAGTGATCACGTAAACCAGCCGATGACAGGTCTTAAGCCCTGTAGGTGCCTTGATTTCCCGGTTCTCCTACAGTAAAATATTCCAACTTCTTCTCTATTGAGATTAAAAAATCTGTTAAAAAATATCTTTGACTCCCGACAGGGAAAAAAATCCAATGTTTGCGCATATGCAATAATAAAAATATTCGATAGTAATATTTAGTTGATCATCACGAAAGGACACGAAATATGTACCTATATTTCGAGTGTATCGAAACTATTTTACTTCATCAACTGTCTGTGACGTACACGACGACGAGTTGTAGATGATTGTATATACCTACAGCTGACTACTCATGTAGGTAGCAATATTTTTTTTGGGAGAGGAAAAGGTTGGGAGTGTTGCCACATTTACCGAACAGTTATATTCTAAAAACTAAGTGACATAATTTTTTATGAACTGTCATATCCTAGCCTACATGCTGTTCTCAGCTTATCGTTGACTTTTGGGACACCCTGTATATATGTATATTTTTTTAAACATGGCTACGCAGGGGACACCAGCTATTAGAATTTGGGTCCATTATACTCTTCCAAATAAATGCACTACGTAGCATTGGAGAGCATTTGCAATCTGCTTGGGAAAATATGCTCATTATAGTGGCAATCGTAATGTTTTTTAGTCTTTATTTTTTTAGTAACTCTTGTGATTAGTATGTAATTAGACTTATTTTTTTTTGTATAAATTTTAATTAATTTGACTGTATACTGATCCAAATAAATAACGTTTGTGAGATAATCGTCATAGTTACATAGGTATAGTCCACTTGATCTGCAGATATAAATAATAATACGTTGAACATTATCACCAGGTCGAGACATCAGCTGCGCGGCCTGCCAGCGTTTCTACCGCGACGGTCTCACCGTGTCCTTCAACAAGCTGCTGCAGGACGAGGCGGTGACGTCGTGGAAGCCCAACATACAGCAGTGCATCAGGGCAAACTGTGAACGTCTCGTGAAACTGTGCGCCATACGCATGGACGACCCCCATCTTCTCAACATACTGGCTGTACTCTTCAATCCAAACAATAAGTAGGAATATTTTTATACAATAATCAAAGTGAACTTTCTTAGGATTCAAAAGAAAATAATTCAAGTGTATAATAATCTTATGACCTTCGATTAGTTGATTTATGTGATAATAGGATGGTGGATGCCTGAAACAGTTTACCAGAGGAAGTCTGCTGGTACACTCAAACTTGTTCAATCTTTTTAACTACTTCTATTAGATTCATAATATTATACAATATCGTGTTTTTACTCTCCCCTACTATGGAATAGTGGAGTTATGATTTCACATTTTTTTGTACATCACTTTCTCAACGGGTATCACGTAGAGAGTGCACACTATGAGTTTCTTCATGATGTGTTTGTATGTATGGCGTATGCCATACGGTGAATTATTTTTGTTTCCTTTAAATATATTATTAGAGTAAAGAATAACATAATTACTGTCCAGTATTCACAATTATAGTAAAATTCAAATGTGTAATGATCTTGTGACCCACAATCAACTGATCTATGTATGTAATAATAACATTACTACACAATGCAATTAGTTTTCCTATTCAACTATTTAAAGAAGAATTTCTAATACTAAGTGTAAAATATTGATACTATAAATACAATTAAAAAGAAGAATATAAAAAAAGTATATTCGATAAATTAAATAAAACCCAACTTAAGATGGATTGATGGAAGAGCGGTCAACGCGCTGGGCTAGTACTCCAGTGATCGCGAGTTTGAATCCTGCCTCAACCGATTTTGTTCATCTATAGCACACACATTAATACTTTATTTAGGGAATATAGGAAGAAATATTATAGGTACTTGTTTAACAAGGACATATTCATTTTTTATAAAAAAAAAGAACTCACAAAATTATACTTAGTTAAGAGGGTGACTGCTGCCAACGTACCTATTTTTTTAAATTTAATTTGCATCATTAATACAAAACGAATCATTTTGAAAAAAATAACCTAGTTAGTTTGGACATCAATAAAGAAAAATATACCTTAACTTTTTAAGTATGTTCTGTATATATTCTTGTAGGAAAATAATAAGTATACCCCGATTTTTGACATTTATCTTCAATTTCTAAAAAAACTATAAGGTATAGAAATTATGTTTTTTTATTAATTAAAGAAGATCAAAATATCTGGAAAAATACGATGTAACGTTGCTTTAATGCATCAGGTTAAGTTAATAAACCAAAAAAACTTATTTCCCAATGGCGCTGTATGGAAAATAAATGTTTTTTAGGTTTATTTACTTAACCTGTAGCATTAATGCAACGTCACATAAAATTTTTCCAGATATTTTTGTCTTCTTTAATTAAAAAAAAAAAAATGTTGAACTACGCCTTATATTTTATCTAAAGTAATAAAGCAATCAAAATGTTAGTGTTTGTGTGTGTGTATGTGTGTGTGTGTGTGTTTGTCTCACGCCTTCTGAAAAACCAAGAGCATCTAAAAATCTAATTTATGTGCGAACGTGTACCTGTATATCTGATGCAGTGTCACGCTAAAAATAATGCGATAAAAATGCTGCATTTTAAAAATATTTCAATAATTATTTTTTTCATACAAAATTTTCCAAGTCGTATCTGTCAAAAAAGTGTACATTTTGCACGCAAATATCTGTTATTTTAAAAGCTAGAAGTACGTATTTACACGAAAAAAATTTACTTTCAAGTATAACTTAGCGTTTAAGTGAAAAACATGGTGAATATTTTGTATAATTATAATGTTTAACTTATTTTTAAAGTAAGCGTTTTGTACATAAATGCCGCCATTTTAATATCTTTTCATACAATATTTCATTTTCCTACCGAATGAATATGTTCTTGAAAATAATAAACCTTTGAAATAAATATAATTATGAAACAATAAAATGAAACACAAGACATTACAGCAAGTTTTAAGACGTATATTGTAAAAGTCTGTTAATTATTAGTAAAGATATAGGCATAATAAAATTGCATAATTTGTATATAATATTTGATATTTCGGACAATTTTCATTTTTATGGCATCGAACAAACCAATGTAGGTACCTACATATTATTCAAAAAATGTCTACAAACCATTTGATATTTTTTACATGTTCTATGGTTACTATGGTAACGGACACATTCTGATATTCAAATAAAATTTGTTTTAAATCGAATTCGAATTATTTAGAACATCATTGTAGGTAGGTACCTACATACCTAATACTACTTAAAAACCAACAATATACTAATTTCGTATAGGAAAATTATTAAACTATCTTAGGTTAACTACAATACACATGTCATTCAATCTACAAACTATTTCCTATAGTGAAATTCTTCTTTTATTTAAGTAGACCATTGGGTGATTTTTTATACAAACTATTTCTTGGAGTTTAATTCTTCTTCCTCTTCTTTTGTGAAGTTATTTGGGACAGTTCATAAATAAACTATTTCCTATAGTCTAATTTTTCTTTTTCTTAATTTATGTAGACCGTGGGTGAGTTTTTATACAAACTATTTCCTATAGTCTAATTCATCTTCTTTCTCTTCTTTTATGTAGCCCTTTGGGTGATTTTTTATACAAACTATTTCTTGGAGTTTAATTATTCTTCCTCTTCTTTTGTGAAGTCATTTGGGACAGTTCATAAATAAACTATTTCCTATAGTCTAATTTTTCTTTTTCTTAATTTATGTAGACCTTGGGTGAGTTTTTATACAAACTATTTCCTATAGTCTAATTCATCTTCTTCCTCTTCTTTTATGTAGCCCTTTGGGTGAGTTTTTATACAAACTTATTTCTATTATCTAATTCTTTTTCTTCTTATTTTATGTAGACCTCTGGGCCAGTTTTGATACCAACTATTTCTTTTAACGTATTTCTTCTTTTTCTAATTTTATGTAGACCTTTGTTGAATTTTGTATAAACTAACTTCCTATAGTCTAATTTTTCCTCTTTTATGTAGACCAAGGGAGAGTTTTCATGCAAACTTTTCCTTTAGTCTAATTCTTCTTCGTCTTCTTTTATGTTGACCTTTGCGTTAGTTTTTATACAATCTATTTCCTGACGTATAATTATTCTTCTAATATGTAGACCTTTGGGTCAGTTTTTATATTAACTACTTTCTATAGTCTAATTCTTCTTTTTCTTATTTTTTGTAGATCTTTTGGTAGTTTTTATACAAACTATTTCCTTTTGTCTAATTCTTCGTTTTCTTATTTAATGTAGACGTTGGGTGAATTTTATATAAAATATTTCCTATATTTCAATTCATCTTCTTCTTCTTTTATGAAGACATTTGGTCAGTTTTTTATATAATACATTAACTATTGTGTAATTCTTCTATTGCATCTTTTATGTAGACCATTGGGTCAGTTTTTATTACAAACTATTTGTTATAGTCTTATACTTATTCTTTTTTTTCATTTAGTCTTTTGGGTTAGTTTTAAGTCTTATGGTCTATTGTATAGAAATATTATAAACAATATGCACACTTGACGAAAATACATAAAACGAATGGGATGTGACCATCACTAGAATCTTCTCAA
Organism: Molanna angustata; assembly: GCA_963576475.1. Taxonomy (NCBI): domain Eukaryota; kingdom Metazoa; phylum Arthropoda; class Insecta; order Trichoptera; family Molannidae; genus Molanna; species Molanna angustata. The sequence continues at coordinate 12,076,136 of OY754986.1, read as the reverse complement.
TACTTTTTTTCAATCGAAATTTACACCATTTATTATATCATCATATATTGCTTAAATTTTCAATAACTACATATTTGATTTTGATGACAATAAAATAAAAAATCGGGGTTGTGACCATTACTGGACTCTTCACAACGTTTATATTCAAATTAAAAACTATTTAAGTCTTCTTCTGTAATGTACATAGATCAGTTTTATTGTGCAAAAATATAATAATCTATAGGTATGCACACTTGACGAAAAATATAAAAACGAATGGGATGTGACCAACACTAGAATCTTTTCAGTACTTTTGTTTATTTAATTTTTAAGCCATTTCCCATCATCCAAAATTACTAAATATTTAAAACACATTTGCGTTCGATGACAATTATATAAAAATAGGGGTTGTGGCCAAATCCAAACTCTTTACAACGTTGTCTCTTTATAATCAGTCATATTTAAAACCATTTACCATAGTCCATGCGAGCAGAAATTGTATGTACCTACTTATATATAAAAACAAATGGGTTGTGGCCATCACTTGAACATTTTACATCGCTTAAACTCAATTAAATTTCAAACTACTTTTCATACTACGAATTAGCAAATATTTTTTGTGACAATATTATATAGACGATTGCTTATTCCTTCACTAATTTACATTCTTGGCCAACGGCGGGACATAAAAGCTAGTTAAAAATATAAGATAAACGTTGAAAATCGGGGTATGCCATTATTTTTCTACAAGAATTTATACAGAATATTATCAAAAAGTAAAGATATATTAATCTTTATTAATACCCAAACTATCTAAATTATTTTTTTCAAAACTATTTGATAAGAAAGTAAAAAAATAGGTACGTTGGCAGCAGTCCCCCTCTTAAGCTTATAATCAATCAAAATTGGAATATGTATGTATTTTCAAAATTTTACAATAAATTCATCATTGAAGAGTTCATATATTTATAATTTTCAGATTCCATTCGTTCAACTCAAGCAGGCAGAGTGAGGCAGCTCCGGACGATGTTGTGTACGCACGGCCACAAGATCACAGGAATCCGAGAGGATGGCTAGTCGACCTTATCAATTGGTAAATCATACATTTTTTTGCTCACACCACCACCTGCTCTGCATGTAAATGGCCCCTTCGCACACGAATAGTAGCTCTTGGAGCCCTCTAGATTGACAATCTCGGCATCATAGTGCAAAAAGAACAATAGAAAATTCACACTGCTGGATTAGCATTGACTTACCGCCATACCACAACTATGACAGATGTTTTTAAAGGCTTTATAATTGTTCTTCAAGATCACAAAACCTGCATGTCCCATCGGTGTACTTGTTTATATATTTTTTTATTTTTATGAACTTATGACACAGCAACTGTTTCATTCAATACTGAAAATATTTGAACCATATTTTGTTTGTGTGTTTCAGGTTTGGATATTTGGAGGGTTTTGAGCGTGTGGGCGAGAGGTTTGCCACAATAGCGGGATTGAAGCAGTCACCGTCCCTGGATGAAGTGGCCATAGTGGCGGATGCCACAGCCCCCGAATCTGCCCATAAGACTGATAATGGACCACTTACAGGGGAGGTAAACTTGCATATTCCATTCGTTTGACAATAGACAATTGTGAAAAGTTTGTTACATCATCTATACTTCAGCATCATTTCACCAAAACTATGATTAAAAAAAAGTTCAATTTCTAGTGGATGAGAAATTTAATAACTATTTATTTTCCAATTCCTGCTTTTCTAGGTTGGAAATAATGGTCAACAAAAAATTGGAAGATGCAAATTAATATATTGTTTAGGAATTATTTAACATTTTTTTATTTTTGATTCATTATTATATCGCACATCGGCAACGAGAGTGTCACAATACAAAAATTGTAGTTTTTGGGAAATTGCATTTTAATATTTCTTGTATCAGAAAATCTCATTTAAAATTTACTAAGATGACATATTGGAAATGTAATGCTATATTTAATTAGATTAATCAATCTACTATTATAATATATTCACAGACATAAAAATCTTTTGATTATATATTGTCATATCAATGTGTCTATTTTTGCCGAAATAAAAGTAACCACATGAATTTTACTTACCGCAACAGGGTTATTACACAGGTTATGACACTACTACACACACCAAACCCACGTCCATTCTGTACTAACGTTGATATGACACTATAGTTGCCGCAGATGTTAGACAACTGGCTCTGTAAAAAAGAGTATTTTGTACCATATCTCGGCAAGGAACTGCACTTTAATTATGACTTTTTTTTGCAGATGAAGTTCAAGAAAGCCGATCTTATGGCATACATAATCAAATTCATATTTTTATGTGTTGTGAAACTCACGTTGCCACGTTTTAGGTGTTGTCATGAATGGGGATTATTAATAATATTTTAAAGAAGTCTATGATATAATCTCATATCTTTGGCCAGCAAAAAAAGAAATCAAACTGTTCATTATCGTTTTTTGACTGGGACAGTGCACGATTTTCAAAACGTAGTATTATTGATTTTTTTTTTTGTTTTATTTAGCAATCGAGCGAAAATGTTTTGCCAGCGGCGACTGAGGACGCTCCCTCTCCGTCTTGGGCCCCCGTTGCCTCTGTCTCCCCCAGCAGCGCGGTGCAGGGTGGAGAGGAGGGTGGTGGAGGGGGTGGGGGTGCTGCGGCCACAGTAGTCGCAGTGTGGCAGCTCATTAGGCCGTTTGGGCTCTGCCACGAGCTTCTGACTCCGTACACGGTCAACAAGTACCTCATGCCCATATTGGTTAGTTTGTACTCTATATTTTGTCTTACTGATTACACACTGAGAATATATTTATTTATTTAAATCCACATTAACATAAAAATATAACAACAATACAATAGTGCAACATTGTACAATTAAATTATGAATCATAGACAATTTAGTTTATATATGTTGGCACTGACAAAATGAATAAAATCTATCAATACTAACATCCAGTGGATAAGAACTATTCCACTAAAGCAGTGTCGGAATAGCTTTATATTCATTTTAAATTAACACAGTCCAATTATATAATAACATATCACAATTTCAAATATACAAATAATAATATACCTACAGCTATAATACATCACAATTTATGAATATCTGTCACGATAAGGCTTCAAGTATACAATCATCATGAGCGAACTACGTTTTGGATCATATAGGTTATATATAAAGAATGGATTTTATATCATTTCATAATTTTAAAAAGTATACTTTCAATTTATTACTATGTTATTAAATATTACTGTTATTTAATAATATATTACTATTATTCTGTAAAACTATCACAATCATTTAATTTATTAAAAAAAAAGATTTTTGCAATCATTTACCATACTATACTGGCTCGCTGTTTCCCTATTTGGGGTAGGCAGGGAGAACCAAACGCCAGACTCTTATCTTACATACATGTTTTGCCTCATTTACATCCATGCATTGCATCATATATGTATATCCTATTATTCCGACTGTATATTCCGATCTTTCAAAATATGTCGGCTTTCGTGGTTCAGTTGGTTGGATATCTGACTGCTGATCCAATGGTCCCGGGTTAAATTCCCGATGGAGACACAGTTTTTAATAGTGTTTTCAGTCTGGATCTGTGAGACGATTAATATCCTAAGTCTCCAGAATGTGGCAACTTGTTATTGGGTGCGTGTTAAATAATTATTTGACATAGTACCTGTTAGTTGCCCGAGAAGCTATAAAATATCATTTATGTGATCATGCCAAGTCTTTCTTGCAATCACTAAAAATGATGTTTTGATGGCTGAGTTTTCCCTGAATTTAGTTTTCATTTTTTCACATTTATAACCCTTTTAGTTACATTTTAACGTCCTCCGTCATTCTTGGTAATTATTATTTTTATTTTATTTATTGTCAACAGCTTTGTATTATACATAGTACAGTAGAGATTACATTTAAATAAGCCAATTATAGACAAACATATTTCAAATTATGAAACACGCTGATGGGTACATAAATGAATTGATTGAAGCCGACTCACCAATGCAGATCCCGTGCAATACGTGAATCATCCTACGCAAATAATTTCAGTAAGTACCTGAACCCACGAAATAATCACAAAATAAAGTTACATATTCATAGGTATTTCGTCAAAATTTTTAACTATACACATAAATCGAACTCGGAATCTTAACACCTTTACTGAATTATTTATGACTTATGTTTCATAGAGCCAACAATTAAACAGGATCGCCCACGGAATGATTTTGTATCATTAAACGAAGATTTATAATTTTTTTGTAATTTGGTATTGTCATGTTTATATTTTAGGAAACAATACCTTCCGTGTTGGAAAGGCTGTCGGACGAAGAACTAAAACGAGAGGCCCGGAGTAGTGAAAATAAGACGGACACCGTATCATGCCTCATCAGAGCCTGCAAGTGCCTGGCTTCAAAGGCCACACAAAACCCTAATCTTATTAAAGGTCAGACATAAATTACACATTTAATTTAAGTTTTCATAGTGATACACCTCTAGATTTTATACCTTTTACACTTGCCATTAAGACGAGCTTCTCAAAGTTATCAGGAGCCCTTCGTCCAAAATATTGAAGGATGAGGTTGTTGAGGAACAGCCCTTTAGCTGTAGTTCATAATATGGATACATTTGTTCTTATAGCAGAATTCTTATTGTAAAATTTATACAAGATATTGTGAAAATAATCATGACAATGGTGAAAATATATAAAAAATGGCATTACAATGCTATTTCCATTCCATTTTGTTTTAGTGAACAATTATTAGATATTCTGTTAATATTATATACTAGTCATCATTTCCTGCCCCTCTATCCCAGTTCGTCCATGGTAGGGCATCCTAGTCAACAGTCACCATGATCTGCGACTCTGAGTTGTCTACTGTGGGACACCTTGTGCCGCCAGCTCCCTCTCGATTCTCGTTCACCATGTCGCTAGTGGTCTGCCTCTCCCTCGTGGCTTTGAGGGGATTCCAAGCAAAGTTTTGACGGAGTAGGTTTCCTCCCTTCGCATGGCATGGCCATACCATCGTTGTCTGCCCTATTTCAATTTTTCTTCTATTGAGGCTACCTTGAAGGATCGTCTGACGTACTCCGCAAATTTTATCAAGGCGTCTTACACAACATATCCAGCGTAATATCTTCATTTCAGTCAAGTGCAGTTGTTGTGCGTGCTTTTTTATCTTGTGCAGCACTCTGATCTGTACACCATTGCAAGTTTAATGACTGTTTTATTATATACTAGTAACACCAAATAAACATTCTTGTCTATGGTATTGTCAATTATGGATTCCACTAACACATTTTATTAATATGAATGAGTTGTCAATTTTACTGTCATAATGTACTACAGTAATTTTGTTATTTTAGGTCTGGAGATGTTTAGGTTAAAGATGATTCTTCGTCTACTACAGATGCCTTCGTTCAACGGCAAGATGTCTGCGCTTAATGAGGTGAACCAGGTGATTGGATCCGTCTCGCAGCAGTCAAAACCTGATTGGTTAACATCATCCACTATAGCCGTAAGTCTATTAATTAAATTATAGGTATATTTTGTTGGGATCAAAGCTACAATTAAATGACTCGATATATTGCTTATTGTTGAATAATTTCACATCAGTGAGTTATCCTTCTTGATAAAATCCAGAGATCTCTTAACTGACAATAGTTATGTCCTATTCTGATTGGTCTAAATTTATCCGTCTGAATTTTAGTATATGAGATATGTCAAAATGTTGACTGCATTTATACGGGACTCATTACGTCACACCGCATGGATATAATCTTTTTATCCACGGTCGCCCTTTGGTTGCAGACGTTTTCGTACTCTAAAATGAATCAGAATAGGACATGATGTGACTTCCAGAGTTGTTTGTATATTTTTATGAATGTACAAGTATACCTAAGTTGGAATAACACCTGGCAATCTATGGCCCGGTATTACAGTCTGAGTTTAAGAGCTAAACTCAAGCTTTACAAAAATATAGCGTATTACAGTGTCCGTTTAGGCCTAATCTTCCTTCAAATACGTCACTAAAACGACAAATATTTAACTCAACGTTTCTGGCGGATTAAGTACTTAACGGTGAGTCAACTGTCATTTGCTAGGCAACGCGTGTAGTTTCAGTTTCTATCACTAGAGGCGCTAGGCAACGAGTGTAGTTTCAGTTTCTATCACTAGAGAAGTTAGTTGTATCGACGGTGGCGCCACACAACAAAATAAACTGACAGCCATATTGAAACGAACACGGGCATATAAAAGCATTATTTTGGTGAAAAAAATTAAATTTACCATGTTGGATAATAAAACAATAGTATTTCAAGTGGTAGAGTCCCGTTTTGTAGTTCATATTATTTGAGGTTATTTAAAATTCGACAGATAATAACCACAAAAAAAGTAAAATATGTCTATAATTGAAGATTTTTTTTTTTTTTTTTTGCGGGTGGCAGTTCTTGAGGAGAACACACTTAGGCCGATTGGCCCTTTGTGATACCACATTGGGGCTGTCCTCCCACTCACTCATCCCCCTTGAACCAGCCTGAGCGGCAAATGAATGTCATAATGTCTGCAATGTCGGCCGACGCTATGTCAATTAAATCATCATAGAAGAAACTTCCCAAGGAGCTTCTCCTAATTCTAGAGAGAGCAGGACAGTGACAGAGGAAGTGGACCACCGTCTCCTCCTCCTCCTCGTCTTGGCATGCTCTGCAGTAATCGTATGCCTCCAGCCCTAGCCTTCTGGCATGCTTTCCTATAACCCAGTGTCCCGTTAATACTGATATGACTCTGGCGAGTGAGTCTCTTCTGAACGAGTGTATTTCTCTGGTTCTTCTGAGATCATATTTTGGCCATGTTTGTCTGGCAATGGAGCATGTGCTCTCCTCAGACCACCTTTGGTCAGCACAAGCAATAATTTTCTCACTGACCCGGAGTTTACATGTTGCCATGGGGACTCCAGGTCTGTGTTTGATATTGTCTAGAGATAACAGGGTACCTGCTCTGGCAAGTTCGTCTGCCCTACAATTCCCCGCTATATTACTGTGACCCGGCACCCACATGATTTGTAGATTGAACCGCTCCGCTGCCCCATTTAAGATGTTGCGGCAGTTCAGGGCCACTCTAGAAGTAGTACTTACGCCTTTTAAGGCTTTAATAGCCGCTTGGCTGTCTGTGAGAATACGGACAATGCTGTTTGATACTGCATTGCCTTGTATCCATTCTACTGCTTCCTGGATTGCCAAGATCTCTGCTTGAAAAACACTACAGTGGTCCGGCAACCTGAAAGAAATGTTAATATTTAATTGCTCCGAAAAGACTCCTCCGCCCACCTTACCTTCCAGTTTTGACCCATCAGTGAAAAACACCTGAGCTTCATCGTGACGGATTAGATTCTCCTTCCACATTTCCCGCGAGGGGATTTGGGTTGAGAACCTGTTCTCGAAGAAAGGCTTGGGAATGACATAGTCGATACCTTCGGATGGCTTTTTGAACTCCTGAAGAACCATGGAGTGTCCAATGTGTGTCTCCCTCCAAGGGTTGACACAATTCATTCTTATGGCAGCTTTCGTTGCCATTTGTTTTCCTAGGAGGTCAAGCGGCATCAGATGCAGGATGGTGTCAAGGGCTTTTGATGGTGTAGTTCTCAGACAGCCAGTGGTTGTCACTTCTGCTAGTCTTTGAACTTTTGCCAGCTCTTTTAGGCGCACTCCTTTTTTCAAGCAGTGCCACCATACCACCACTCCGTACATCATGACTGGCCTTATGACCGCCTTGTACATCCAGTGGGTTATCTTGGGGTGTAGTCCCCATCGTTTTCCCACGATTTTTCTGCAGGTGTACAGTGCATTTGTAGCTTTCCGTACTCTTTCCTGCGTGTTAGGCTTCCAGCTCAGTTTTCTATCCAGGATCAGACCTAGGTATTTAGCTTGAGTTGAGATCTCTAATGTCACCCCTTCTAGGGTTGGCAATGTAAATGCCGGGATTACCCGTTTATTTGTAAAGAGGATCAACTCTGTTTTCTTTGGGTTCACTCCCAACCCACTATTAATACACCACTGAGTTATCCTGTCTAGTGCCCTCTGTAAGAGAGATGAGAGTATGTTGAGGATCTTACCGGACACCGCTATGGCGAGATCATCTGCATAAGCGATTACTCCGACCCCGGTGTCGTCTAACTCCATCAACAGTTTATTTAGGGCTAGATTCCATAAAAGAGGTGATAGAACGCCTCCTTGGGGTGTTCCCTTCACCGGGTATCTTTTTATCTTTGAGCCCCCAAGTTCTGAGTTTATAACTCTATTTCTCAACATATTGTCGATAAATTCTATGAGCGAAGTCTCTATCCCCAATTTCCTCAGAGACTGAGTCATTGTTTCATATTTAATGTTATTAAAGGCTCCTTCTATGTCTAGGAAGGAGACCAGTGTGTACTCTTTATACTTCATCGATTTCTCGATTCTGTGTATCAGGGTGTGTAATGCTGTTTCTACAGATTTCCCTTTGCTGTACGCATGTTGAGACTCTGACCACTTTGAAGGTTCTATTTTAAATTGAAGATTTAGTAACTGACATGTCATATTGCACTGTAATACGGAAATGGATTCAATCTCCCCTTAACATTAATCTTGAGTTTAACAAACTCAATGAGTTGAGGGCCGACTGTTATACCGGGCCTATGTCTTCTACAAATTTGATGAACATTTCTATGTGAATAATTAATATTATGGTTATTTTATTATTTGCTTTTTTGTAGGTCTTTACTTGGCAATGTACAAAGACAAAAATTAATGATTTGATTATAAATTTTTCAGCAATGGATCCGTGACAACAACGTGTTGGAGATAGTCCTGCGGGATTCCCTGCATCAGCCGCAGTACGTTGAGCGGCTGGAGAAGATGCTGAGGTTCATGGTGCGGGAGGGGGCGCTGACAGCCAGGGACCTTGACGCAGTCTGGGGAGCCCAGCACGGGAAGCACGAGGCCATCGTGAAGAACGTCCACGACCTGCTGGCCAAGCTGGCGTGGGACTTTACCCCCGATCAGCTCGACCACCTCTTTGACTGTTTTAAGGTTGGCTCTGTCAAAAGATTGTAATTTTAACCTGCTCAAACAATGCCACAGATATAGACTCATTTTCTATTCTAAATTTCACAATACATTTGTGTTAGGCATGGGTTCCCAATCAGTGAAACGTGCCCCACTTGGTGGGTGTAGAGCGACCATAAGGGAGTGGTAGCTCCATAAATAAACTATATTTATTACAGTCGATATTCATTTAGTTAAAATTGAAGCTAACAATGTATGAAATAAAAAAAAATTAAGTAAGGATAAATAAACTGACATAAATAAAGATAGACCCAATACATCAATTATTTGCTTACAATAATATCATGATAAGGGTGCAGAGAAGGTTAACCAAACTGGGAAATGGCCTCATATGCTTATCATATAAAGAAGGTCTGAATGTGTTTGTCCTCACTACTCATGATGAACGGAGAAAGAGAGGGGATCTCATAGAAACCTTCAAAATACTAAACAAACACTATGACAGCCCTGAATTGAAGCTGATGTTCTGCCTCAACCAAAATACTAATATAAGAGGTCATAGTTTGAAACTAGATAAACACAGTTTCATGCAGAATCCCTGGTAGCATTTCTTGTCCAATAGAGTTGTGGATGCGTGGAACGGTTTGCCACCGGAGCTTGTTGTTGCACAAAGTGTTAAATGTGTTAAAAAATAGACTTGACAGACTGAACAAGTGAATACTGTTGTGAGACAGTACAGACATATGAACATACATGCACCTGCCTGGGTGATAACATGTAATAATAATAATAAGAAGTGTATTTAATGTTTAATAATAATAATAAACACATCCTTGCACCATGCGCAAGCGCAAGTCTATTACCGTATGCCAATTTCTTCCAACTAACCAGTGTTTCCAGTCCAGAAAATATTTGCATGAGAAATGAATATTTATAGGTACATGCAAATCTGTGTATCATCATACTATTATGTATATGTGTGCAAGAGTGTGTTATGTGTGTGTGTGGTGTGTGTATGAGGGTGCATGTATATATGTAGGTGGTGCTTAATGATTAGCCTATGAATTAAGAATTTTTAACTTTTGAAAGATTTCATTTTTTGTATCTTTAAATAAGTTTAAGCCAAACATGTTCTCGTGTTTTTTCGTGTTGGCATTAAACGTCAAATGTCAGAAAAGAGATAGATAGCTTTCTAAGCCCATAGAAAGCTATCTATCTCTTTTCTTCATACACAATAATGTGAAATTCTACGCCATCAACCTTAAGTTTGGCGTAGTATTTAGTTAGGGATGTCTCTGCAACACAATTGCTAACTTAAGACAATCCTGAGGTATCAGTGACTTGTTACTCTTGTAAGTTGATTATTTGATAAAAAAAATCAAAACTTATTATTTAATTGATTTAAAAGTAGAGAATAATGACGTAGCTAGGGGGCATATTGATTTTATGAGAAAGTTGGTCGAGGTGCATATGGTAAAAGATTGGGAATTCCTGGTCTAGGACACTTCACATCCACTATGTCAATTATAATCTCTTTGCATATTTACATTTGGTTTTTTAATATGTTTCAGGCAAGCTGGTCTACGTCTAGTAAGAAGCAAAGTGATAAACTATTAGAAGTAATTAGAAGATTAGCTGAGGACGATAAGGATGGTGTTATGGCACACAAGGTATTTTAATTTATAGTTTTAGGTATATGTTTAATAACAAAGTAAAACCCATGTATAAGTTCATTCAACATAATAATAACTCCTTTTGTGTTGGTAAGCTTGCATACAATCTATAGCGAATTTAGTTCTACAGATTTGCTAACATTTTAAATATTTTGCAAAGATAAAAAAGGAATTAACAGTTTGTTAAATGAATGTGTTCTGTTAGAATTATGAGGCTGTGATATTATTAAAATTGATGTTACACCCACAACTAACACTATGTCTGTTATGGTTGCAGGTTTTAGTATTATTTTGGAACTTGGCTCACTCGACTGAGATATGTACGGACGTGATGGACGTAGCCCTTGCCAACCACGTGAAGATTCTGGACTACAGCTGCTGTCAGGACAGAGACGCGCAGAAGACACTGTGGCTGGACAAGTCAGTAAATATATGCAACCATTTTGATCTAATATTTGATTGCACACCCGTTGCTGGCTACCCCACATTTTGGGATATGCCGTGAAGGTATAAATGAAAGGATTCTTCGTAATGAAAATTGAAACAGTACTCAACAATAATGTAAATAAGTACACGTTGTTAACAAAGGGTTTATATTTTGAAAAGCAAAAACTTTTACTGCTATATAAATGTGTCATTAATATCCCATTTATATTTTCAAACATTAAGGCTAGACTGGTACTCCGAATGTAAATAGTTGCATTAGCGATTCCTATGTTTCTCAGCCAATACTGATATTATCGTCTTAAAACTAAAGGCAGGTATAAATGATCGTATCGTCTACAAGTTGACAGTTCTAGAATTATATAATTTGAAAATTCTCTTGATTAAAAATAATTCCAAAATTACCCCTCAAAATGGCGGGATTCCTATGTTATTCGTTTAATTTATTGGATGTAAAACTATAATTCAGCAAAAATATATTTTAATATGATATGAACACTTTGACAGTTTTAGATTTTCAAAATTGTGTCCTATTTTTTTAAAAAAAGGTATAATTCATATTGTTGCTTACGTCGTTCCTGTCCGCGCTAGTCAAGTCGTACAAAATGTATGGAGCGACGATCCCCCACCGCTTCTACTTCAGTACGTGTGTAGCGTTTGAACGGGTAGGGTGTGCTTCTCATTGACGCATCTATTATTATTACTCTCTCTCGCAAAATAATAATAAGAAAATACCTAAGCTTACCACGATTAAGAATAACATAAATGACATCATGTTTTTTTTGCAATATTCAAAACAAGCTATATAGTATAACAATGATTGAAAGTAGTTATAATTATTATTATCGAATATTATAGGTATTGGCATTATAGTATAATATAATAGGTATATAGTTTTATAGTTATATATTATAGTATATACCTACCTATTATATTATAATAATACCTATACTATTTTTATGATTACCTATAATATTATACAATTATACTAAATACCTACATATAATGCTATATACATAACTCGAACTCAGGTGGAAAGCCAAAGCATAATTTAAAAAAATACCTATAATAGTATAGAAATACAAATAGAGTATTATTATAGGTATTTAGTAAAATATTATAATTATTTTTTACTATTTGTATTTTAGTACGAGATATATTTTATTCATATGTTTATTAATTTCATTTCACGATGATTATAATTTTATGTGATGTTATTATAATTTTAAAATATTTATCGGCATCCAGCGGCTCTCAAGATTCTCGGATTCACATATAGACGAAATGCTATACTTCAAAAATATTTATAAAATACTTGTCCCTTTTACAACAAAAGGTTGCCGATCTAAGATTTATAACTATATACAAAGATTAATTAGTTTGGAGTGAATGACCAAAAATATCACCTATTTATAATATATTAGTAAGTATATAATATCTCAAAAAAACATGTGAATAAATAATTATAAAACAATATCAATACAAAACAGAGAAAAAATAACGTGTTATTGTCAATAGCAAAATAATGCAACAGGTTGGTATGTACCAAATATACCTGCATACTATGGTGAACGTACTCACGCCACGATATGTACCTACGTAGTGGCGAGCGCGGGAGTCGGTTAGGAACGGGCACTGTTACAGCGGCATGCGCGGGGAAGTGGGGTACAACTGGATACAACTCGCTGAAAATCCCCAGTGCATGTGCCCTCTTAACAGTCTTACTAATCTGCACACCCGTTGACCAGTGTTTTAGTTACACACCGTGTAAAGCATGTGCAGCAATTATTTGAAAATCTTACTAATAAATGTCATAACGACTGTGTAGCTACAACAAGAGTACAACAAAAAATAATCCGACAACGTTGTAATTTTGCACTCGCGCATGCGCAGAACCGCCATCCGCTATTATAATTTTGACTTTTGTTGTAGTTAATATTTTCATATGTTTTTCACATTTCAAAATAGGAATATGGAAAATATAACGAATAATTTCAACGAATTCAGACGAATACCCAAGCAAACACCATTGTAGATATTATAAAAGAGCAAATTTTTTGAACGAGAATATAATAATTTGTAGAGATTTCATCATATTATTCCAAGATATAACAATATAAACACGTATATCAAAATCAAATTTGATTTGTAATAGATGAAATTTGTCTTAAAACATCGCAAAACTACCTAGAACAGGCGTGCAAACGATGTGAAAAATTTGTATGAAAGATACACAGTCCTTGACCAACTGATGTGTTACACAGCATTTATTGGTAACGTTTTTGTTAAATGTGTTCAACGGCCGTGTAACTTTTACTACACGTTTATTAGTAAGAGTGTTTATATTTTCGGGATTACTACCATAATTTTCCACCTCACTTTGTGTACCAATCCTCTGGCCTAAAGTCGTAGCTCATGTCAGCTCTGTTTATTTCTTTACTCTGTTGTACTGTGATATTTTCAATTTTTCGAATAATGTTCCCTGTGTACATTTTGTTGTGTTTTTTTAACTCTCATTAGATCATGCGGCAGGCAATTGGAGATACTTCCTGTGTCCAAAATCATCAACATGTATTGTGTCCCTCCAGTCATTTGCAACCATAATTGCATTTTCGTTTGCTCGCCATAGATTACCTCAGAACACCCTCCTTCATAAGCGAGCAATTCAGAATGTGTGGCATCTTCAGCATCTCCCCACATTGGCACATTGGTGACATCTAAAATATTATATAACTCCATATGATAATTATATCCATGATATGGGTAATCGTGAGGGTTTTAATTTCGCCGGTTGGACCAGACTTGCCCTCCAGCCCCCCTAGACAATGTGTCATTTAGCTTGAGAAAAGAAACAAGAAATGATAACTCATTGTATGGAAGTGACAATTGTCACGTGACTGGCAACTGTCACTTCCATACATTGAGTTATCTTTTATTGTTTATTTTCTTGTGCTAAATGACATGTTGTCTAGGTGGGCTGGTCAGCTTCTAGCATTCCCTATCAGTCCAAGTTCACCCAGCACCTTCCTACACCTGTCCTTAGTCTGTTCAGGGATTTCTAGGTTGTATATGCTAGTTAGTGACCCGTTGGAAGTACCTCTGTTGGTTCATAAAAAAATTCTCTTCCTAACCGTTCCTTCCACAGCTCAACTCTTCCCTTTTCGCTGGATATGTAATGAATTGTATCAATTTCTCTCTCCCATATAAATAAAACGAGTGGGTTGTGGCCAACGCTATACTCCTCACTACCACCGAGTCCCTTCACAAAGTATTTTGTATGGAAATTTTCAGCATTTTCACAAATGAGTTAAATTATTTGTCGGCCTTCGTGGCTCAGTTGGTTAGGTATCTGACTACTGATCCAAAGGTCCCGGGTTCGATTCCCGGTGGAGACACAGTTTTTAATTATGTTTTCAGTCTGGATCTGTGAGACGATTTATATCGTAAGTCTCCAGAATGTGGCAACTTGTTATTGGGTGTGTGTTAAATTAATATTTGACATAGTATCTGTTAGTTGCCCGAAAAGCAATATTAAATTAATAAATTATTTTTTATTTTAATATTTTATTATGAAAAATTGATAATTCTTCTAAGCCATTTTATGAGTTTCCTAAGCTTTGGGTCACTTTGAAATATATGACAGTTAAAGAAATTGAGAAGCACTGATCAGATTTGCTTCAAAATTTAATGGGGTCTAAGCGAGTATTAGATATACAGAAATGCAAAATTTCAAAAAAATCGAATGAGTACTTTAGTCTATAATTCATAAAGTAGAATAAACTCACCATCCATACTACATAGCACACACACACAGATACATTGTGATGAAACTTTCAGAATTTAATCTCAGCATGATACTAGTTGATAATCTGCGATAAAAAAAATGAATTCATAACTCTCCACTATATCCTTTGGAGTAAAAAAATAATGTCGATAGTTTTTTACAAATTTTAGTTGGGATTACAACTGTTTAACATTACTCTAGGTGCGTGGAAGAGCTCAAGACGTCTGAGAACTGGGCCCTGCCCGCCCTGAAGCAGATGAGGGAGATCTGCATGCTGTACGAGGCTGCCGGTGGAGGGGGAGGAGGCGTAGGTGGCACTGGAGTCACAGGGGGCCCCCCAGCGGGCCCCGCCAGACCCCCCGCGGCCCCCTGCCGTCAGGTCGTCATTGAGAGGCTGCAGAGTCAGCACTCGCTCGTCATCCTGGTGACGGACTCGCTCACGTCGTACATGGAAAGAGCAAGGGCCAAGTTTAAAGGTATACAAAATTAATTTTGGATCAAATTTTTTTGACAGATTAAGGCCCAAATTATAGAATAATTCTCAAGACCGTTCTCCGAATGTGTCATCTCAAGACCATCTTGAGATCATGCTCGAAAATCCGTATTAAAAGTAAAATATGTACGCCGTCTCATTCGAGAAAGCGTACTCGAAAAAAATGTGAATGCAGCTCTATAAATAAGTACTTGTGAATGGCAATAATTTCGGCATTGTTATGTTGGTAGCAATGAGTTGGAATATCTATTTTGACAATTTGTTGTCTTGGTAATCTTCGAAAGTGTAGAGAAACTTATGCATTATAATATTATGATACGTGATTAAATAGTGAAAATGTCGACCATTTTATTCGAAAGAGGAAATGAAATACTTATTCGTTTATCTGTCATATAGCATATTATGGGAATGTGTGTACCTACAGTTAATAGTTCCAGGAAAGGTAGCCATTTCAAAATATGATACAACATGCATAGAATAACAACATGATATTTACTGGATGTACCGGAAATTTTAGAAATCTTACAAAATTTAATTCACATGATTAGTTTATGAATGATTGTATGTTAATTACTTCCAGAAGGTTCTAACTAAGATTCTCAATCTGTTTTAGCGCCACTACTAATGTAATCGTGAAAATAGTAATTAATGCGAATTCGTCCGTGTCTATATGCGTCTCTTTTTCGTGTACAGCGCTGTCTCCTTTTCTCTTATTGAGACTGTTCTCAAGACAGCGGTATAGCTGTCTCGAAGCAATTTCAACTCTTCTATACACTTCGAGACCGGTCTTGAGATCAAGCTCAGTGACTTTTGTTTCTTTAATACCATTTTGGTTGAGAACGTGTTCTCAAGACCAGTCTCAAGCTGGAGAACGAATCTTTAATTTGGGCCTAAATTATTTAACGACTGTAGTAAATTCAATTAAAAATTGCACTTGGTTATGTTGGTATGAATGCATTTTTTTTAAATATATTTTAAATTTTCAATTCTTAATAAAAACAGTACAGTAAATAATACAGTAATTTACATAATTTCTTAATTTTGCGCTTCGTATAAAGTAACACTTGTGTTACAAAGCGGAGTTTTACACTAAAAAAATTTCATAGTAAATATAAGTTAATATTATACTAAGTACAAAGTTGTCATTTATAGTTCTATGTCATAATTATTATAGTATTGTAAAAATAAGCTGTAGGAACATAACCTATTGAATACCTATTGAATTTTCTCTATTCCACATGACTTTTACTGAAGTCATGTAGAATAAATATTGAATTATAATTTTTATATGACAACCACATTACTGTAAAGTAATCAATTTTTCTTGATCCCAAATAGTGTAAATCAATATGCATTTAACAAATCCACCAATCACTTATTTACTATGTTAGTTTAATTGATTGACTGATAGAGATGTTAATGAGTAGACATTGTGTTATTTACGAAGGTGATGTGGACTGTTTTGCAGAACAACCAAACCTTGACTGGGACACCTGGTTGCCAGACGGTCGTTATCCCCATGTTGTACAGGTGCAAGAGCGACTCGGCTTCCTGCGCTTTCTGCTCAAGGATGGACAACTGTGGTTGTGCGCTGAACAGGTAAGCAGACGAATCTTTCATCTATCGCACTTTTAATGTCACAGATAATCATTTTGATTGAAATACCTACTTTGAATTGACCGGCAGATATCCCTTTGTCTGCCAGGATAAAAATGTGAAGCGTTCTGTTTTCTGCCTGCTCCATTTGAAACACAGTGTGAATGTATTTATGTTTATATAGTGAAACCTCTATTTACCGTTTTTGAAGGGACCTAATGAAAAAAACTATGAATGCGGGAATACAAAATATATAGAAAAAACATTTTTATGTTTAATATGTACTGTACACATATACAACATATTATTTTAAATAATCTGTCATCGTCATTTGTTTTTTTATTGCCATAAGAAATCAACATTCTTTCGGTGTTATAAATAAAAAAAAATTCTGCCTCAGTTATCGAAGGTGCATCAAAAAACATTTTCAATCCTTCGAACATCGTGTACGCTTCCAAAAATGAAGGGACAGGCAACAGAACCAATCTACGGTACATTTTTATGACTCAAAAACTAAGACAACCGCACGCGCACACCACTATGTTTGAATGTCTTTTATTTATCTTTCGCTCTTCGATTTTATTGAAATTTGCTACGTAATTTAAACGATTATTGCGGGAAAGTGATGAACTGAGAACGATCAATGCGGTCAATTTTTGTATGAAATTAATTGGACCTACAGAAATATGTGATCGGGGAACGATAGATAGAGGTTTCACTGTAATGCAAATTATATACCATGATTATCAAATCTAACTAATTACTCGTTAAATTAAAAATAAAATATTTCTTTATTTCAATTATTCATATGTTTCTGCGTGTGTCTTATTGAATGAATTCCTTGTAGTCCTGCGCCATCTGAAACAACTCTTCCATGTTCCTCTGCCTTCAGTCTGCCTTCTGCATGCTCCATGCTGTCTCTCAATCTTGCCCATCAACAGAAATTGGAGGAACTCATATTTTGGTGCATGGAGGATGTGATCCAGACAGGAGTCAGTACTTATTCTTTATAGGTATACTTCCGGACCGAGATAGATGTTGTCCTGCCCGAACAATGGCGTTCCTGCTTTTAGCTATTAACACCGTCACGCCATATCCCACAATCTGAGGTAACTAGCGACAGGTGTGCGGGTGTGCATTTACTTATTTTTAAAAAAGTACGACACATGCGTGTATACCCACACATCAGTCTCGTCTCACCTAAAAAATTCAACATTCAGAATGAATGATGAATTATGTAAGATGTTATTTTGCCTTTTGTATTTTCAATTACTCTGCTCTTACGGGACACCAGAAAATGATAATGAAAATATTTCATCAAAATCGGTCCAGTTATTTAGGAGTTCAGTGACATACGTACAGAAGCATTATTAAATGTATAAAGGTGGAATTGTCTCGATAATTATTAGTCGATTTAGTGAAATCAAACTATCTAGTTAATTTTGTGTCTTTCGCTATTTAGGCCAAACAGATCTGGGTATGTCTCGCTGAGAGGGCCGTTTCCCCCGACGATCGCGAGGCCTGCTTCCGCTGGTTCAGCAAACTGATGGGGGAGGAGCCAGACTTGGACCCCGGCATCAACATGCACTTCTTCCGACAGAACATCCTCACGCTGGATCCACGTCTGCTAACGCACAGCGGCATCAAATGTTTCGAAAGGTAACCTTATTTTAGTTTCTTTTTGACCAGAATTAATTATTTTATATAATTCATATAATATTACATAAAATATGGGAATAACTAAAAGAGTTATGTGATTTATTTAATTTTTTTTAATGATGAACAAGAAATGCATCACTGTCTATAAAACTAGTTGCATGTTACACATGAGATCCAACTGTCAATGGCGATAGTATAGTGTAAGAATATGTAAAAATCCATGTACGTACTCTCATCTGTAATGTTGAAATAAATAAATAAATAATGTTGACTTTAATGTATTTGTAAGGTGAGAATACTGGTTTATAATATATATACACACCCTCGTTGATTGAAACATTGCTTCAAATACATTTCAACCAAAAGCCAGAAGCTGCTCTTGTTGTAAAGTTTTCCCTTTCACAATCCAATGATTGCATGTCAACAATATTTTCAGTCATGTTTTTTTCTTTTTATAGGTTCTTTAAAGCCGTCAACGCCAAGGAGGGCCACTTGAAACCAAAAAGAAAAGGCTACCAAATGGAGGAAGCAGATCTCATCGGCTTAGACTATTTATGGAGGGTATGTTTGCTTTGTTACATCTTGTCTTTTTCATTACAACCACTAATTAACATTTTTTTATTATACCTACTACATCCAATTCTGTAATTCTGTAACTTTTTGAACTAAAATTGGAACATTTTAGAATTAAGGTTGTTTGAACTGAATTTCGTATTCTGTAAACTGATGTTGTTTCATAGATTTTTATTATAATATACTAGATGTAGTACTCCGTGCAAAAAGTGAGTCATGGAATATCGCGTGTTTGACGTTTTGGTTGGCAACATATTTCAGTTTTCCTTACATTTCAACACATCCTAGATAACTGTTCTCTAAACCTTAATAATTAAAATGTTTTTTAGACAAATAAATCCGAAAACAATTCACATAAGTTGTTATTCTCTATGGAAAAACGATGTGGTCTGGAACCAAAACGTCAAAAATCCCCCGGAAAAATGACTCGCTTCGATTCATACAAAATTATAAAACTACGACATCTAGTATATTATAATAAAAATCTATGTGTTGTTCCTAAAATTAAAATCAAAAAAATTAGTGTGTCATAGATAATAATTTGAACTCAAGATTTCTATAGTGTTGTCCTCACATGCATGCTGCGCACTGATCGGTCATGTTTATTTATGTCATATCGCCTAACCTACCATTTCAATTGATCTGCACTAATATTCTTTGTTTTTTTTTTATTTTCAACATAACATAACACATCAAAATAATCCTTTTTTTTGCATACACAACTGATGTGTTCAACTTAACCAAATATCTCCCGACTGCTGTGTATATAACTAGTACAACTTTTCCAATTAGATGTGTACTAAAATTTGGAACGTTTTGACAGTTGATTCGATTAAAATATATTTGTAGAATAGGGGATTAAACTAATTCGTGACTTTCTTTAAGTAAGAAAGTTCCTTAGTGGAAAAGGAACGCACCCTTTTTAGCCGGAGCGTTCTTAAAAAGCTATAGAATTGAATATGATACTTTAAATCTTACAACTTTGATATTATATGTTTGGTCAATGAAGAATTTTCTACAAATATTATTGATAATTGAATTAATAAGCATGTTAGGAAACTGGACTTTGACTAATGTCTGTATTGTATTATATTTTAGGTTATATGTGAGTGCAACGAGGAGATAGCTCTGTGCGGTATAGAGCTAATGAAGGAGGTCTGCTCCAATCCCGGGGTGAGGCTGGCGGCCGCCTCACACCACGAGGCCTTCACGTCCGACTGTTGCGAGAGGCTCAAGCAAGCGAGGATCGCTCTTCAAGCCGCAACTACACAGCAGCGTTAGTATAGTCTATTACATATTTAGCTATTGTAAATTCTGGCTAACTTGAACATATTTTAATAAAGATACTATCCAAAGTATCTTCTATAAAATTAATCTCTCTTGAGGTTTTAGCACAACACATGCCTGAGACTTATATTTTATTTTGTATAATTATTATCGATATTGGAAAAAATAAGTAATAATGTCACTGTTGAGTTGTAATTAAAATAGTAAATATGTATGTTTTTTTGTTGTTTCCAGAGGTGACAGCGTGCTGTGTTAAGTTATGTCGGGTTTTACGGGTATTAACGGAATATGTTGAAGAATGTGATAGAAGATATATGGCCGAAAGACTGATTTTACCCTTGTATAGGTAAGTTAAATACATTAATATATTTTATACCATTAATTATTTCAATGTTAAAAATGCGTTGATTTTGTGGCACATTTCGAACATTTTTCTTTGTCGTTCACTTTGTTTAATCTGCGTATAAATTTGGTTTCAAAACGATCTCCTCTTCATCAGCCCCCCCGAGGCAACGTGTCATTTAGCTCAAGAAAAGATAACTCAATGTATGGAAGTGACAGTTGTCACGTGACTGGCAACTGTCACTTCCATACATTAAGTTATTCTTTCTTGTTTCTTTTCTTGAGCTAAATGACACGTTGTCTAGGGGGGCAGGACAAAATACAAATTCTTCTTTCCCCTTAGCGCTTTTGTCCCGTTCCTATCGGGGTACGCTTTGACCATGATCCTGGAATTGGCTAGTCTGGTTATTACATTGAAGCGACTGCCATCTGACCTTCGTAACCCTCAGAAAGGGGAACCAGGCAAATTGGATCATGGCTACATATAGCTAGTGTTATAAATCCGCACATAGATTTTTTGAAAATCCGGAGGTGCGTGCCCCGCCCGGATTCGAATCGTCGACCTCACGCATGTGGGGCGACAACCTTAATGCTGGGCTATCACCGCAGGACAAAATACAACTGACTCTGTTTATTCATAGTTTCAAAGGGAGCCTACGGATGCTACGAAGTTTTTGTGTGAGAATTGCAACGCAGAGACATATCTAAATACCTAGCGCATGCGCGTTGGTGTTAACTAACATTTGTGAACTGTCAAAAAGTAAGGTTAATCGCAAGGAACCTTATGAGTAGTTTGATACTAAAATACGAGATGTTTTCAATGGATGATAATTTTAGCGACTTTTTCACCTATGTATTTGGTAATTTTGTCAAATCAAATCCCACACAGATTATTCAGCGATCTATACGAGATGCCGAAATTTCGCTGGAATTTCAGAAGAATCGTGACAAAGAGCTGTCAGTGTGGGCTTGGTTACATGTAATGACAAAAAAAAAAACATTTCAAACGTCAGTATAAACACATAGAACGTATCTCTTTTCTTCATACACAATAATGTGAAATGCTACACCATCGTCCTTAAATTTGCATAGTATTTAGTTAGTGATGTCTCTGCAACGCAATTGCTAACTTAAGAATACTAAATACTCCAGTGAGATTGGGAGTTAGTATTTAGTTACCTAGGAGTGTGCGCTCGGGTCTTTGTTTTCACGAAAATTCTCACATATTTTTATCATTGTTCATACCCATTTGACCATTACTTGTATAAGTTTTAAGTCAGTATATAGTGTGCCTCTGAGGATGCCAGCTGTGACTGGCGAAAGCGCTTAGGCAAATTAAACATACTCAATGTTGAATCAAACTGTGTTTTCTTTTTATAAGTTTTTTTTAAAATTCACATATTTTTATATTTGATTTTTAATTTAATATGATTTCAGAGCCAGTCGTGGCAGACACTGCGGATTGACAGTCAGGTTTCAGGCTGGCCAGAGGCAATTAGATGACTTAGAAGTGCACACACATTCCAACGAAACATTACACGAATTAAGAAATAGTATACACGGAAGGTATGTATAATAATAATAATGAACACTTCCTTGCACCCTGCGCAAGTGGCAAGTTTATTGCCGTATGGCAATTTCTTCCAACTAACCAGTGTTTCCAGCCCAGAGAAGCAATATTTGCGTGAGAAATAAATTTCTCCTCTGCTGGGAATCGAACCCAGGACGCCCGCACAGAAACCAAACGGCTTACCAACTGTGCCACGGCGGTCGGCACAGTTGGTAAGCCGTTAAATGATATATAATATCATTTTTTATTTCCCATAACCTCAAAACACACAAACAGTGTCGAGTTGATTTGATTCTAATGTTTGTTTTGTTTATTTTTAGGTTAAAATGTGCGTCAGGCGGTAGTGTAAAATTGGAGCTGTGTTTGAATGGTGAAATCCTGGATCCTAGTCATGATAGAAAACTTTTATCCGAGATTCCCATTCGAGATAAGTCAATTATAACGGGAAAGGTTTGTTTATTTTTTTATATACACTTTTACACAGCCAAAATCATTGTTTTTCAAATTGATTTTTACAAATGGATTGTCTAAAAAAAACTATGATTACAGTGAAATTATTTGAATGTTTTTTTGTTGTTTTGTAAAAATCTTATTTTTACAAAACAATTTATTATTCTCTTAATGATTTTTTTATAAAAACGTTCCAGGGTTTCTCAAACTTATTTATTAAAAGAACAATTTTTGGTAATTATTTACAAGTGGTATAAGTCTTTAATTTTGTTGATTTTTTTCTATAGATAGATAAAAATATACAGATTACGGGAAAAATAGTAATTTTCCCGGGAAACGCCTTGAAAAATTAAAAAAAATAAAATTGCGGCAAACAACAAACAAAACAAAGCGGCCGAGCGGTTTAACATACTTGTTATGTGGGTACCAGGTCACAATGATATAACAGGTAACTGTAAGGCAGATGAACTGGCCAGGGCAGGTACCCTGTTACCTTTAGAAACAATAAATCATCGACCCGGGGTTCCCATGGCAACATGTAAACTCCGGGTCGATGATAAAACGATAACTCGTGCCAATCAAAGATGGTCTGAAGAAAGCACGTGTGCCATTGCCAAACAAACATGGCCAAAATATGATCTCAAAAGAACAAGGGAGATGCTCTCGTTCAGAAGGGACGCACTAGCCAGAGTCACATCGGTATTAACGGGGCACTGGCTCATAGGAAAACATGCCAGAAGGCTTGGTTTAGAGGCATTTGATTATTGCAGAGCATGCCAAGACGAAGAGGAAGAAGAGACGGTAGTCCACTTCCTCTGTCAATGCCCTGCTCTCTCCAGAAATAGGAGGAAATTCCTGGGAAGTTTCTTCTATGATGACCTGATGGACATAGCGTATGCTGACATTAGCGACGTTCTGACATTTATCAACCACTCAGGCTGGTTCAATGTGGTTTAGTGAAGGGGAAGAACAGCCCCACTGTGGTATCACAAAGGGCCAACCGGCCTAAGTGTGTTCTCCTTGGAGAGCTGCCACTCAAAAAAAAAAAAAAAAATAGCTGCCTGTCTGATAACATTTAATAATAATATATTTCGATATAAAATTATCAAAAAATGCTATTAAACCCCTACTAGATAGTTTAATTTATATAATTATTGCAGTACATCTCAAACTATTTTTAGACGACATTTTTTCATTCAATTTGTATTTTTATTTATTTTATTTTATATTACTTCTCAGGCAACTAACAGGTCAAATATATTTAACACGCACCCAATAAAAAGTTGCCACATTCTATAAACATACAATATTAATCGTCTCATAGACCCAGAATGAAAACACAATTAAAAACTATATCTGCACCAGGAATCGAACCCGGGACCCTTGGATCAACAGTCAGATACCTAACCAACTGAGCCACGAAGGCCGACCATAATATCTACGGGTACTCTCAATAGTTTGATATTTAATCTTTAAACATACATACCTACCATCAAGTTGTTTGCATATTGGGGGAAGGAAAATAGGACTGACCTCCACACTATCCTATCTTGACATGTAATGCTCAGTAGTTTGATTGTTTTTGATTCTCATTCATGTTTGGTGTTTTTCTTTTCAGGTGTGTCCAACGGGAGTAACTGGCCAGTCATCAAATGACAGCTCTAGTGACTCCTCGATGGGCTCACCGCCCCCACCACCCTTGCCCGAGACATCATTACCAGGAGTGGTGAGTTTATTTCAAGAAAACTAGCACTTTTATCATTAATTAACCCAATTAAGATGTGTAGGATAAAGTACTATTTATTTGATTGACTAATTGGATAATTGTGTGTGTTGTAGATTTTGTCTCGCGGCGAGTGGCAGATCCCCTTCATATTGGAGCTGGAGCAGACAGGAAGTGAACGCGGGTACACTCCCTTGAGAGACGCTGCCCACCAGCTCACACAACTATTGCCCGCACATCTACATACGGTACACACATTGGACTATTTTTTTTACATCAAGTGCTTTAGTATATTTTGCATTTGGAAAAAAATAATGAAGTGGAAATTTGTTTCCCAGAAAAGAATGTGTAGCATATGTAAATCTCTTCCAAACAGGTTTGGGGCTAGCAGTCTGCTACTTAGAATTAATCAGAACCGATTGATATTAATTAGAATTTTTGAGCACTTTCTTTACCTCCAAAAAAATGTTGTAAAATATAATCGAGCATATGTGATTGATTGATTTCAAATAAAAAAACTTACTAATGTCCTTTTATAAGTTTACACATTTAAAAATTTGAATAAATCTGTTTAACAATCGCAAATTAAGTACTGGAAGATATCACGTGAATGACGGCTGTTCATTTTGTTGCTGAGGGGTTCGCAAATAATATACAGGTAGCTACTTCAGAACAGATTTATTCTATTGAAGCAGCTATCTTATACTTCTTGAGTTTATTTAATCTACTTTCAAATGCAATAATTTATTGTGTTTTGTCATTTCAGATGGAAAAATTATCTTCAGCTCTAGTCAGTGAAGATGGATCATCGTTGCAGTTGATGCTGTATGGTCCACCTCCACCAAGTGTAGCTTATAATGTTGAGGTTTGTAAAAATTATCTTCAGCTCTAGTCAGTGAACATGGATCATCGTTGCAGTTGATGGTCCACCTCCACCAAGTGTAGCTTATAATGTTGAGGTTTGTAAAAATTATCTTCAGCTCTAGTCAGTGAACATGGATCATCGTTGCAGTTGATGGTCCACCTCCACCAAGTGTAGCTTATAATGTTGAGGTTTGTAAAAATTATCTTCAGCTCTAGTCAGTGAACATGGATCATCGTTGCAGTTGATGCTGTATGGTCCACCTCCACCAAGTGTAGCTTATAATGTTGAGGTTTGTAAAAATTATCTTCAGCTCTAGTCAGTGAACATGGATCATCGTTGCAGTTGATGGTCCACCTCCACCAAGTGTAGCTTATAATGTTGAGGTTTGTAAAAATTATCTTCAGCTCTAGTCAGTGAACATGGATCATCGTTGCAGTTGATGGTCCACCTCCACCAAGTGTAGCTTATAATGTTGAGGTTTGTAAAAATTATCTTCAGCTCTAGTCAGTGAACATGGATCATCGTTGCAGTTGATGGTCCACCTCCACCAAGTGTAGCTTATAATGTTGAGGTTTGTAAAAATTATCTTCAGCTCTAGTCAGTGAACATGGATCATCGTTGCAGTTGATGGTCCACCTCCACCAAGTGTAGCTTATAATGTTGAGGTTTGTAAAAATTATCTTCAGCTCTAGTCAGTGAACATGGATCATCGTTGCAATTGATGGTCCACCTCCACCAAGTGTAGCTTATAATATTGAGTTTAATATTTGGTACATTTTGGTAATAATTCATCATATTTGGTACATTTTGGTAACACTTACTATACATTTTTTAATCATTTTTTGAAATAGATTTGATATTTGCAAATTTTCAAATTAGGTTTATACATTTAGCCCTTAATTTTGCTGTTTTGTTCTGTATTATGAAAAAATCTGCAGTTGGTTTTAAGTTTTTGGGTATCTTTTTAGGTGCTTTATAGTATGATAATGCCGGCTGCAGATCCACGCAAGGAACGATTGCGTCCAATACAGTTGGCCTGCGTCCATCATTCCCCGCTCTTCCTTGACTCTATTACTTCTCCCAATTTTCTTCACGGTGGCGCGCCTTACATACTTAGGTAAATATACATTTATCTTTTACTAATCATATTCAAATAGAAAAGATTTACCGACATAAGTTATGCAGGTTACTCACCAGAGCAGGTACCCTTTTATCTCTAGACAATATCCAATACAGACCAGGGGGGCAAGTCTAGTCCAACCGGCGAAATCAAAACCCTCACAATTACACATATCATGGATATAATTATTATATGGAGTTCTATAATATTGTTAGATGTCATAGACCTCCATATGATAATTATATCCATGATATGGGTAATCACAAGTGTTTTGATTTCGCCGGTTGGACCAGATTTGCCCCCCTGGAGTCCCCATGGCAACATGTAAACTCCGGGTCAGTGAGAAAACGACTGCTTGTGCTAACCAGAGGTGGTCTGAGGAGAGCACATGCTCCATTGCCAGACAAACATGGCCAAAATATGTTTTCAGAAGAACCAGAGAAATGTTCTCGTTCAGAAGAGACTCACTCGCCAGAGTCATATCAGTATTAATGGGACACTGGGTTATAAGAAAGCATGCCAGAAGGCTAGGACTGGAGGCATACGATTACTGCATTTATGAATAATTTTACAAGATATTTATTTTCTTACATTTTTTAGACCTAAACCTTGGTCACTGGAGTACCCAAATCCATTTTATTATCACTATAGTGTCCACGATATAGAAAATTGTTGTAGCTCTGTAAAATATAGTCATCCTTCTCATTTTTTAATTGAATATTCATTAATTCATTTGCCATCTTTTTTCTCGGGTATTTAGTTAACTAAGACAGCGCTATTTTTGCGACTTTGTAAACATCAAAACTCATTTCAAAGTTGGTCGTTGGTTGAGCGAGTGAAATATTGATTGAAATCAATGCCTCATATTTACGTATTTTACACAAAGTATAACTTTTTGCTTATATATTTTATTGTAGTGTACATAAATGAGATTAATTTTATTGTAAAAATATATATCTCAATACTATCATATCCTTCTTTAATTGATTTAATCGCAAACTTTGGTTCTATGACTCTGCGCACTAATAAAAACAATCAAGGCAGGAAAAAAATATGAATACGTAGCGTGATAAATCTTTGACAATAATTTATGTATTATAAAAAATATTTTGTGCGAAAAGTGACCACCCGAAGACAAGATGCATCAATGTGAAGGTGAAGCGAGTGGTTAAACAGAATAAATTGCATCAAATGGTGTAAATTATTATTTTGTACTTGAATCGCAAGAAAATAATTATTGAAGAATGTTTGTTTTCTGTTTATTGCATTTTGAAGTATCTAACACATTTTTGCTGTTCCTTCTTTCAGGAATGGTAACCTGTATATATTAAAGATAGTTAAATTGGTGCTAACATCTCTTGGAAATTTGTTGGTGCTGTTAGCATCAGATTCTACCCTTACACTTGATACTAGGTATGTAAATACATTCATTACAAATCAAGCTAAAATGAAATATAATACTTATTCATTATATATTTATTTTTATATTGATGACATTCAATGGTTTATTTCTAGAATCTACACGACTGAAGTGATACAAGAGGCCTTTCAAGTTGTACCTAGTCACAATTGTGAATTGATGGTCAAAGCCGTCGCTGAGAACTTAGCTAAGAGTATGGCCGATGAGGTAAAAATAAATATATTATACCAAAGGTTACAATATCTGGGCCCGAATAGCCCAAGTATCTACTGCCTTATTTTAGACATTCAAATCCAATCCCAATTTTGAAATTTCACCAAAAGTTTACATTTATAATGGAGAATAAAGGCTTGTGTTCATACAGGTGCAGTGGACGGAGCGCATCAATTGGATTTTAGTATTCTTCATTCATTCATTCATACCATCACGGCATATCCCACAATGTGGGGTAACCAGCGAAAGGTGTGCGGGTGTGCATTGCCTTATAAAAGGGAGCACAACATATCTGTGTATACCCACACACCAGTCTCGTCTCACCTAAAAAGGCACTATATTCAGAATGGGTGGTGAACCTCATTGCTGAACTATGTGAGATGTTATTGTTGCCTGTTGTATTTTCGATTACCCGGCTCTTACGAGACACTCGAAAACAATAATAGAAAAGAGTGGAAGCACTATTCTAAGCCGGTGCCTCACACTTTGTATAGGAATTCATACAAGTGTGTCCACTGTTTGATAGGTGTCATACGGAGTGTGTGTGTATTGCTATTATTGTTGCTAGGAGATCCATCCACTGTGCCTGTATGGACACTATTCCTATTAAGGTGGTAGATAATAATTACTTCCTAAGTGAATATTGAAATTGGATTTGAATCATAATTACAAGAGTAAGGCCGCTGATATGAGTAGCAAACTGTACCCTATAGGAAACAAAATATACAATGAATTTGGATTACAACTAATTTATAATTTTATTTTATTTATTTACTAAGCATAATGTAAAATAGTGTGTACAATGGCAGATTTATTGCCACAAGGCAATTTCTTACAACCAACCAAAGCAACGTGAGGCCATAAATAGTATAGTGGTGGGTACATTCAATTTATAACTAACTGAAAGAAACATGTAACATTATTAAGAGTAAATTCACAGCAACAAAGGAAGGAAGGAAGGAAATAAGAGGTTGAGGGTGGGGAGGGGGGATGGATATGGGGTGTCAGTTAAGAATTATTAGACAGGTAAAACAGCTTTAGTTTCCCTTTAAAAAGTTGAATCGATTGAGACGTCTTAATATCATTATTTAAGGTGTTCCATAGTCTTACTGATTGTACTTCAAAAGAGGAACTGAGAAATTCAGTAGAATGTATGGGAATAGCTAGTGTGGTACATTCAGCAGATCGAAGAGGCAGACTGTGATTTGACAAGAAAATAACCTTATTCTTGAGATATTGTGGTGAAGTAGTGTTGTTAATTAAATTATATAATGTTTTGATGGTAAATATAGAGAGAAAAAAGATTGGAAGTAAGGCACTTAATGATGATCGCATAGCCAACGGTAAAAATGTAAGAAATATAATTATAATATTTTTGGACAGTTTATACTGAGCCGTTTGCATAAATATCTCACCTCAAGGGCGCTGAAAATTGATTAAGTGATAACATTTTGGCTCAAGTAGGATTTGCAAAAAACTGACAGAAGTGTAGTGTAGAAGTGAACCGAAGGTGTTAATGATCTGAGCTCCATGTATGTCGAGGAGCAATTTATTCCACTTTAAGTAAGCCGCCTTATTGACTCTGTCCAATTATTTTAAAGAGTTGGTACTCTGTGATCCAGATGATCTCAATGTAAGCTGTCTTCCTGATGGAACATTCTTTTGACACAGTTCTTGAATGTAGTGTGGAGCCGAGTCATTCAGAGCCTTAAACACCATCAGGCATACTTTATACTCTACTCGTTCTGGATATTTCAACCAGTGTAGTTTGTTAAGAAGATGTGTTATATAACATCTTTTGTCAGCTCCATTTATCGATCTCGCTGCTGCCTTGAATACTATTTGTGATCTATCAAGCTGATACTTGTTGCACTTCTTTCTCCAATTAGTGCTTTATTGACAAAGGAACAGGAGTTTGGATAGGAAAGTTTTAGAATATACCGACTTGACAATATGACAAATCAAACAAGTTTAGAAGTAATATTTGATGTATTTCTAATCGTAATTCTCCGATTTATTTCAGATCCAAGCCACCAATTTCACAATACCGACGATCGCAACTCCCCTGCTGTCCTGTAGGGTCCCCAGCGTATCGATGATCAAGGCAGTGGCATCACATGCCCTCAACGCCGCTCAGGCAGCCCAACCAAACCAACATAGACATTTTCAGTCGGATATTGTTGCGCGTATGTATTTAAAGCTATTCTTCTATACCATTGTATTGTAACTTATGCAACCGGCAAATTATGTTTTATCAATTTTTTTTTATTTAATATTTTTTTCTGTTTTTACAATATTACATTGTAACACAAATTTACGGGAAATGTTATATTTACCATGGTAAATTTTTACATTATCTCATCAAAAAGATCTTTTTGTCAAATGGCAATTATTAAACCATTTGGTATTGAAGAATTGCCATTCCAGCCCCCCTAGACAATGTGTCATTTAGCTCAAGAAAAGAAACAATAAAAGATAACTCAATGTATGGAAGTGACAGTTGCCCCTGATAACTTTTAGAAGTATGGAGATATGAAGATCCAGAGGTTACTCACCTAATAAATTGACTATGTTAATCAGTTACAAAACTTTCAAACACTGAAGCTCTTCGATCTACCCAACACAGGTAGACAAACTATTCGTTTAGTGAGAGTGTAGCCGCTATTCCCAACCATGAGACCAAGGAAGATAAAGAAGAAAATGGAACGAAACTAACATTAAAAAAAAACATGGTAAAATGTAAATGAATGTAATTGGTGCATCATATTTTTTCAGTGGTTCGCGAATCCCTGGAAGTGGTGACCATCTGCATTGCGTTGAATGGCTGTCAGATATCTTCCTTGTTCAGGGACAGCTGGTGGCAGGACTTCATGGTGCAGTTGGTCATCATGTGCCCCAATCCGCAGGTATACATATTTTCTAACATAATATGTCCCATAATAAAATGTAAATTGAATAAGAAAGATAATTTATACAGTACAATGAGTATAAATTTATATGTTTGTATTTACATATCAGAGATGTAAATACAAACATATAAATAAATCATCGACCCGGGGTTCCCATGGCAACATGTAAACTCCGGGTCGATGAGAAAACGATAACTCGTGCCAATCAAAGATGGTCTGAAGAAAGCACGTGTGCCATTGCCAAACAAACATGGCCAAAATATTATCTCAAAAGAACAAGGGAGATGCTCTCGTTCAGAAGGGACTCACTAGCCAGAGTCACATCGGTATTAACAGGGCACTGGCTCATAGGAAAACATGCCAGAAGGCTTGGTTTAGAGGCATTTGATTATTGCAGAGCATGCCAAGACGAAGAGGAAGAAGAGACGGTAGTCCACTTCCTCTGTCAATGCCCTGCTCTCTCCAGAAATAGGAGGAAATTCTTGGGAAGTTTCTTCTACGATGACCTGATGGACATAGCGTATGCTGACATTAGCGACGTTCTGACATTTATTAACCACTCAGGCTGGTTCAATGTGGTTTAGTGAAGGGGAAGGACAACCCCACTGTGGTATCACAAAGGGCCAACCGGCCTAAGTGTGTTCTCCTTGGAGAGCTGCCACTCAAAAAAAAAAAAAAAATATCAGAGATGTTGCGAATATCAGCATCCACGGAACATCAGCTGATGTCAATGGTAAAATATCAGCATCAGCTGATGTCAATGGTAAAATATCAGCATCAGCCGATGTCAATGGTAAAATATCAACATCAGCTGATGTTAATGGCAAAATATCAGCATCAGCTCTATATATTCTATATTGTTTTACGGCTATCCACTCGTCTACGAGTGATCCTAGTCAGCATCAGCTCATGTCAATGGCAACATATCAGCATCAGCTGATGTCAATGGTAAAATATTAGCATCAGTTGATGTCAATGGTAAAATTCAGCATTGGCTGATGTCGATGGCAAAATATTAGCATCAGCTCATGTCAATGGTAAAATATCAGCATCAACTGATGTCAATGGTAAAATATCATCGTCAGCTCATGTCAATGGCAAAATATCAGCATCAACTGATGTCAATGGCAAAATGTCAGCGTCAGCTCGTGTCAATGGCAAAATATCAGCATCAACTGATGTCAATGGCAAAATATCAGCATCAGCTCATGTCAATGGCAAAATATTAGCATCAGCTGATGTCAATGTCAAAATATCAGCGTCAGTTCATGTCAATGGCAAAATATCAGCATCAGCTGATGTCAATAGCAATATATCAGCATCAGCTGATGTCAATGGTAAAATATTAGCATCAGCATTCATTGATGTCAATCTTAAAATATCAGTATAAACTGATGTCATGGATATAATTATTATATGGAGTTCTATTATATCTTTAGATGTCATAGAACTCCATATACTAATTATATCCATAATATGGGTAATCATGAGGGTTTTGATTTCGCCGGTTGGACCAGACTTGCCCCCGCAGATATTTTTATGTAGGACATCAGAAAAGTGATTAAGGTCTCCGCAGACAAGAGGCAAGTTTGTTTACAAATTTATGTTTTCAAATCGCAGGTCCGCGTGTGTTGCTGCGAGCAGCTTCTCTGGATGTGCTCGTGGTCTGGCGGCGCCGGCGCCGGTCCCATGCTGACGGCGCTGCTGAAGCACGCGGCCGGCGCTGCAGCCAGGTACAGCCGCCAAGCTCAGCAGTACTTCCAGCTGCTGTGCCACCTGCTGGCGTGCGCTGGGCCGCACACGGCGCGCCTCCTGCTGCCCGGACAGGTCACCTGGATCAAATCGGCGAGGGAGGCCAGGGCCAAGGCGCAGCAGGTAAATCTTGCCAACTTGAAACTTGACAAATTCTGCTGTGGATAAATGTCTCACAAATTGTGTCATCAGGAATCAGTGTACCAAGGGTTTGGGTGAATAACAATGTATGGTGAAGGCTCGGGTTGAATCACCAACAAAAGTACTAATGGAACGAGAAGCTCCCTACCAGTTGCTTGTCGGTTCTTGATCCAAGGTACTATTCTTGTGTTGTCTGAAGAGCAGCCATCTCGGGGATGGAAAGGGCTATAGTACTATAACGTTTCCTAAGGAGCGGAGTTTGGAGTCCACGAAAAATCCTCTTGAACAGTTAAAAATGCATTTTGTTGGTAGAAAAGATAATCGATAAAAAGGAATCGATGTGGTGATAGTAGTCATGATTTCGCAATTTTTATGCATCTTTTTCTCTACTTTCTCAACAGGAATCGTGTAGAAAGTTCTACTTTGATTTTTGGCATGATGCATTAATTTGTTTGTATGACGTCTCTTTTTTTGCCCTCTCTATAGCCCAAAATATAAGTCCAATTGACTTTGTATTGATATCTTATGTGTGAAGTCCATCCCAGAATAGGTAGAGATAAATGAACATTACTCCTTTCTATCCTGACATTTTTTCCTTGTATACATTCATTCATTCATTCATTGCTCCATACGTTTCGTCTGTTATTCAAGCATTTGGCATTTCCTTCTTACAGATTATCCTTTACATTATTATGCTACTTTTACTCCTTTTCTTCCTTCTTCAACCTATTTCCGTCCACGCCTGTACGAAGGCCTCCTCCATTTTTCACCGTGTTGTCCTGTGCAGTCTGTATCCAGCATATCGTTTGTTATCATCCCTCCACCTGCCGGATCATCGGCAATAATGACGTCATTGCTAGGAAACAAATATCACTGCACCTCTGTAGACGCTAAGCTTAAGGATCAGTAGGTTCCATCAGTAGTATAGAAACCCCTGATTTATCATTTCAGAGGACTGCAGCAGGTGACAGAAGGCGTGGGTTGATGGAGTCCAAGGCTCAATATGAGCTGTTGAACCATTGAAAAAATACTCTTATCTATAAAAAAATGTTGAGGACTGTATGATTCAAAGCGCTGGATTTCCTCACGTCTAATTGTTGTGTCTTTATTTCAGGTGGACAACACTCTTCTGGAAGGGCATCTTAGTTTGACAAAGGAGATATTTCAACTGTCACCTAGCGAAGTTAAATTTGAGTACGGCTCTCATCCAGAGAAAGAACACAACTTGATCACGGTGAATATTTTTACTTTGACATGATCAGAGTTCGTCAAGCCTAAAAATGCAGGTGACATTACCTGCGCACAAATTAATTTTTGTACATGGATATAGTCTGATTTGAATCAACGAATATATAAAATGTGCACTAAAAAACGTCACCCGCATTTTCATACTTGTTGAGCTCTACATCTAGATGCCAATCCTAAGCCTCACTCCAATCCTAATTATGTATTTTTGTTTAAAACTTACCAACATGTTAAAAACCTTTTTTTTTAAGTGTGCCCCTCCAGCAAGCCCCTCTATTTTAAGTGTGCCCCTCCAGCAAGCCCCTCTATTTTAAGTGTGCCCCTCCAGCAAGCCCCTCTATTTTAAGTGTGCCCCTCCAGCAAGCCCCTCTATTTTAAGTGTGCCCCTCCAGCAAGCCCCTCTATTTTAAGTGTGCCCCTCCAGCAAGCCCCTCTATTTTAAGTGTGCCCCTCCAGCAAGCCCCTCTATTTTAAGTGTGCCCCTCCAGCAAGCCCCTCTATTTTAAGTGTGCCCCTCCAGCAAGCCCCTCTATTTTATTGAGTTTTAAACCATGTAGCAAAACTTGTATTAATCTCATACATTTTTTTATGACAAATTTTTTAACATCTCAATAGAGACGAAGTTGGAATATTAAGGGAGAACTGGAAAATAAAGGCGCCTACAGGGCTTACGACCTGTCATCGGCTGGTTTACGTGATCACTTTATGCACTTGCGCAACGTTCACCAATTATGCCTTTTTATTGAGTTCCCTATCAATCTATTTTATTCATAGATATAAAAGTTCTTGAAAATAAGCTGTTTTTACCATTGCCATCTATGGAACTTTTTTGTAACGCACTCTATTGAGAAATTGGTTTTAAAAAATATTTGAATCTCATTCATGTTTCAGGAACTGGTCTGCGAGTTCTTGTGGCCATGTTCGTGGGCTCAGCTTCAGATCAAACGCGGGAACTCTGCGGCCGTGGGCAGTGGCATGCCACTTGCACTGTGCACCACTCCCGGGGCTGTAGCTGCAGCCTGCGATCTCTTGGTCTCGTTGTGTCATGCGTGCGCACCCAACATGGCGCTTCTGGCCACGCTGCTCAACGACTGCTTTTACAGTGGTAGGTTGACATCAAAAACTCAATCAACGTTAATTTCTTTACCACAATCACATAGACCCGAATGCACAGTTCTAGGTACCTAAATACTAACTCCTAACCTCACTGGAGTATTTAGTATTCTTAAGTTAGCAATTGCTTTGCAGAGACATCACTAACTAAATACTACGCCAAACGTACAGTCGATGGATGTATTTACGGTCGATGGATGGATTTACAGTCGATGCATTTCACACTACTGTGTAAGAAAAAAAGGGATAGATAGTTTTCTAGTTTAAATATTTTTTTGCAAGTTCACACTGACAGCTCTATGTAACGATTCTTCTGAAATTCCAGCGAATTTTTGTCATCTCGTATAGATCGCTGAATACTGTGTGCTGGATTTGATTTGACAAAATTACTAAGTACATATTCAACGAAGTCGCTAAAATCATTATCCATCAAAAACGTCTCGTATTTTAGTATCACACCACTAATAAGATTCTTCGCGATCAGCCTTACTTTTTGAAAGTTCACAAATGTTAGTTAACACCAACGCGCATGCGCTAAGTATTAAGATATGTCTCTGCAATGCAATTATCATACAAAAACTTCATAGCGTCCTTAAGTTATGAAGCCACGTGATCTCCTAACTTTAGTGAGCGACTGTGCAATGAAAATATGGTTAATATTTAGTATTTAGGTAGGACTCTGCATTCGGACCATAGTAGCGAAGCTATTTCAATATTGTTGCCTTGGCATTTCAGACAGCCAGAGTGCCCTCACGGAGTGGGAGTATCTCCCGGCCGTTGGGCCCCGTTCTCCCGCGGGGCTGGTGGGGCTGAAGAACGCCGGTGCCACCTGCTATATGAACTCTGTTCTACAGCAACTGTATATGGTGCCGGCAATCAGGGATCACTTACTAAGAGTACAAGGTATCTAAATCTTCATAGTAAACCAGTATAAAATGTTATGATTGATTAGTTTAGCACTCTATATAATGTTGATATATACAATTGTGTCATCCTGTTACTGGCTTAAAGCTATTTTTTTTTATAATAATGAATATGCCCTTGTTAAACAAGTTCATATACATCTTCCTACGTTCCCTAAAATAAGCATCTACGAAATCGGTCGAGGCAGGATTCGAACTCTCAACCACTGGATTACTTACCCAATGCGCTAACCGCTCTGCCATCGACCCATCTATTGTGCAAATAAAAAATGGTCTTCTCAGACTACAGTCCGTTTCACTTAATTATTCCTTTTTATTCCTCACTAACCCCAAGAGGATAGAGCTGTGAAGTGACAATTTTTAAGGTTATTTTTTTATTACAGATAATCAATTAAATTTGGATGTTCTTTATTTAATTGATAATTAAATTTCCATGTCTCCTTTCATTGTCTTTTCCCCTCACCGATGTTTTCAGTAATTATTCCTCATTCATTCATTCACACCATCACGGCATATCCCACAATGTGGGGTAACCAGCGAAAGGTGTGTGGGTGTGCATTGCCTTATAAAAGCGAGCACAACATATCTGTGTATACCCACACACCAGTCTCGTCTCACCTAAAAAGGCACTATATTCAGAATGGGTGGTGAAACTCATTGCTGAACTATGTGAGATGTTATTGTTGCCTGTTGTATTTTCGATTACCCGGCTCTTACGGGACACTCGAAAACAATAATAGAAAAGAGTGGAAGCACTATTCTAAGCCGGTGCCTCACAGCTAGAGTAACATTTTTGTGTAACTAACAATGAGAACTGACAAGTGTGTGATGTAGTACAAGTTTGAAGATCACCTCGTGTGGATGTCTTGATTGATTGTTTCAATCAGTGCACAGGAATAACATTAATTGTGAACCATAGAATAGGAAACATCCGTGAGATTGTTTTTATACAGTCCACTTATCATCCTATTACATTAATTAATATCCATCACTTGATGTTTTCTACAATACATAAACCATCGTAATGCTCCTATTTTATTTGCAACATCTATTTCAGTGTTTCATTCTTGCCATTCATGCGTGCCAACCTTGACGTATGCAAGTGAAACCTGAAAATGGCAGAAATAAATGCAGTTGAAATGAGATTGTTAAAAAGAATCTGTAATAGAACTATGTATGGCAGGGTCAGAAATGAGGATGTAAGGAAAGATGTAAGAGAAAGTGAACATATTGAGATGGTTTGACCACATGGGGAGAATGAACAAGGAACGCCTGATAAAGAAAATATACATAGAAGCATGAAGATCAGATGAACATGTATTAGACGATGTATGAATGTTGACGAGGCGATGAATGTGTGTCAAGATAGAACACATGCACCTCTTAGTGCACTATTATTTTTCATTATTTTTATAGGATCTTCCATATGGGTGCATGTTTCATTTGTGCATTCTCTACAACCTTGCATACTGTATTATTAATCTATTTCACATCTTTAATTTATATGTTCAGGTGCAGCGACAGATCCCAACGAAGATTTCTCCGGTGAAGAGCATGTCGAATTTGCTGCACAGGTGAGCTCGATCAAAAGACTCGTGTGTCATTTATGAGTTGTTGATTGACCTAACGTAACCTTATCAAACAATATTTTATTCATACAATCACGGCATAAATATGAATAAAATATTGTTCAATTAGGTTAGGTTAAGTTAAATAATATCAATAAGTTAAATTTGTAATTTGATTTTACCAATTATTTCTCAAGCATGTAAATGTCTCATTAATTATACTGACAGATCAGCGATTTTACTCTTGACTTCAAATCTGATCCCAATTTTTCTCTAAAAACCTACCTTTGTATCAGACTAGGACACTGCCTTATTAGCAATCGCCTATTTATGTTAGGGATTGCCCTTCGTGTGCTGGTGGAGAAGTCGAGACCCTGTACCATGTGTTTTTTGAATGCCAAATCCACACCAAACATGATTTGTACTATTTATTTTTAAGCAAACAATCAGTCAAACAATATACATAACAAAAAATAAGTGTTCCTTAAATTGTAAACCAAAACAGTTTGCAGTAATTTTACTCGTCTTGAAGAAGTATAAAAATGTGACACCATGGGCCTTACTTACTATTTATAATACGAGTTTAATCCAATGCTAAGTCAGTTTTGGCCATACAAAAAACTGGGTAAGTATCAGCTTAAACCTAAATTACAAATAGTAAGTAAGGCCCCATAGGTATATTAAAAATTTATTGATTTAGTCCATATAGGTACCTACAGTAGAATAAAATTAATAGAAAGGAATAAAAAATATATGTATATAAATATAAGGAAGGAAGTGGAAAATCAGAATCACTGCAACATTATCAACCCCTCATGAATGCCTCGAAAACTTGACTTTATCAACCCCTCATGAATGCCTCGAAAACTTGACATTATCAATCCCTCATGAATGCCTCTAAAACTTGACATTGTCAACCTCTCATTAATGCCTTGAAAACTTGACATGTCAAACCCTCATGAATGCCTCGAAAACTTGACATTATCAACCCTTCATGAATGCCTCGAAAACTTGATATTATCAACCTCTCATCAATGCTTCGAAAACTTGACATTATCAACCCCTCATCAATGCCTCGAAAACTTGAGACTTGAATCTGGCTTTTGTGTGTTGATGGATGTTCACCGCACCAAAAATGAATTATAATTACTGCAAGCTCGTTGTACTATACACTTAATTCTCCACTACCAATCGATATGTCACATCTTCTGTCATTAAATTCCCTGCATATTTATTTCCACATAGCAAAGTTTCTTCACCTTAATGGATTCAATCTCTAATGCAATAACATCAAATCTCAATATTATTTAATAATATTTTAATACTGGCAGAAATCATCCTAAGTGTCTTTTCACACGTCCCGGTAAAGGACGGGCCGGCGCCGGGTAAGCGCCGGGTGACTGGCAGCGAAGTGTATGGGCACGTATGGTAGCTTTCACACGCACCGGCATGCATGCCCATACAATTACCCGGCGCCGGCCCCGCGCTTACCGGGATGTGTGAAAAGGCACTAAGGATCGGGTGGAATGCCACATAAGTTAAAAAAAGAAGAAGAACCTACCTTTGTAATGGAGAGTAAGACAATAGGTAGATATTTTTAAATTTTAAAAGAAGATAATTTAAATATATGCAGGCGAAACGGTAGGTAAGTTCTAGAAGAAAACTTGAAATTGGGATCGCGGATTTGAGTGTCAAGAGTCTGGTCTACTGGTCTGGTTATTTCTCTTGCAAACAAATTAAAAAGATATTTTTTTTTTCAGGAGAACGCAGATTACAATGTGATAATATTGAAGCAGGTTCAGGCGATATTTGCTCATCTTCACTACAGCAAATTACAGTATTATGTTCCCAGAGGGTTATGGACTCATTTCAAGTAAGTTATTATATTTATTTTATCTTATTCTATATATTGCTATGCCATGTCCTGGGTTCAATTCCCAGTAGAGGAAAGATTTATTAAAATTAATCAATTGTAATTCTAAATTCTCTGGACTGGAGACAATTCTTTAGTTGAATAAAATTACCATCTGGCGATAAACTCGAATTTTGCACAAAGTGTACCAGTGTCGTGAATGCGATTCCAGGCAGAGTTATTCATTTAAAATTATTTCTCATGCAATTTTTGCTTTTCTGGGCTGGAAGAAATTTCCAAATGAAGATAAATTTCCCACTTGCATGTTCAGCATTTCTCAATTCTAAGTCGTCGTCAGAGCCTGTACTAATTATTAACCCTTGGTGTGTTTGACCTTGTGCGCAAATTGCTTAATGGTCGTCTGCTTGGGTATATCGTTATCTCGACAGCCCGTATGGAGGTGTTTACATTTATATGAAAATTAATTAATTATGGTTCGGGACGAAATAAATTTGCGGTTATTATCTAAAGCTAGATAACTAACCAATATTTTACAATATTTATTATTGTGAACACATGTTTTATTTATTTTATATAGGCCATTGAATATAGAATTCAACTTGTAACAGTTCCCATCTCAATAAACGAGGAATTTTCAATATATGTTTTATTTCAATTCCCGATTTTTCATGTTTTC
Organism: Molanna angustata; assembly: GCA_963576475.1. Classification (NCBI taxonomy): domain Eukaryota; kingdom Metazoa; phylum Arthropoda; class Insecta; order Trichoptera; family Molannidae; genus Molanna; species Molanna angustata. Next base: position 12,035,663 of record OY754986.1, on the reverse strand, counting down.
TACTTGGAGCGATAATAAAGCAATCATATGATACAAAGAAAATAAATACTTTAGAGGAAAATGAGTTATTATTTCCGATTTGAAAACTGCAAAAAAAATACGCATTTACGCCATTTTATACTTCGTCAAACTTGACTTTCAGATACTCGCAAGACGTAATTATTTGGTCTTGGATGTTAGCAATCACTTTTTTACACAAGTTAGTTATCGTATTTCATAAATACCACATAAAAATTCACAATCTAAAGTGAAAAATTGATTTTAGGGCAAATAAACTGAACATAACCCCATTTTAGTAGTACAATTTGATATTGCTTCTTGTAAATGACCTTGACGTAAATACCCAACATGTTGTATATCATTGGAAAGAAGAAGAAAATATCTATCATATGACGTAATAAATTTCTAACCAGTCAATAATAAAAAAGTGAACAAAAAAACATTTGTTTCGGTTGTCTTTGGCCTACTACTTGCGTATGTATTGGTAAAATTTGAAATTGGCGCACGTTTGGTATTGGTCAGCAATATTTCAAGATGGCGCTGGCACAATGCTCGTTCGCTATTGGACGGGCCTTACAGAAGGGACTCACAAACAATAGCGGCAGGGATTCACAACATATTTATTTTGATAAATAATTGAAATGAAACAAACAACTAGAAAAAATACTTTTGTTTATTTTGTCAATATGTAAAATTTGTCAAAAATAAAATTCAATAGCACAAAAAGAACAAAATACAGTTGACATTAAAAAAAATTATAAATTAAATTTACGGTATAGACAAAAATTGTCAAAAAAAATTTACAACCCAAAATACAATTTACATATTTTTTTTATAACCCGAGTTTACGGAATAGTAAAATGTGTAGATGACAACTATCTGTCAAAACAAAAAAAAAATTATAACCCATAAAGTTATACTTAGTTTATTGTAAAATACAAATGGTTGAATTTTTTTTTGCAAATATTTATTTTGACAGAATTACTTTAGAACTGTCAAAATAAAATACAAAAGCTACAAAATACAATTTAGATATTTTTTATATAACCCGAGTTAACGGGATAGTATAATAGGTCCGATTCAGATTTGCCGACTAAAATTAGTTTTTATACGTCCCGAATAAAATTTTAGTCGCAAGCGTCGTAAACCCGTATTCTGATTTCGTCTTAAACAATGGCCGACTAAAATGAATTCGCCCGAAAAATTTTAGTCACCGTGAATAAAAACATTTTCGGTGTTGCCGCGACACAAAAAATAATATATTCAAGACATTCGAAAATTTATTTCTCTAGCAATATTCAACAGCCTAAAAACGTCAAAACCATAGAAAAGAGATTTTATTGTCAAAACTAGTTAGTGTTTTCTATGGTTAAAACAACGTTTACCTCCAAAACCGAAACATTTCTAATTTGTACGGCGCTATTTGCTATGGATACCTAAGGATAAATCCAAAATTAAGAGCACAAAGAAGCAGATGGAGTTGATGATTGACTTCGTATCAACGAATAGTGCAATGACAAATGCAAAGATAGTAAATTTATGAAGGTAAGTTAGATATGTTAATATAAAGTTTTGCCTTGAAATTTTATAGGTTAAATATGTCGAGCATATCTAGTGATAACTGGAAGAAAAGAGGGCCGTATTTATGACGCATCACTATTACAAACATCAGGGTAATAACAAGTAACATTCCAAACTGTATCTTTCATTTGAATTCAAATTATTTTTCATTTTCTACTCATATGACGTCATTACTCAAACTCGTGTTTATTATGTTAGACTGACGGCTTCTTTTATTAAAATTATTAAGACCATTTAATAATTCATGTAATACAATGTTATTATTTGTTTTACAGGGAATTCTAGTGACACCAGAGTTGAAAGATTGTGGATCCAGAATACCAGAGAAATTCAGATTTGGCGATTTCTAACAATCCAGAGTTTAATGATGTTTCTCTATCAAGGGACTGAATTATTTTTTTCACTAATTATTGTATTTTTTTTGGTGTTTTGATATAGTATACCTTTTTGTATGTAATTATTATTTGAATGTAAATAGCTACCTATTCAGATTTTATTATACCTACCTATGGATCTGTAAAATAAAATGTTTTAAATAGATACATTAGTTATGTGAAAAAGAGAATCTGCCTTGCCAAAAAACTATTATGCAGTTTGGCGGAAAATATTATTGTAATTCTTTTTTATAATATACAGAATTAATGAAAAAAAATATGTATTATTTTTATAACAATTTACATACTTGTTTTATTTTTTTCCTTGTCATTCTGTCTACTGCTTAAAAGGTTCTACAAATTAGATACAACAAATTTAATACACATGTATTTATATTACGATTATTTATTTTATACATACATAGAAAATGTGACAAATTTAATATAACTAAATATATATATGATTTTTTTTTAAGTGATGTGTCTTCTTATTAAATTACTTCTAGTCCTTGCAACGTGGAAAAAAATGTAAGTATCATCATAAGTAAGTCTGTCGCTATTGCCAATATCTATTTCAATAATATCTTCATCTGCAATGAACAAAATTTATTTATTTATAGTATACAAATTATTATTCTAACTAAGAATTCCTGTTTTTAGTATCCTGTCGGTTCATCTGGGGCGTTATTATTCATGGTAATAATTATTTAATCCAGAATCACCTATGATTTAAAATGAACATAATGGTTTATATAATAACCTAACCTCAAATGACAGACAACTTGTATGTGAGATTTTGACTGAAGCCCCAAACTTTAGTAGAACATTGAATATAAATTTAGCTACTTGTAAGAATACTTCATATTAAAATTGATGAAGAATGACCATTCTTGGTAGATTTTCATTATTATGATAGATATATAATTTGTAAGTACGTTATTTGACAAGTGGAATCTCTAACAATTACTTTTAATAAAATTCGTGTCACATCATTAGTTAAAAGCTACAAAAACCAATAAAATTTACAACTTTACCTTCTTTATCCATTATCTTGGCAAAGATAATAAAATTCCATTATTTGTGTGGTCTCTAAAAATATCAACGAAAGTCAAGTAACCTGTACCTATAAATACGTGATGATTATTGTTTGTCATAAATTTGTACAGTTAAAAAGTTATCACGTTTATTTTTCTTTAGATGTGAAATACAAAATTTTCTTTAGATGTGAATGGAGTTGTATAATACAAATGGTTGCTATTTTTTTTTTCAAATATTTATTTTGGCAGAATTTAGAACAGTCAAAATAAAATACAAAAGCAACAAAATACAATTTACATATTTTTTTATAACCCGAGTTTACGGGATAGTCAAATGTGTAGATGACAACTATATGTCAAAAAAACTCTGACTGGTTGGTTGGAAGAAATTGCCGCTTGGCAATAAACCCGTCAGTGTAAAACTATTTGTATAAAAAGTTGAAATAAATAAACATATTAATAATAAAAACGGTGCCAAAAACTCTGGCTGGTTGGTTGGAAGAAATTGCCGCTTGGCAATAAACCCGTCAGTGTAAAACTATTTGTATAAAAAGTTGAAATAAATAAATATATTAATAATAAAAACGGTGCCAAAAAATTTGGCTGGTTGGTTGGAAGAAATTGCCGCTTGGCAATAAACCCGTCAGTGTAAAACTATTTGTATAAAAAGTTGAAATAAATTAATAATAAAAACGGTGCCAAAAACTCTGGCTGGTTGGTTGGAAGAAATTGCCGCTTGGCAATAAACCCGCCAGTGTACAACTATTCGTACAAATAGTTGAAATAAATAAATAAATTAATTAATAATAAAAACGGTGCCAAAAAAATAATAAAAATTGTTATGTAAAAAGTGAAAATAGAACAAAGAATATTTATTTGTCATGTAACTAAAATTTTGTATACAAGCTAAATAAATGTATACAAAATCAAAAACAATAAATATAACAAATATTGTGATATCCCTGGCCGTCTTTGTATACAGATAAGGAGCCGCCATCTTTGTTTGCATTTGTGTGTGTGTTGTTTGATGATGAATTTCTCGATTGCAAAATATTTTTATCACACCATTTGAATTTATTGTAAAAAACTTATTGGAATCTGTTGGATATTTGTTCACAACAAAATTATCTTCAAAATGAAATAAGTGGTTCACTCAAAGTACTCTTCTATACGTAGAAAACACTCGAACAAATTTGTACTACGCACTTCGTTTTTACCGTTTCAAATTTTTACCAAGATTTTTTCGATAATTATGACACAAAATTACAATTTTTATTTACGCACTCACTTTATTTTAGTAAATAGTAACGAAATATAACAATAACTTATATTTTCTAGTCATTTACGTCTTTCTTTTCCACAAAAACAAAACTTAGACTCGCAGTACAAAACATTCAAACTTGGTCGAACTTCAATGGTATTGAATGACGAATTAGTTGCATATTTTGACCGGATGTTTTTTGTTTATGGTAAAATAATTCATTAGGATTAGATTCAAGCGAATCTAAAACTTATTTACTGCTTGCATAATATTTAAAATTGAAAAAAATAAACACAATACCTCTTGGTACGGATCCGTACCGTAAGCACACAACGGGGTATAATGTCCTTGGTACGGATCCGTACCGTGAGCACACGAGAGGTTAAGAATTTTTGAAGTAGTTCTCGTGTCTATCAACAATTATCTCTTTGGTATTTTGATATAATAATTTCTTTTTAAGATTCCTTCCCTAATTACTGATTTTGTACATTTTGTCACCTTGAAGGCTTCAAGGTGAGCCGGTTAACCTCAGGGAACAGCAAGATGCTGTGGAGTTCTTCATGTCGCTTGTGGAGTCCCTGGATGAGGCACTCAAGACACTGGGACAAGAACAGCTCATGGCCAGGACGCTCGGTGGATCTTTCTCCGATCAGAAGATATGCAAAGAGTGCCCGCACAGGTTCGTTATTTATATATTCTCTATGTTTTTAGTAAAAATGTTCAACAAGTGTTGTATTATTGGAAGTATTTATCTTCTCAATCAACTGGGTAATGTACTATGATATTATTTAATAATAATGTGCATATTCTAAAATTCAATGATTGAAATTAGCAAACAAATACCAGCAAATATCTCAGAATAGCAGATTAAATTACATAGTAAATATTCACTCATTCTATTCATTCCTCCAAGATCCTTAAAATTTTATAGACTACTATTGTAATTAATTGTCATCCATTTTCAGATACTGTAAAGAGGAGCCATTCTCTGTAGTCTCATTGGACATTCGAAACATGTCGCGACTGCAGGAATCCTTTGAGGCGTACGTGCGAGGGGAACTGCTGGAAGGTGCCGACGCTTACCACTGTGATAAATGCAATAAGAAGGTATTGATCACACCCTTTTTAAATTAAAACTTAATTTTTTAATACAGTTTATTTAATAGTATATGCCGAGCATATTTATCACCGAAACTGCTTCGACATTTCATCATAATAAAAATTCCCAAAGAACAAATTTATTTTTTAGATGAATCAAACAATTTCTTTCTCCAATATCATAGATGCATTGTAGCGGTGATTTTTCAATTGAATTTATATAATGGTACATTTCTTCTGTTTTAATTTTTAATTTTCATCATTGTTACAGGTTGTGACGGTGAAGAGATTATGTTTAAACAAGCTGCCCCCTGTGTTGGGGATACAACTGAAGAGGTTCGAGTATGACTTTGACAAAGTGTGCGCCATCAAGTTCAATGATTATTTTGAATTCCCTCGAGAGCTGGATGTTGAACCATATACAGGTAAAATATTTAATAAGCTTATAATCTTTATATTAATATGTGAAGCGAATATTTCATACCCTTCACGGAAGAGTGTGAGCCTTGACATAGCTAAAGTATATGGAGAAGATATGCAGAAAACTATAATTTATACATGTGTTACTAATACTTAACGAGTGGGTTGTGGCCAACGCTATACTCCTCACTACAATGTCGCAACTCATTCCACATAGTATTAAAATTTTATGTGGAATATTTCAACATTTTTAAAAAATGAGTTTTTACAATATTTTTTTGTTTAAATATTTTATTAATAAAACTTGATATTTCTTCAATGCCATTTTATGATAGTGATGTGCCTTTTTACCAATTTGAAAATAAAAAATTAAAATTTTAAGTTTCCTGAGCTTGAGGTCACTTTGAAATACATGACAGTTAAAAAATTGAGAAGCACTATTCAGATATCCTTCAAAATCTAATGGGGTCTAAGTGAATATTCAATATACATATTTGCAAAATTTGAAAAGAATAAAATGAGTACTTTAGTCTATAATCGATAAAGTAAAATAAACACGCCGTACATAGCACACAGCACACACACACACATATACATTGTGATGAAACTTTTAGACTTAATCTCAGCATGATACTAGTTGATAATCTGCAATAAAAAAATACCCTTAATAATTGCGAAATCATAACTCCCCACTATATCATATCCCTTTGGGTTAATGAGGAGTAAAAAATATTTCACTTCAAACCATAGATTGTTTACTGTAAATTTCAAACACTTAACGTCAAATACAGATGTTTTATATAACAAATAAAAATATATTTAAATATATAGAACATGTTAACCGTTAGAGTGCGGACCAGTGCCATCGCTCTGTTTGCGTCAGTTACGTAAATTACGACGCAGCGCTATGACGCTGACAAAAGAAATGTTGGGCTACAATTTACGGCAGTGTATAGTGTGCAGCAAATCAAGTAAGATTAGGCGATCCAACCTCATATGCTCTTCCTGTATAAAGGGACTACATGGACTGGTAAAATACAATTACTAAACACAATCGAATATTTTTACATTTTTAATATTTTTTGTAGTTTTTTATTATAAGCATAAAATGTCATTAAAATTTGTTGATATTTGGCCATGTTATTGCATTTTTATTGAATACAGTGAAACCCCCATTTAACGTTTTTTAAGGGTCTGTAAAAAAAAATCTTAATTGGAGGGAAAATGTAAATAGGGGGTATCAAAAAAACACATTTTATTTAATACAGATAGTGCACGTACATAGTGTGAACACATGGGGGGGGATATTGAAAAAACAATGTTTTATTTATTAATTTATTATAAAAGTAAAAACTGATTGTTCACATAGTGTGAACATAAACATTAAAATTTTATTTTTTATTAAAAAAGTCATTAATATTCGTTTGTTGCATTTTTTTCTTTTTTTGCAACTCTCTTTCAATATTGTATATTGACCTAAAGGTCTCGTCTTGAACATCACTAATACGTTTTCTTCCAATCTTGGGCGATATCTAAATCAACACTACCACTGCGTGATTCCCCGCAAACTGACCTGTAGACCACATTATGCCTCTTTTTAAAACCATCTATCCACCCATTTGATGCAGTAAACCCTTCAATATTAAGACGATTCGCGATGTGCAGCGCCTTTTCACGAATAATCGAACCGCCGACGGGAATATTGCTGGCTCGCGCACTGACGAACCATTCTTTCAAAATCTCCTCCATTTTTTAGTATTTCGACGATCTTATATACATACGTTTTTTCGCCATGGGTTCACATTGAATGGCGCTTTTCTCAATCGATTCTCGATTTTTAATGATTGACGCTAAAGTAGTAATAGGAATCCCTAAATCACGGGCCAGTGAAACGCGTGAACCCACATGTTTATCAACTTTTTCGAGAATATTCCTTTTCTCATGCACCGACAAAGCTTTTCTTTGTTGAGACATTTTTTTTCACTTTATAACGATTATACTGTAAATAAGAAAAGAACAGACTGTTAACCACTGAAACGAATACGAATGACGAATATGCGAAAGCACTGAAAGCAAAATGACAGATAGACAGATGAGATGATTAAAGATGTCGCCTATACTCACCCCATATGTACTCTGACCAATCACAATTTCGGAAATTAACCAATCACCACGTTGCGTCTTGAACTTCGACAAATCACAATTTCGGAAATAAACCAATCACCGTACGCCATTCTAAAGTCACGTCGCTAGTGTTTGTACTGCGCCGACTCACTGTCAAACGCGCGTAACTCACATATTTTGAATATTTCCGACGTAAATCGCGGGAAAAAAAAAACGTAAAAGCGGGTATTAAATGTATTAAAATATACCGGGACCTAAAACTTAACATGCAATTGGTGGGAAAACGTAAAATAAGGGGACGTAAAATCCGGGTTTCACTGTACCATCCTTTTTTTAAATCTAAAACTAGAATATCTGTAGCAACTTTTTTTTTTAAAAAGAAATGAATATGTCCTTGTTAAACAAGTACATATACATCTTCCTACGTTCCATAAAATAAGCAAATAAATGCTTGTGCTATAGGTGAACGAAATCGGTCGAGGAAGGATTCGAACTCGCGACCACTGGATTACTAGCCCAGCGCGCTAACCGCTCTGCCATCGACCCATCTATGCAAAATAAGCATAGCACTAAAACGGTTAAAGAAAAATACATAATCTACTTTGAAATAATATAAACAGTAATTAAATAATTACACTTCGCAATATGTGGAAAGTAAACTTTGTCCAATGACTTTTAAAACTTAAAAATGTAATGAATTACGGTCGACTTTTAATTATTAAGCAATATACAAAAATATGTCTTCTTCAATGGTGCTACAGCCCATTTCAAGCCTTGGCCTCCTATCTTGGCCAGCTTCTTCTATCGTCTGCAGCAACTCTCCAACTCCCCGGCACTTGCAATAGTCAATAGTAAGCATCTCATCCAACTTCGTCCTCCCATCGCAACCGCGGTTTTCTAACCTTTCTTCTTCCATCTGGATGTTCACACAGGACTTTCTTTGGTATTCACCGTGGTTGCATTCTCTGTACATGTCCGGCCCATCTCAATCTGCTCAATCTAACTTGCACAGAGAGCCTGGGAGTCTTGTAGATAGCATACAGTTCATTATTATATCTAATCCTCAAGGCGTCACCATCAGGCACAGGTCCTAGGATTCTACGAAGCACTTGTCCCTCAAACGTGTCCAGCATTTCAGCAGATCTGGCTGTAAGTGTCCATGTTTCACATCCACATGTCACAACTGTTCTAATAATTGTCTTGTCCAGTGTGATTTTTGTTTTCCTATGGTCACTTCTTGATTTGAACACCGGCAGAATATAGAAGAATGCTCCGTTACCTGTTGTTATTCTGTTTTTTATTTCTGTTGTGTCCTCATTATCTTTGTTGATTGTGGAACCCAGGTATTTGAAGTCTTCAACAGTTTCAAAGTCATAATTGTCTTTCAAATTTATTGTATTTCCTTGCCAACAAAAATATGAATAAGTAAAAATAGTACAAAATTATTTGAATTATATATTATTAATAATGTATTATTATTTAATTGCATGTTGGTAATGTACAGTTTCAGGTCTGGCTCGAGCGGAGGGCGATGCAACACTCCTGGAGGGGTGCGCCACGGGCAACGGTCAGCCCTGCACTCGGTACTGCCTCTCGGGGATTGTGGTGCATTCGGGACAGGCATCGGGGGGACACTACTATTCCTACGTTTTACACAGGTTTGTATTGATAAATATAGTCACTTTATGATATTGCACGTTATGCTATATCGCAAGAGTTAAGACAACTCTAAAAAACGTGTAAATTAGATTGATGCAAACAACATCAAAGTTTGTTGAAAATATGAAATGTTAGTATTGTAAAGTCTCGATTTATTATTATTATTATTTATAGGCAGGCAGCCAAGGCTGATGTGCCTATATTCACTGTCAAATTTTCTTATTTGGTTGTAACTATTTTGCTTTGTCCAAAAAAAAGTCCAGTCTATTCTTGAAAATATTCACATTTTCAGCATCCAAAACATGTTGGGGCAGTTTATTCCAAGTATTCACAACTCTATTTGAAAGAAAAAGCCTTCGAGGATTTGTCGAGAACCTACTTTTCACTAGTTTTAAGCTATGGCCACGCAAATTAGTGTTATGACTATATTGAAAGAGATTTTTCATGTTTTCACAGTCGTAATGGCCTGATAATATTTTGAATTTTTCAATAAGATCTCCACGTTCTCTTCGGTTTTCTAGTTTTGACAGTTTTAAGAAGTCAAGTCTTTCCTCATATGTTAAGTTGCAAAGTGTCCTGGGAATTTTTGTAAAACGTCTTTGGACTCTCTCAAGTAAGTCAATGTCCTTGGAAAAATAGGGACTCCATATCTGGAAACCATATTCCAACAATGGTCTAACAAATGCTTTATATATTTTTAACATTAAGTCTGGTGTGATGTTCTGGAAAGCTTTTCTGATGCAGTAAATAAGAGAGTTTGCTTTCTTTACAATCTCAATAATATGATCCTCCCATTTTAAGTCTGCGGATACAATGATACCTAGGTCAGTTTGTGATTCAACATCTTTTAGTTGAGTATTTTCAAGAAAGTATTCAAACTTGGGGTTATTTTTTCCAATATGTACAACAGTGCACTTATTGGGATTCAGATTGATGAGCCATTTTTTTGTCCACTCTTTTATTCTATTCAGATCATCCTGCACTTGCTCATGACTTGTACATGGATTCGCAAAGAACTTTTTATCGTCTGCAAAGATTTTGGATCTTGACTTAATCACTGCTGGTAGGACTACGATGTACAGTATGAAAAGAACCGGACCAAGGACCGAGCCCTGTGGTACGCCGCTTATCACTGCTTCTTCGTGTGATAGTTCGCCACCAATTCGAACCTGATAAGTTCGACCTGTAAGGAAATCCTTGATCCAGTTGTGTAGTTTTCCTCGAATTCCTATGTGGTATAATTTAGCTAACAATCTTTTGATTGGCACTCTGTCAAATGCTTTTTCGAAATCCAGGTAAATAATGTCTATTGGTTGGTGATCATTATGATCTTTAGTCCAGTCATTTAGGCACAAGAGGAGATTAGATATGGTGGATCTGCCAGGTACAAAGCCGTGTTGTTCATCATTAATAATGTTATTTTCTAATAAGAAGGCTCTTAATTTACGCACTATTAACTTCTCCATGCATTTACATAATATACTTGTCAAACTTATTGGTCTGTAATTGCTTGGGTCCAATTTATTTCCTTTTTTGTAGATCGGTGTGACTATTGCTTTCTTCCACTCAATAGGAAGATTTCCTGTTTCAAATGAGTTCCAATTTAGTGATTGATAGATTGTATTATAATAGATAATTATAGACATTTCCACAGTCAGTAAAGATAGAGATAAAGCGTTTTCTATGTCGCTAAATGTCACTCGTTGAAGCACTTTATCAAAATTCTATCAAGTATGTTTTGGTCATGCATTTTTTGTGTATAAAACTTATTTTCAGCTCGGTTCATTTCAAAAACAAATTCATTTCTTTATCCAACTATGGACATCCACTCCGATCTAAGGCAGAATTTCTCAGCTTGACATTCTTAGTTCCAATCCATCGTACATTCAAACGGTATTAATATTGAATGTTGGATTATCATAAATTTGTAACTCACCTTTTTGTTGTGAAGTTTTATTTAATTAATTTATTTATTTCTTTATCATACCATTTAAATAATCTTCATTAAAAATAGATAACTGCTGCCCAACTAGGTATACTTGTTCTAGGGCTAGCAATGTACATATTATATTTCACATGAGACATATAGGTTATATTGCTTTAATTATTATGCTATTCTTGAATTTTCATTGATAGCTATATTTTACTAACCTACACCTTAATTTTTTACTATGTACTCGATGTTGCATCAAAAAATGGAAATATAACCGTTGTTTTTTTATACTTTTTTAGGGACGGTAGCGGTAATATAAGATGGTTGAAATTTGACGATGGTGATGTATCAGAGTGTGCAATGCAGGACGATGATGAGATGAAGGCTCAGTGCTTCGGTGGGGACTACATGGGAGAGGTTTGCGCATTCTTTATTCTTCAAACGTTATGTACAAGCACTATTTTGATAGCAACACTATGATCAAAGAAATGTGCGATATCTAATGTCATATTCCAATTGAGATTGGATGACTAAGAAGAAGGTATCGTAGAGATCTTGTAGAAAAAATGGATTACTGAAGACTACCACGCTTTGCTCTACATGAAAAACCAGAGAAAATATGGATGCTTGGAAGGGGAATGACATAGATCTTCGACTAGTATAAGAAAATGAAGATGATTTTGTTCGTCTATTTTATCTATTAAATGTTATTGTTTCAGGTCTTTGATCCAATGTTAAAAAGAGTTTCGTACAGAAGACAAAAGAGATGGTGGAATGCGTACATGCTATTTTATACGAGAGAAGATACATTGCAAGGATACAATCTTGATCATCCCATGTCATGCTTATCTATCAAGTGAGTCGTTCATACATAATTGACAAATTAAAATCTCCCAAAATCACAGTTCCATAGACACAATGCTAGCTGATAAGACCCGTGTGTTATTTGGCCTTTCAAACATCTGCTAAGCTTATATTATATGAATAACCACCATTATTCAGCTTCAAATATAGCACCGAATATGATTTGAGTTGTAACAATTTAAAATTTGTTTTACTGTTCCAAGCAAGCATGTCTATTACTATTTTCTCTCGTGAGTAAGGTGCCTATAACTGGAATATTAAAACAAATATGTAGCAGAATCAGACGATCTACACCACACGATTTTTAACTTTAAAAAAAAAACTGAATAAAAAAAAAAAATTAATCTATGGAAAGATATGATTTCTGATTATTGCAAGAATGAAAGGCAATAAATAAACAAAAAGACTGCCGGAGTGGAGACCGAAAGGTGTTAAAGACCACAAGGGCACCCTCATAAGATGGAAAATATAAGTTGGATATTGGAACGGGAGAACGGGAGTAGTAGAGAGGAAGGCTATGTCCTGCAGCGGGCAAGCGCGGGCCGATGAAGATAACTTATTTCAAACACGAAATATTCTAGCTTCCCATCGCCGGCTTTAGATCTGAATTGGATACTTAATGAAACAATTTATATGTTCTTTTATTTTGCAGAGATGCAGGAGTGCCGAAGGCGATATGGAAGTGCGTAAGACACGGCAACATTGAATTCTCCCACCATCAAAGCCAATTCAGTTTAGAGTACTTTAATTTTATGAAGAAACTTTGTTGTATGAGGTTTTACGCGCCAACGTCTCCGTCTAACTCGCTGGTATGTCACACACATGTATTTTTGTCACAAAATTAAATCATGTACATATAATGTAACATTTATACTATATATTGTAATATGGTGACTGTTGTTTCTGTTAACAGAGTCCAGAGCAGGAGGAACTGTCAATGTTATGTGTGCAGCTAGCTACCAAATTTCTTTTTAATGTCGGCTTTAGAACCAAAAAAAATCTTCGTGGATCTGCTAGTGAATGGTAAGCTACTGAATTTTTTATAAATACATATTTAATGCTAGAAGCAATGCAGTAATATTGATAAAGTATTAGATACACATCTGTAGGCCTAGTCAACGTGTGTCACTTAGGTCCGAATGCAGAGTCCTACCTAAATTCTAAATACTAACCATGTTTTCATTGCACAGTCACTCACTTAAGTTAGGAGATCACGTGACTAACTGGAGGATGTTTGTATGAGAATTGCATTGCAGAGACGTATCTAAATACTTAGTGCATCGGCGTAAACTAACATTTGCGAACTGTCAAAAAGTAAGGTTGATAGTGAGAAACCTTACGAGTGGTTTAATACTAAAGTACGAGATTTTTTCGGTGGATGATGATTTTATCGGCTTCGTTGAATGTGTATTTAGCAATTTTGTCAAATCAAACACCAAACAGAGTATTCAGCGATCCATATGAGATGCCGAAAATTCGCTGGAATGTCAGAAAAATCGTGACATTGAGCTGTCAGTGTAAGCTTGGTTACATATGTTTGTGTTGTTATGACTAAAAAACATTTTAAACGTCAGTCTAAGCCCATAGAAAGCTATCTTTCTCTTTTATTTATTTATTTATTTATACATCTTCTTGTACATTATATAAACAAATATAATTGTACACTGGCGGGCTTATTGCCATTAGGCAATTTCTTCCTTCTTCTTCTTCAATGGCGCTACAGCCCATATCGAGCCTTGGCCTCTGTCAGTCTTCGCCTCCAGCTTCTCCTATCTTCTGCAGCAACTTTCCAACTGCCCGGCACTTGCAGTAGTTGGGAAGCATCCCTTCCAACTTCGTCCTCCCATCGCAGCCGCGGTCTTCCAACCTTTCGTCTTCCACCTGGATGTCCACACAGAACTTTCTTTGGTATTCGCTGTGGTGGCATTCTCTGTACATGTCCGGCCCATCTCAATCTGCTCAATCTGACATGCACAGAGAGCCTGGAAGTTTTGTAGATAGCATACAGCTCATTATTGTATCTAATCCTCCAGGCGTCACCATCAGGCACAGGTCCTAGGATTCTACGAAGCACTTGTCTCTCAAACGTGTCCAGTATTTCAGCAGAGGCAATTTCTTCCAACCAACCAGATTAGAAAGTATGACAATATTGTGTATGTACAAAAGCAAATAAATCTTTTCTTCATACACAATAATGTGAAATTCTACGCCATCAACCTTAAGTTTGGCGTAGTATTTAGTTAGTGTTGTCTCTGCAACGCAATTGCTTACTTGAACACTAAATGCTCTAGTGAGGTTAGGAGTTAGTATTTAGGTACCTAGGACTGTGCATTCGGGTCTAAATGCCTGTTTTATCAGTCCCATTACAAATTATCAAGCTGATGCTATGAAAAACTTTTGTGCATGTGATCTAAAATATTCCGTAAATAATTTTGTACAAAATATTTGTTCTATTTTCAGGTATGAAATATTATGTATGTACCTGAGGTGTTCATCAACTATTAGAGCGTGGTTTGCTGTCAACGCAATGTTTCAACATTCTCATAGGTATAACAACATTCGTTACATCAATATGGTGACATTTGGTAAATCAAAGAATGTCACTTGTTTATTTTAATATCAGTATTGAAGCGGCCGATTGCAGTATATTACATAAATGGTTTGTTTCAGAATGTGCGAATACTTGTTGGTATGTCCGTCGCCAGATGTTCGGATGACTTTTATGAAACTAGTCGTATTATTAGCACACTTTTCAAGGCAGGATCCTCCTGGTAAGTATCACTCAATATCTTTCATATTTCTTAACAATCATTTCAAATATATGCACCATTTCTTGCATCCTGTACACAACGGCATAGGTTGAAATTTTTGTTTTTCTCACAAATCAAACAATTGTTAATTAGTTTTTATGGTCTGTTTTCAAAAAAATGATTAAAATAATGTGTTCAGCAACATAAAATATTATAAGATTCTCTACTTTCTTTCTTTTTCTTGCCCCTCTGTCCCTGTTTATCCGGGGTCAGGCCTCCTCATACATATGCTCCGGGATCCTCTGTCCTAGGTTGTCACAACGGGAACACTGAGCCGCCAACTCCTCCTCAATACTGGACCACCATGTTGCTGTGGGCTGCCTCTACCCCTAGGTCTAGTCGGGATGTTAAGCGCTTTCTTTGCGACCATACCATCTCATCCTGCTTTCTTTTACGATTCATTATGATTTTTTTTTTCATATTATTATAGTAGGTAGCTGTATGTTAATTTGGGACCATTTTGGAGGTGGGCCTTGCTCTTAGGCAACTATGCCTAAGAGCAATAATTTGTTTGAGTAACAAATTTATTGCTAAGTGACAATTTTGCACTAGCCAGTGTTTCCAGTTCAATGAAGCTATATTTGCGTAAGACATCATTTTGAATAAATTTTCTCCTCTGCTGGGAATTGATCGTAGGACACGGGGGTTGACAATGCGGAAATATCCATATAACTTATTATTTTAATTATTTCCATGGGAGCATCCCAATCAGTAAAATCCGGAGCTTTATTTAATAAACTAAATTGCTGATGAAATGACAACATTAAATGGAGGAGCAAAATAGATCAAATATGGTAGTAGTGTGGGTGTAACGGTTCCGCTCCTAGCTAATATTATTTCATTCAAACTCATATAACCTGATTCATGATTCATGAAATGAAATCATTCAATTTCTCTTTTCAGTAATTGGTTCGGGTGCGGCTGCTATAACGGGTCGTTTGAGTCTCTCGGAGCAGCTGTTGGCTGGCGCTGCAGCTTTAGCTGCTGGACGGGAAGCCTCGGACCATGCCAGACATCTGCCGTTGCTCTTCACACTCTTCCACACGTACGCCACACTCGGACACTCGGAAAAACTACAGCTGATTAAGGTATTGATCAATAATTATCATACAAAGTTGAAGTGATAGAGTGAATCCAACTGTTGATTTATTCAAGAGAATTTATTTCTCTTAACATATGTTTTCCGATACTACATAATTATAATTATTTTGTTTTAGCTGAACGTAGTTTATCTGATGGTGTCTATATCCATAGATGAATCAATACAGTCGGCAGTCAAATACCAATATCCGGAGATTATCAAGCTACATCAGGTATTTTTTTTTAAATCCATTTATAAATTTTAAATATTTTTACTACCTAACGAATTGAATCCAAAAGGCTTGCACAGAAGTAAAATGCTTTACCACTATACCATAGCTCTCAGCAATTTATCACCCAGTTAGATCTTTTTTTGCCTTATTTCATATTATGATGTATTTTTTCAGGTGGTTTCAGTTCTAGTCAGATGCTGTGATGTATCATCACGCTGCCAATCCTCTGAAGCAACCATGAGCTTGATGCCAAACCCCTTCGCTGATCCCCTTCCAGAGGGTCAGCCCAGACCCGTACTGCCGACACAGTGTGCCGATATATTATATAATAAGACGAGGTACATATAAGATCTTCATACAACTTTGCTTTGCCTTGATTCAGATCAGAAAACTTTGGTAATGATAAAGAGTGTGCAAAAATTGTACAGCAAGTAAAAGGGATTTATGATTGATTACTTGCTGACACTTTGCCAGATACTATGATACCTTAGTTTTTTTAAAATTCCCAAAATCACGAGATGTTATTCATTTTTCAGCCGATACAGACTAAATCTTCATTGATTAAATAATCCATTTTAAATTTAGATTCAGATACATTTAGAAGATTTAAAGTGCTTACTATAGACATTCACAAATTTGTAGAATTTATCTTAGAGTGGATACAAGTTGACTACTTTCTTTTCAAAAGAAATGACGTTTTAAAAGATACCTGTGTTGTATTAGATCAAAAAAATTGTAAGCAAGTGAAAATGAAAACTGGAGACCCCCAAGGATCCATTCTTGATACATTCTTGTGCCTAATATATATCAATATTATTGTATGTTAAATGGTGGACTGTATTGCAAATAAATGAATCAACACTACGGACAAATCAGAACTACAGTTTGGTAGCACTTACCCTTCTTGCAGATCCCAATCCACCGAAGCCTTGGAGAAAGGAATTCGGGAATTGGAGTTGGAAGAGAAATTAGGATAGGCTTCTTTTTGCGAACTTACACCCAAATTCACTATCACAGATTTCTAATGATACAAATATGGTACAAAATGAATGAGAACTTTTTTAAACAAATTATAATGGTTACTGATGTAACAATGCGAAAAAAATGGCAACTGATGTTGCTCCCACTGATGTTTGAAATCGAATGAAATATGTAACAAAAAAAAAACCACCTACACCCACAATAGTAGGTAGGTATTATCAAAATGACCCAACATACCCCGGCTCCTGAAATATTAATTTCAGAACCTGGGCCAGAAGTCACAAAAGAACAAAAAAAAAAACAAAAAAATGTTGGTAAAACTAAACACAAAAATTATCATGAATAATTAATAAATTACAACTAACTTACTAACTATGTCATCGTTGCCTACTAATTGGGCAGCTTAAAAAGTTTGACGACTGGTCGCCGTACAATCTTCTTGGACATTTGTACGTCCACCACCCCCACCACCGAGTCTGGGCCGGGAAAACATTTGATAATTCGTCCCATTGGCCACTGCATTGGCCTTGTATTTGCTTCATCAATCAGTACTAGATCTCCAACTTGTAAGTTGGGTGACTGATCTGTCCACTTTGCTCGATTTTGTAATGTATGTAAATATTCACGCCTCCATCGGGTCCAGAAATGTTGTGCCATTTGTTGCAATAATTGCCAACGAGATAAACGATTCATTGGGACATCCTTGGCATTTAGTTCTGGTACTGCAACAAGAGGTGCGCCGATCAAGAAGTGTCCAGGAGTCAAGACATCAATCTCTGCTGGATCTGTAGAAAGAGGCGAGAGAGGTCTAGAGTTCAAAATTGCTTCGATGCGACAAAATACTGTTGATAATTCTTCAAAAGTGAGAACTTGCTCTCCAACAACCTTTCTTTATACGGATTTTGCCGATTTTATTCCAGCCTCCATCAACCCATTGAAATGTGGGGCAGAAGGCGGACTGAAATACCAATTTATGTTACGAATTGACATGAACTGAGTGAGATTATCATGGCACTCTCTGGTATGTAAATATTTGCAAAGTTCATCCAAATGTTTATTGGCACCGATAAAATTAGTACCACAGTCACTAAACAAATTTTCACAAATTCCTCTTCTAGCAACAAAATGGTCCAAAGCAGCTAGAAAGGCTTCCGTTGTTAAATCCGAAACCAATTCAAGGTGAACAGCTTTAGTCGACAAACAGACAAACAAACATAAATATGTTTTCAGCTGCTTCGCACCACGTCGTCGGCTTTCTTTACTAAGAAAATATCCTCCATAATCAATACCGACATTCAAAAACGCACGACCTTCACGAAATCGAGATGATGGAATATCACCCATAAAAGGTTGAATTTTACGTGGATTTGCTTTAAAGCAAGTCAAACATTTACGCAATCTCTTTCGAATGGTATTACGTGCAGATACAATCCAAAATTGTTGACTGAGCACTGATTGCAGTGTTCTAGATCCAATGTGTAAATATATTTTATGATAATGATCTATCAGTAAATTGGTAAATACATGATTCTTTGGCAACAAGATTGGGTGTTTAGCAGTTTCCGTAAGATTGGAGTGTCGCAATCGACCTCCTACACGTATGACACCAACATCATCCAAAAACGGTGCAAGGTTCCGTATTGAAGCTTTTAATTTATCACTGCGATTCAATGCAATTATTTCATCACGAAAACAAATAGACTGAATGTATTTGATTAATACGGAACGTGCTGCTGTAATTTCACAGAGATTCAAATGTTTATTAACATTTCGCTTGCAAGATGATAATCGACAATTCCGACTGAAACGACAACACCATGCTGTAACATTCACCAATTTGGTAAACGATGAATATCTATAAAATATATTGAAGTCTTCCATATTCTGTTGAATGACTAAAACAGTAGGAATATCTGGTGATTTCCTTTCTGGAAGATCTTCCATGCTTATATTGACGTTACTAGCAATTGGCCAATACTCAAGTGGGGTTGAGAGCCACGATGGTCCATTCCACCATAATAACGAATCTACAATGCATGTGGGTGACAATCCCCTGGACCCAAGATCTGCAGGATTATCTGATGATAACTATCAATTGGAACTTTATCGCTGATTTGTGAAACTCGATTCGCGACAAAAGTTTTTAACAAGTATGATGGTGTTTTAATCCATGCTAAAACAATAGATGAATCAGTGAATGCGAATGTCCTATCAATAGGTATTTCATCTTTATAATGATTATATGTATATGACAATAATTTTGATAACAAGTGCGAAGCGCAAAGTTCAAGACGAGGTATCGACAACGTTTTGAGAGGTGCGACTTTAGTTTTAGCCAGTAATAATCGCACTTCTGGATTTGAAGTATCAATATTTGAACAACAATATACTACGGCAGCATAACCTAAATTTGAAGCGTCTGAGAATCCAACCAAATAACAGTTCTGTATGTTTCCAAGATAACGAGGTATATCTAAAAATGCTAAATTATGAAGATTTGACATAAGATTTTCCCACCTGGTTTGGATGTTATCAGGCGTAGGGTCATCCCATTGCAATCCAAGCTTCCATAATTCTTGGAGTAAACATTTTGCCACAAAGATAACAGGCGAGATCCACCCTAGTGGATCAAATATACGTGCTACACAGGATAAAATATTTCTTTTGGTGGCAATCATCTCTGGTGATGTTATTTGGTAGGTGAATGAATCACTATTAGGATTCCAATATATCCCAAGAATTTTGATTCCGCCGTCAGAACCCAAATTCAAACTCAATGGAACCTCCCGATGATCCTCAGGAAGATCACTGAGAAAATCTTGTGAATTACTCGCCCATTTATGCACTTCAAAACATCCCAATTTGAGTAATGAAATGAGTTCGTTCCTTATGGACAATGCATCATCCACAGTTTTCCCACCACTCAGAATATCATCTAGATATACATTTTGCAATATTATTTTTGACGCTCTTGGAAAATTATGTTTTTCTCTGACCGCTAACTCGTTCAGTGTCCGTATTGCTAAGAAGGGTGAAGAAGCAACACCATATGTAACAGTGTTTAATTCGTATTGCTTAAGGGGTTCGTCTGGAGACTCACGCCACAATATCCTTTGGTAAGGACGATCTTCTTCTCGAATTAGGATTTGTCTATACATCTTACAAATATCAGATGTAAAAGCTATTTTGAACATTCTGAAACTACAAATCAAGTGAATAATATCCGATTGTAGTTTTGGTCCAACGAAAACAACATCATTCAATGACTTATTTGACGTTGTGTGTGAACTGGCATCAAAAACAACGCGAAGTTTTGTAGTGGAGCTAAGAGGTTTGATAATACAGTGATGTGGTATCAAATATTTTGTGAGTGAGTGTTCTGACATTGACAGCTCTCTCATATGACCAAGAGTTTCATACTCTCTCATGAATGCAATGTAATCTCTCTGCAATTCTGGCTTGAATTTGAGAGTTCTTTCTAATCGATGAAAACGCAATAAAGCATTTTGTTCTGAAGATCCTAATGTATTAGAATCATTTTTCAATAGTAATGGAACTACAAAACGTCCCGATGGATTGCAATATGTTTGTGATTTAAATACTTCTTCACATGTCTTGTCATCTTCCGATTGATAATGTTGATTTGGTATGTCTTCGATTTCCCAGAATTGATGAAGATGATGTTCTAAGGATGATACGCAAAGTGTTACATCATTAGATTTTATGGATTCACTTTTTGGTATAACAGGGATGCTTCCCATAATTACGATCCCCAAAACAGTGTTAATACCTATTGGCAAATCACTTGGACCCTCAACAAGTCCAGGTCTTAATAATTTGGCAAATACTGAGGCTCCCAATAAGACATCTATTTCTCCTGGGATACCAAACTTTTCATCCGCCAATTGAGAGTGATTTAGGTATTCTAAAAATGATGTTTGTACTTCACAACTGGGTAAACAATGTGTAATTTTATCTAACACTAAAGCATCTATCTGATATGTCATTCTATTATTAAACTTTGAATAGAATGTAAAGGATGCTCCTGTATGAATTGTGTTGTTAGACATTCCAATTCCTTGTATGGAAACATTTTTACTGTAGGTATTTAAATCTAATAATTTACAAGCTTTAAGTGAAATGAAATTTGATTGACTGGCTGTATCTAGTAAAGCACGCAAACAATGTGCTTTACCTGCCTGTCCTTGTACGATGATTGTTGCAGTTGACAGTAACTCTACCATTCTGGCCCTCTGTCGAAGGCAACTGGCAGTCACATAAGGTTCAGGTTGATCAGTCGCAGGTGAGCTCGGATCCGATGGTTGAGTAATTTTGGAAATAAAATGCAATAAACTGTTGTGTTTTCCATTGCACTGCTTGCAAGATGACTTTGATTTACATAAATTCAATCTATGTCCTCTCTGTAGACAATTGATACATAATCTGTATTGTTTGATTAGTTCAAACCTTTCCTTTGGAGCCAATGACAGAAATTTGGAACAATGATAGATAGGATGGTTAGTCTTTGAACTACAACAAATACAATGATGATTTTCTTCTGAGGATATACCAGTAACGAATACTTTGGTTGCCTGATTTCTGTGTTTCGTCAATGAACTGTTAGAGGTTGGTAAAACCTCCAATATACCACAATGATTTTCTAAAAATTTTACCAATTCGTTAAAGGTGGGGACCGTGTTGTGTTCAACGGTCAACTCGAATTTTGTTCTAATATCAATTGATAATTTTCTAAGTACAATATTCAATAATAAAAATGACCATTCTTTTACAGGAAATCCCAGTGAATCCAATCCAAACGTATTCTCTTTAAGTATGTCAACAAATGCTCGAAGGTTTTCTTTGTTTTTATTGAATGAGAAATTCAATATATGATCAATATGTGCGTCAGCTATGAGACGTTTGTTTTCGTATCTTTCTATCAAAATACGATACGTTACACTATAGTTTTCCGGAGATAATGGCAAATGCTTGACGAGACGTAACGGTTCAATGTCTAATAAACTCACTAAATATTGCATCTTCTGTACATTTCCAAGTGAACAGTTTTCATCAATCATGGATTTGAAGAGATTATTGAAGTTTATCCACTCTGTTGCTTTCCCAGAAAATTTAGGTATTTCAAGTATTGGTAATTTTAAACTGTTACCTCCTTTCTGTTGGTTAGCAATTTTACTTTCAGAAAATATGTCATAGTATACATATTTGATTTCCTTGTACATTGACATGAAACTATCATATTCCACATAATGATTTTTCTCATCAAAATCTTTAGATTCAGATTCAATGTCAATATGAGCTTGAACAAATTTGGCTTTAATTTCCTCCAATTCTTTAAATCCTATTTCAAAACTCTTGACATCTTTAGCTGACCCAATTATGGCACACTTTGACAAGTTAAGCAAGGCGACTAACTCTCGCTTTGCGAGTTTATAAATGATAAATGCTGACATTGTAGCTAAGTGTCAAGATCAATCTGTAAACGAACAACTGTCAAAAAATCAAATGTAAACAAAATGACAAAACAAGATGGCGACTAAGATGGCTGACCAATCAAAGACAAGAAGTGTAAATGATCTTACCACAGTAAAACTACAACTTTTTGCAAATTTATTGTTACAAAAATTTGACACAATGCAAATATTAATGGCAAATATTAATTACAACAAAGAATATTAATACAAAATTATCTGACGAAATCTGTGACCATGTGCATGTACAATAAATAAACCACTGCAATTCTGCTCTGTCCGTATGAATTTAAAACAAAACGACAAAATTATCCGGCTCGAAGGACCAACAAATATGTATGTTAAATGGTGGACTGTATTGCAAATAAATGAATCAGCACTACGGACAAATCAGAACTACAGTTTGGTAGCACTTACCCTTCTTGCAGATCCCAATCCACCGAAGCCTTGGAGAAAGGAATTCGGGAATTGGAGTTGGAAGAGAAATTAGGATAGGCTTCTTTTTGCGAACTTACACCCAAATTCACTATCACAGATTTCTAATGATACAAATATGGTACAAAATGAATGAGAACTTTTTTAAACAAATTATAATGGTTACTGATGTAACAATGCGAAAAAAATGGCAACTGATGTTGCTCCCACTGATGTTTGAAATCGAATGAAATATGTAACAAAAAAAAAACCACCTACACCCACAATAGTAGGTAGGTATTATCAAAATGACCCAACAATTATTATTATTAATTAGGAGTGGGATCTTTGTATTATCCCTGCACTGCTTATAAATTGCGACTTCATTTTAATTTTCTACAGTTATGTGAAGAAGCTGATTGAGGAGAGTAACGGTTGCGAGGAGGTGTTGAAGCTAGTCCAATTCCTCGCCTGGGAGAACCCTCTGTGGTCTCGGGCAGCCCTTTCAGAGCTGCTGTGGCAGATGGCCTACGCTTACTGCCACGACCTCAGGCACCACGTGGACCTCCTGCTGGCGTTGCTTCTGTTAGAGGATTCCTGGCAGACACATAGGATACACAACGCCATCAAAGGTGACCATAAACACATTTTTAATCATTACTTATTTGAATTTAGTTAATTTCACACAACTACAAATAATTACTTCAATATAATGTAATCTTTAAGTATGTACTTATTCATAATCTTTTTTTACTCTGCACTATTCCACAGTAATATATTTATAATTTCACAATTTTTAAAGCATATATTTTTTACATCAGTTTCTTAACAAATGTCATGTGAGTGCAATTATTGATAACTATACTACACCGGAACTCCACTATTCCATAGTGTGGAGAGTAAAAATAGTGTACCTACACCAATATGGGCCGGTATAACATTCTCAGTTTAAGAGCTAAACTCAAGTTTTACAAAAATATAGCGTATTTCAGTGTCCGTTTAGGCATAATCTTCTCTCAATTACGTCACTAAAATGACAAATATTTAACTCAACGTTTCTGGCGGATTAAGTACCTACTTAACGGTGAGTCAACTGTCATTTCTCGGCTCGTTGCTAGGCAACGAGTGTAGTTTCAGTGTTCTATCACTAGAGGCGTTAGTTGTATCGACGGTGGCGCAACACAACAAAACAAACTGACAGCCATATTGAAACGAACATGGGCATTTAAAAGCATTATTTTGGTGAAAAAAATTAAATTTACCATGTTGGTTAATATAACAATAGTATTTCAAGTCATAGCGTCCCATTTTGTAGTTGGTATTATTTGAGCTTATTTAAAATTTGACAGATAATAACCAGAGAAAAAGTAAAATATGTCTATAATTGAAGATTTAGTAACTGACATGTCATATTGCATTGTAATACGGAAATGGATTCAATCTCCCCTTAACATTAATCTTGAGTTTAACAAACTCAATGAGTTGCGGGCCAACTGTAATATCGGCCCTATGTAGTGGAGAGTTAACTTCTGACCTACTCCCATTCAATCTTTTTATTTTTTGCAAATGTTAGTACCTAAATGATTAATTGATTATATAATATTTGTTTGGCAGGCGACGACAGAGACGGCCTCCTAGACAACATTGCACGAACGCGCGGTCATTACCAGAAGCGAGCGTACCAGTGCATCAAGCTGCTCGTCGCCGTCTTCACACGGAGTCCCGCAGCTCTCAAAGTCCTCAGGGATCAGAGGGACCTCAGGAGGCGGTGGGCTGCAGCAGTCGCCTGGCTCCAGGATGAATTAGATAGAGTAAATAATATTATTATTAGATCAACTAGATTTTTCAAAAATGGTCATATTTTAAATTGCTGAAATTCGATGAAACATTGCGGTCACACAACATTTAGTTTAATTATTTTTTTACTTAAATCAAAATGAGTGGATTGTGGCCAACTCTATACTCCTCACTCAATTTTTAGTATTCAATTTTGTATGGAAAATTTACAACATTTTCATGAAACGAGTTTGTTAAATTATTTTTTATTTAAATATTTTATTTTTAAAAAACTTGACAATTCTTCAATGCCATTTTATGAAAGCGATGTGCTTTTTTTTAACAATTTGTAAATAAAAATATCAAATTTTAAATTTCCTGAACCTGGGGTTACTTTGGAATATTTAATTGTTAAAAAAATTGAGAAGCACTGATCACATATCCTTCAAAGTCCTTCAAGTATTAGATATACATATTTGCAAAATTTGAAATGAATCGAATGTGTACTGTCTATAATCGATAAAGTAGAATAAACATACCGTAGTACATAGTACCCAGCACACACGCACATTGATACAGTGTGATGAAACTTTTAGAATACAATATCTTATATTGCAGCAATCAATCAAAAAAAAAAACTCCCCACTACAGCCTTAATTTCTTATATTGCAGCAAAGGTACGG
Organism: Molanna angustata; assembly: GCA_963576475.1. Taxonomy (NCBI): domain Eukaryota; kingdom Metazoa; phylum Arthropoda; class Insecta; order Trichoptera; family Molannidae; genus Molanna; species Molanna angustata. Next base: position 12,009,846 of record OY754986.1, on the reverse strand, counting down.
CTCCCGAGCGTACACATACAACACGTGGTCACCTCCAGGCACATGCAACGACACCACGGCAGGATACCTTCTGGAAAGGAGCAATTCGGCCAGAAAGACATTAGAAAGGTAGGAAGGTCTATTGTGTACTTTACCATTTCTTTAGACAGTTTGTTGCTTGAGAACTAATACTAAATACATTTAAGGGTCGAATATTCTTTTTTAATTACATATACGCAAACATTGGATTTTTTTCCCTTTCGGGAGTCAAATGATATTTTTATTGACAAACATTTTTTTAACATCTCAATAGAGAAGAAGTTGGGATACTGTAGAAGAAACAGGAACTCGAGGCACCTACAGGGCTTACGACCTGTCATCGGCTGGTTTACGTGATCACTTTATGCGCTTGCGCAACATTCACCAATTGTGCCTTCTTATTGAGTTTCCCTTTTCAATGTAATTTTTGAAAGTTCTATATATTTGAATAGTGTGTAACATTTCACCTGAAAATAAGGAACTATACTATTGCCATCTATGGAGTAACGGAAAAGCCTTTTTGTAACGCCATCCATCGAGAAATTGAGAAATTAATTTATTTGTAAACAATGAAAGCAACAGTCCTTATAAAATGCGCAAGCGCATAAAGTGTTTTATAAGGACGTTCGTAGGTTTTGACGTTTGAAAAATTATATTAATAATAATAGATTTTTGTATGAAAAATATATTTAACGAGAGAATTTTTTTATGTTTGGCAATGTTTAGTTATTGATATTAGAGTGTAATATCAGCAGGGAAGCTTCATTGTGTAGTGGAGAGTTTAGCGTTGGCCACAACCTACTCGTTTTAAGATAAATACAATGTAGTAGTAATACATATTTATTATAAACAATAATAATCTTGAATCTATTTTTCCACTTTTTTTAAAGTAACAATGTGATTATTCCTCGTAACAGAGTTGTTTTTCCTACAAACACAACAAAGTTTGTAAAAATAAAATAAATTAATTTTTAATATAATTATTTTTAAACACATATTTTATAATTTTGTAGTGTCTACGTGGTAAGTCTACCCTCTAATTTATATTGATTTATAAGAGAATATCAAGTTAAAGTATTCTGAATGTACTGCACTGGTGTATGGGACACGTTGAGTTTGTAGAGAAAACAACTGTTACGAAGAATTACCACATTGTTACTTTTAATAAAGTGGAAAAATAGATTCAAGTTTATTATTGATGTTTACTAATGCAATATATTTTGTATTTATGTTAAAAAAATGAGGTTTTGATCCAATCAATTGTAAAAAAAAAAAATTAGACCCTTAGGCTGTGTTTCTTGAACAAAGATTAAAGTAAAAGTATAGTTAAAATACTTTGATTTCATAAAATTGTTCAATACTTTTGGTTGTTTCATAGAAATCTAATGCCGTCAAACGACACAATTTTGAACAATTTTATGAAATCAAATTATTTTAACTATACTATTATTGATACTTTTGTCGAAACAACCCAGCCTTAGTCAATTAAAATAATATTGTTACGTTGAAATGTTCCCCAGAGCATACCAGCTGTGCCCGGACGAAGAGGAAGATGAAGCTTCTTGCAGCGATCGCGAGGGAGAATCAGGGGGAGACGACAGACCCCTCCCCCACGGGTATATACTACCAGAGGACTCCGAACCTTCCACGTCTGGCATGTCCGGATTGGCTCGGAGTAACCCAGAACAGGTTAGTTTTTTATGATCTCCAAATTGAGTAACACTCAGTCCTTGTTTCTTCATCATTCAACATTTCCATAGGGTTTATTTAATACCTTTTTTGCCATATTGCGATTTTTCTTATCGGTTTTACAGCTGGTCTACGATTTATGTACTTTCTCACAAATATCAGATTATGCGTGAATTGTAAATTATATAAAAAAATACAATAATCTACTTTTAATTGGGAATAATAAAGTATAACATTCCTATGTAAGATGTCCAACACTAATTATTTGCGTAATTCACCAATTAATAGAATTCATCGGTCGGGCAATGATTATGGTTATCTGACTGATGTATTCTTCCATTATATTAAGCACTATAAGGACATTTTATTGAAACATTTACAAAATGTACCCTCCAATAAAACGTGTAATTTTCTGGTTTGTATATTTATATAGGATATTTATATAGTTTGTATATGATTTGGATCATGCTGAAAATCAGCTGCAGGGGGCTTGTCCTCCTGCAACATAGCTAGCTGAGCATGGTCAGCATGAGTTGGAGAAGTTGTTTTCATTTATTTTATTTTATTGTTTATATCTTGTATTTGTATGTACCTTAACTTCTTCTGCTCAATAAATGTATTATTATTATTATTATTATATGTATACAATTTAATGGAAAGGAAAGAAGATAGATATTCAATAATGTTATTGACTTTTTTTTTGTTTTATTTTGTTTTATTTTTTAGTTTTTCCTTTTTTACGTAATATTATTATTGTTATTCTTTTCTGTGATTTTGTTTTTGATGTGTGTTTATATTATGTTTGTTTGTAAAGGGCAATACGTATAAAATAAAAATGATTAAATAAATAAATAATCCAGATATTTAGGGTGTCGAATTCCCAATTTTTTCAAGAGAATGAATATTTCCTTGTAACAAGTACATATACATAAAAACATAACATAAAAATTTAAATTTTGAAATTACTTAAATTTTTTTTCAACACAATTACAGTGGAGTCTCACTAATCCGGCACTAGTAAAAACCAGGGGGTGCCGGATTATTGGAATGTTCGTATTACTGTATTGTATTGAAAAATTCAAGATAAATAAAATAAAACATTTCATAATGTACTAATTCAATAAGGGAATATGTATTTATTTACTTCACATTCCTTTATGACAATTACATATCTTACTTATCTTAATATAATCCTTAATTGAGGTCTGTTTCTTTACAACTTGTAGTCTTTGTTTAAAAACTTTTTCTCGGAGGTTTCGAAGAATTATAATATCCTTGGCAGATGCACAGTTTTCTTCAGCCCATGTTATACAGGTATTGAAGCAATTAAATGCTTTATCTGGTTTTATTTTAGCAATAGTAGTTGGTGGCTCCAATATTTCTACAAAGCTTTCCTGTTCTTGTACTTCTTCACATATTTCTTCATCTGTCATCATTTGCCCTATCTTCGGTCCCTTCAAACCAAGAATTTAAATCTGTTTCGCTTATCTTGAGTCCTCTGTCTGAAAAACTTTGCAACCAATCGGCAATAGATAGAACATCTTCTGCATCCCATTCTTCTGTTTCTTGTGATGAAGCATTCAACGTAGGCCATAGTTTCCACGATGATTGAATTAAGTCAGGTGAAACAGAGTTCCATGAGTGAGCGAGGGAGAATACAACATCCTTCAAGTTCAATTCTTTGAGACACTGCTTTATGTCACCCCCCTGAGAAATAATGTGAAATTGCAACTCATTTTTATACAAGGACTTTACTTTTTGGATGAAATTTTTAATCCATCGGCTGCAGTAAGGTGTGCAGTTTGGTGGTAGGAACATGGTTTGGATCTTCCCATCACTTGATCTAAGTTCTTGTTCATTTGGGTGGCGGGGCAAGCATAGGAACGGGTGGGGGGAGGCGCTGTCGGATGGTGCCGGACTACTGAACGTGCCGAAGTACTGAACGTGCAGAAGTACTGAAGTGCCGGATTAGTGAGACTCTACTGTACTTATGTACAATAGATGGTCGGTGGCAGAGCTAGAGCACTGGGTTAGTAGGTAATCCAGTGGTCACGAGTTTGAATCCTTCCATGACCAATTTCATTAACCTGAAGCACAAGCATATTTATGCTTAATTTAAGGAATGTGTGAGGATGTATATCTTGTTAAAAGGATGTATTCATTCTTAAAAAAAAAAAACTATCTTTCTTTTTCTTAACAAAGTGCTCCAAGGCATAACTGTAATTAATTTCCATCTTATCTTGCTGCAGGATTTACCCCGAGGCAGTGGCACGTCGCCGAAACCCAAACCGCTCTTGGAGTTGGACACCCCTGTCGACTCCGAAGAGGAGGATGAGGGTCTCGACCAACCGCAGCTGCAACAGCCATCGCCGTCAAAACCCTTGCAACAGTCCCCGTCACAACAACAGCAGAAGCTGGTTGTGAGGGTGTGCGTGCCGGTGGAGACGGAGGAGAACTGGGACGAGACGGGAACGGAGGTGGAGCCCCCGAAGAAGGAGACGACCGGCACGGTCGTGATGCCGACGGAACCCAGACAGCCGACGGTAGTCAATATACCAATAGTTCTAGAAGACGTAAGTGACACTTTTGTTTATCAACATATTTTTTTAACTAGGCAAATTACGGCGTAATTTGTTCTGTGGTTTATTTAGATCAATCCTTTGTTGAGATCCAAATAGATAATGATTGGTCGCAGTGCTATTCATTGTCCCTCTCACATTTATTTTATAGAATACAACAGCAACAAGAAAAATTTATTCAAATATACAATGATAATTTTTATATTGCCAATTATAGTTTTCTAATATATATTACAAGATGTTGACAATTTTGAAAATATTTTAACAATTATGAAAACAGGATAGGAAAGGAGGGAGGTAGGGTGGGGAGTGGGGAGAAGCATCGACCACTAGAAACTCATATTATGATTTATACCTCACGTGTCTCAATGTATATCTCAATGTACATAGTTAAATTATATTGAATTAAATAAAATTAAAGGGGCACAATTAAAAGTGTAAAGATAATAATACAACGAAATAGGCAAAGTAAAATAAAAGCAAATGTTTAATGACTTTAAAAAATATATATTTTTTTAATTATTTAAAATACAACTGACAAAGGTAATACAACTGTTATTCTAGATAAAAACAAATATGTATGATTCTGAGGTAGGATCCTTACTAAATAATGATGGTTCCAACAAGTAAAAAAAGATCCGACTTTAAAATTTAACACAGAAATTAAAAATGTTATTAATAAATGTAAAATCATTTATGGCACTTTGATTAGTTTATTTTTTATTACTCAAATTAATTAATTACCTCCTTTTCTCTATGGTTTACCAAAAATTCATAAAGTTAATACACTTTTCCGTCCTGCCCCCCCTAGACAACGTGTCATTTAGCTCAAGAAAAGATAACTCAATGTATGGAAGTGACAGTTGCCAGTCACATGACAACTGTCACTTCTAGAGGGGGGCTGTAGTGAGTTATAACACTTCCTAAAAAAGTAAATTAATTTGAATAAATTTCATAAAATTATCCAAATAAATTTGATATATTTTATTGTTTGAATAAATTGGTTAGAATTATCCAAATAAATTTAATATAATTACTATGATAAATTGGATAAATGATGTTGAATTATTTTGCAGGATACAAAAGAAACTAAAAGCCTGGAGGGAGCATCATAGGTTCTGTTGATATATTGTTACATGTTACTTACTTATCTACCTACACAAGTGTGCTATTTCAACCATATGGACTATATATTATTGAACTCTATTATATATTATATTATTTATGAGATAATTATTATTATTATTGCTCTATAATTATAAATATAATAATTAAACGACACACTCATTTGGCAAAATATATTGTTATTTTTCTCCTTTATATATTATATATAACATCTCTTATAATTATATATAAATAGTGTCCAATGGAAGATATGATTACGCTTTGTTTCACCGAAAGTTCGACCGGACACTATATATAATTATATAAATACTGACTTAACAGCAAAAGTTGTGTGCATTATAATAGTTTGTTACCAATGATTAGAGTGTACAGTCTTTATATCATACAATTAATGACGATTTCGTAGCACCGGGATGATTCTTTATGTACATGTTACTATTTAGGATATGTTTGGAAGTTGACTTCTGATCAAAATCATGAAAATAATTTTTCATTGCATTCTTCAAGTCATCAAAATATGCTTGACCGATGTCATGAAAAATTTCCCTTAATTACCGTTCAAAATCTCTTTTTTATCCAGTGTCAGTTATATATCTATCACACAAGGGGGCCTAGCCAAGGTGACAAGTTAAAAGTCAACGTTCGTGAGTTGGTCTGGCGTGACTTAATCAAACGTCAAATCCCATTCAAAAAAAATAACGCACAAACCAACCAACCAACGTTTCTCCAAACGTTAACTTGTCATCTTGGCTAGGCCCCCTGGTCATGTCATATGTATTTCTAGCCATCAAAAAATTACATGACATTTCATCAATCAGTTATTGACGTGATGTCATTAAAATTCCTTTGAAATCCTTGTTTTTTATCAGTCACAAGTATGAATAGTTAATTCATTATACATTTCTTAGTGATTTCTCAAACCAACTCAGTTTTGCTCATAAAAATGGTGTTTTATGTGAAGTAAAAGTTATACATTTGTCCCAATTGTAGCCCGATAGTTAAAATAGAACGTGCCCTGGTTTTTCTTATGTATAAGTGAAGCTGTGAATATGATTTGTATAAATAGTATGCAGCGTATGACGTGTGACATTAATATTTATTTTTCCAATGACAGTCATTCAATCCTGCGCTATTGTTTATAATAATCAAAAGTTTACTTCCAAAGTCCTAGTAACATAACAAATTGATTGCTTAAATTTTATTCTGTATTATTTTTATTGTCATTGTAATGATGATAATGAGGAATAAATATGATATATAATCATCTACAAAATATGTTTATGATATAATATGTCTCAGCTGTTATTTTAGTGCATAATAAGCCTTTTGAATATGTGTTACAAAGGTTATTGATACAAACAACGAAATTCACGTTATGATTGTATAATAACATGAATATGTACGCTATTGTTCAACCTATTTCTTTTGTAGGTTATTTGGAAATGTTTTCAAATAAATGAGATACAATAGAAGTCCGATAATCCGGCACGTTCGGGACCGGCTCAGTGCCGGATCATCAAAAATTCCGGTCTATCGGGCGCTAATTATAAGAACAATTAGGTTAATAATTAAACTACAAATACATACAACAAAGTTTATTTTACATTTCATATAATGTATGTATGTACACATACTGTAAAACATATTTCACACTAAGCAAACTTCATTAGTTCATCTTTATGTTTTTTAATGTCATAAATAGTTGATGAGCCAATATTAAACTCATTCGTTAAAACATTTCTATTCTCGCCTTTTTTTAGCCGTTTGATGATTTCTAGTTTCTGATTGAGAGTCAGTGTTACGTGTTTTCGTTTCTCTCCTTTTGAACTCGAAGGGTTAAGTTTTGAAAACATGGTCACTGTACAGTTAGAACGAAAATTACTTTTTTTTATAAACAGTTTGAAAAGTTACGTTTACTGCGATGTGAAAGGACACAAAACAACAACGCACTAAAAAATGGCGAAGACGCTTCGTGATTGATTGACGGAGCTGCACTGCACCTGAAATTGTTGTGACATCTGAGACTAGCCGACCGCTAATTGTTTCCGAACAATACCGAGCGTTTTTATTTACTTTAAAGAAAAACTTTTTGAGAAAACCAAAATTTTTACAATTTTCCGGAGCGATGCCGGACTATCGGGCATTCCGGACTGTTGGATGCCGGACTAATGGACTTCTACTGTACCTTATTTTCATTATAAGATGATAAGCAAAATTTGACAATGAGAGAGTTTGTAGTCATTTGTTTTTGTCTAAAGCATAAATGAATGTATTGATCTGAAAAAATAAACTACGTTTATTTATTTTAAATTATTTTTTTCTTGTGATAAAAAAATCAAATCATTGCAATGCCGTGTGTATTTTGTTTGAATTAAAAGTCAGAGTGAATAAATGATTCAAAGTTTTTGCAAAGAGTATCTTCCATTTTCATGATCGACAAAAAACTAAATTCGCAATATTCATTTAGTAAATTTTAAATAAATTTGTTAATATTTATACTGTCAACTCTTTTTTGTTTCAAAGAATGAATATGTTCTTTTAATCACGTCAATAAAATATATCATATTTGTAACATTATTATTTGCTCTACATATAATTGTGTTAACAGTGAACAACCAGTCTCAACGGCTGTTCAGTGTGGCCAACTATTGAGTCGGTAATGTTACCATCTTGCTTGGCAAACTCAATTCATCAGTAGATAACTCTACTTCATCTGCTGGTATGTAATTATTAATTCATCCAGCTGAATCTTGTGAATCGGGTTCCTAGTCCAATCCTCGTATGAATTGATAGTCCCAAAAGCTGATCCGCCGTATCGGAGACATATAGATAAAAAAGAGGAAAGCAATCAGCGCAAATTGATTGATAAAATTGATTTGATTGTCGAGCTTGAAGATATATTATGTAGTTTTTGCGACGACGTTGAGTCATATAACCAAAATGACATTATCAATACATATCATGCTTTAATATTGAAAATGAGATTTAATATTCAATTTTTATAATAATGAGATTAAATATTAATTTTTTTATAAATATGAGATTTAATATTCATTTTTTTATAAAAATGAGATTTGTAGTCTTATAAATTAATCATGTTTACTTAGTTTCTGTTTACTTATATTGGTAGTCATTAAAAAATTAACCTCCATAAGAAATAGGTTTCTTATATACGGTAACTAGTATTAAATATGTTTGTGCATTACTTTTGTTGTAATTGTGTTTTTAAATTTTTGTTTAATATAATAAATTTATCTTAGCCAAATTGATTAAAACATGTTTAATATTGTCAATTTAAATTCTATCGATTTGTTGAATTTAGAATCCAAGAAATATTCTGTTTTTTTATTGTTTGTTTGATATGCTACGTAGGATTTGAATAAAACATATTTTTATATTCATAATATTAAAACTGAATCAAAATGCATTTAAACAATACTCGTTTCGATGCGAATTAAAAAGAAATATGCTGCCTTAATTTTTTATCATAAAATAAACTTATATCATAAAAAAAACATCTTAAAATATGTATGATTTCATAATGTTTTCCTTTTATAGGAATATTAAGAATCACTCTGAAAATAATGTCATTTTCTACCTTGCAATTTTTTCATCTCTATATTAAAATTATGTCTAAAAATTTACAAATACGATATAAAAAAATCTAGTTGTGACAACCATGTAAATATTTTTTTTTTAATATTTAAGTATTGTGTTTCAATCTTTGTAATAAAATAATTCAATTCCATAACGAAATAAGGTATCCAAATTGATTTAAAAAAGTGCTTACATTTTGTATACATGTGTAGCATCATTTAAAAAATTGCTCACATTTTGTATACATGTGTAGCATCATTTAAAAAATTGCTTACATTTTGTATACATGTGTAGCATCATTTAAAAGTTGCGTAGGCTACAGCCTGTTGTTTTTTTTTATCAAATACTTTGTACTTTAAAAAATAAAAGACTGCGACGCAAAAAATCAAAATTGACACAAATAATGTTACCATTGTATTTATGTTTACTTTGTATTATTGTTGCATTTTCTTTGTACGTATTATAATTGATTATTATTATATTCGTAAACAAATGAAAAAGAAAAACAATCTACGTTTTTATTATATTGCGTTTTGATGCGTGCCTAAAGAAATTTTGTATAATAATAGGCACATCCTTGTATAATGTTTATTTTTTTATAATAAATGATTTAGTATTTATTTATGTATAAGAAATCATATTATTGCTTGTAAAATAACAAAAAAATATAGTTAATTTCGTATTTTATGTTTTTATTTGTTCCTCAAAGACTATAATATATTGTATTTTATTTCTCCGTATAATTTTCTTCGCTATTTGTAGTTTCGTATTGACAAATAAGTCAAATTTGTTTTATTTTATAGTAATAAATCTATAAACATTCAAATTAACAAGATGAAACTGTATTTTTTCATATGACGTATCAAAAATGATTCAATGAGGGATCATATAAAGTGATACAAGGTTAATTAACATCTGATTTCAATTTAAGACGGGAAAAATAGCAAGGATGGTATTGTAAATAAGATGAAAATATGTGTAGTTGATTGTTTGGACGCATAAAAAAAAGAAGAATGGTGAACGTCTGACGAAACTATTTGGGATTGCAATCCAACAGGATTTTTTCGGAATTCTTAAAAATTGCTGGATCCAGCAATTTTTGCTTTTTAACAAAGACTTATTTTCTTTTAAATATAAGACGACTTGGTTGTATTTGTATTGATAATAATTACATTTTAATCAATTGAAAATAGTTATGAAATAGTAATTAGCACATTTTGCTGAATCCAGCATGCCTAAAAATGTGCTGGATTGCTGGATGCAGGATCCAACGATTGCATTCCCTAGAAACTGTGAAACAAATGGAGAAAATTGTCCACAGAAATATTGGCATAACTGCATAAATATTATTAAAAATAACAAGATTATGTATGAGATGTTGTGTGTATCAAAATGAGGTGAAAATTGCATGTCAAGACAGGAGAGTTTGTTGACTACGCTGAATATGGTAACGGCATGATGGTATTTGTTTCTTTTTATGAATCATGTTGTTTTACGTTACTGTAGTAAGACGGAGATATTTCGTTTTTATTATATCCCAGTTGTGATAAAGAATTAAATGTCTTTCTTCTTCTTGTGCCGCTCCAAACAAAGGTTGGCGACCATCACACCAAACTCATCCTGATCTTGCGCCAGCATTATTAATGACGCCGCATCAGGAATCCCAAACCACTGCCTGAGATTTGAAGCAACAGTATTCTTTTACTCTTCGTACTCCCCTCTATCTTTCCCTCCAATTATAATTTGTAGAAGAGCATTTTTATCACCACGGAATATTATTATTATTAAATGTTATCAGACCAGCAATTGTGCTGATATGTCTGATCTCACAACGTCAAGTTTTTTTTTAACACATTAACACTTTGTGCAACGACAAGTTCCGGTGGCAAACCGTTCCACGCATCCACAACTCAATTGGACAAGATATGGTTCCAGGGATTCTGCCTGATACTGTGTTTGTCTAGCTTCAAACCGCGACCTCTTAATTTAGAATTAATTCTCAATATGTGGTACCATTACCATTTGAAGACCTCCAGAGTAACCGCATTGTTTTCAAACTGTCCCCGAAGACTTTTGACTCTGGGGAGTTCCATATACAAACAGACATTGTCGCTCAACATTTGCGTGTCCACCCAAATTTTACTTTGTTGTCAAACCTTTTAAGAAATTTAGTTTTTTTCAATCGAAAGTACTCAATGGAATTCCAATTCAGTTTATATAATAATAATTATAAAAACACCTCAAATTTCACTTGTTAATACAACTTAGTTGTATATACAATTGTTCTTTAATTTAGCTAGTTCGTCGAGGGACAATTTTTGGTGAAAATCCATAATGGCATTGAAATAAAAATTAAATTTAGTTTCACTATTTATTAAATGCACTCATTATGATGGTCTTTGAAAGATAATAAATGTTTTGACTAAAACTTGTATTTAGTAATTTATAAAGCGGAATTATTAAAAATAATTTATATTGTTATATAAATCTTACATAATTGGGTTATTGAAAGAATCACTAAATATTGTACAAAATATTTTATGTGTTTTGTAGTAATTATTTAAGCTTTTGTTTGTTACAATGAAAAGGACCAAAGAAACCTTATGAACAGTTGAAATTTGATAAATCCAGAATTTTTATAAAGATATCAAAAATTTACGCCCCTCGTAATGATAATAATATCATTCGATATTCCAGTTCCTATATCAAGAATAAAACAATTTAATATCCAAAATTTTCAAGAACATTTGATGAGTCTTATAGTTGTAGTTAAATTTTTTTGATAATGATCCGGTTTTAGCAATCAATATCTTTGTAAATTTCAACACGGATTTATATATTTTTTTCTTAAAAAATAAATGATCTAAAATTAAATAAAAAGCCACATTTTTTTCATTTGTTTTTCCTGGTAATCAATTTGACGCACTCAATTTGTATCACAAATTACTTTAATATTTTTTATGATGCATACATTAATAATGTGTACGTTTGTTTGCACACCTTGCCAGTGTCGAAGAATGTTTATTTTTTGTACATATTATAAAATAAATATTATGTTTCCTTACATTATTATATACACGTATATTTTAATACTCGCTTTTCACAAGTATTTTTTAAGGTTTGAAAATGCCATATAATATATACATATTATATTTGATACAGTGTATTGTGTATATTATAACTTTTGAAAATTAAATTTTCAAACGTGTGTTTTATGAATATCACCAAAATATATTTGTAATATTGAATTTGCTTCGTTTTTAGCGTCATTTAGTTATTCACGGGTTCAATAAGAGAAGCATAGCCGCGTATAGCTGTAGAATATTACCCAATATGTTCATTTTACATTGTAAATAAAAATATATTCTATTTATTAAACAACGCTAAAGTAATGTTGTTAAAAAAAATACTAGCTAACTGATGTAGGCTGAAGTTTTACACCGTTCGGAATGTAGATAGACCACACATAAATGTATGTATAGTTTATTTTTCTGTTTCAGATTTTGTGTGATTTAAGATATTATTGCATAATAACATTAGTTAGGTAGGTACTTTTCATTTTTTCAATGGTTGTCCATAACCATTCTTCAAATCATGAGACATGAAATAATTTCTGGCAACATTTATGAATAGTCTATTTTCATTATCATCATTAAAATTGTTTAAAAGCATTTATTTGTGTCAATGTATCTTTGTTTAAAATTACATAAACTACATAGGAAATCGAAGTACTCAACACTATTTTACAATTCATTCCAATTTTCTTTTGGTGTATCCTGCTCTAAGAAGCAAGTTGTGTAAGAAACGATTTTAAAAAATATTATTTCAAAGTTCATAATTATAAATTAAAATATTTATAAAAATTAATAAAAACACATAGTTTTAATCCACAAATGAGTGTGAATTTAATGAGCTTAAGCGCTTTTGCCGAACGCAGCCGGAATCCATAAGAAGCAGAAATCAAACACGAGTTTGATTTCTTTCTTTCGAGGCAGAACTCATTGAATTCATGCTCATTTGTGGAATATTTTAATTTATAATTATGAAATGATTTTAAATATATTTAAAATTCAAAATTCAAACAACTCAACGCTGTCACAACTAAAATTGCTTTACAGCATGTTGATCTCCATTTTTTGTTTATACTTTGTTCACTCAGAGTGTGCAATTTTAAATTTCCGACTGATCCTTTCTATAGGCGCACTATTTCAAAAGATTTCAAAACAAGTTTTTTATTATTTTTTTATTTTAAATCAATTTTAAAATAGATATCTGCGTTTGTTTAGGTAATTTTTTTGAACTGTTTCATCAATTTTTGCTTTATTAATATAAGGTTTTTCAAAATATCTTATATAATATTTATGCAGTATAAATATTTCATCTTTTAATTTACAAATTATTAAGTACTTATATTTAACAGTATTTTTTGTTCATTATTATTAATCATTGAATTTGTTCTCTAAGTACCTAAGGAGGCTTAAATAATATCTGCGGTTGCCGACATTTCAATCGAAATTTATTAGATTTTCTAACAAAAAATTATTAAAATATTAGATACTTTTGTCTATAGTGGTGACGTCTGTACAATTTTCCGTCAATTTAAATACTTTTGATATGACTAAATGAGTTTTCTCGATATGATTGAAATGTTTGCTACCAAAGATTACATAACAAGCCTCTTAAGTTGTCATTCTAAGATATTACATCAAGAATGCTGTGAGAAGATATGAATACGTAGGGGGGGATATTATGTACATTTATCATCATTCAATGTAATTATGTGGCGTTACCCCCTTACCATATCTTTGATTCTATCACTTGTCGTGTGCAGATTTCAACTCTCAAATTTTATAACACTGAGATGGTCGAAATGCGAGAATTTTCGCGACGTTTATTACAATGTTATGACGTTTGTATTCCTGTCAAAAAAAAATGCCTTTTTTTTACATTTTTAAACGTACGTAATATTACAAAGTAATTAATTGTCTTTTGCCTATTTTTTTACATTCGTATTATATATTTATTGTAACATTGAATACTTGGGACGATGATGCGTTACATTGCTGTGTTTATATTGTGAATAAAGTATTATCACTGTAGCATTATTATCATTGTTGTTGAATGAAGTTGTACATATTGATATATAACGATGGTCACTCAATAATATGATGTATCTATAATAAATTAAGTTTAATTTAGATCTTGTAATGTGCACTCCGCTTGTGATTTTGTTAATATTATTCCTCTCTTTTCTAGACACTGAATTAAAGTACTGTAGCGTCTTGATTATCCGAAGTATGATTCTAAGGAGTGTTTCAAAATATGTCATTGTTTTGTATGCTTTTATTTTTTCTCTTGTAAGCAGGTGACTATTTATATAAGTGTACACAAATTTTGAATGTTTTAATTTAAAAAAGGAGTAAAGTATTTTGACGGTTTCTTTATAATGTTGTCAGGATATAATTAAATTCCATAGGAGCTTCACCCCCAGTTTAATTCGGTCTAACACCCTCCAATCCAATTTAATTAGTATTCATATAAATATTGGTATTTCATTTTTTATAAAATATCAACCCAAAAATATGATTTTGAGAGCTAATTATCTTTTATTTTACAGGCTTTTTCTGTTTCAAAAATATAAAGAATGCAATTCTCATATTTTCATTGTAATCATCATCAAAAGTCTCAATCCTATGGATTGGTTTGCAGAAGAAGTCTACATCTCGCTTTCCACTTCTCTCTATCCTGTGCAGCCCTTTTCAGCTCAACATATGTGGCGCAGTTCATGTCCTCGCACACCTGGGCCAAATATTCCCGTCGGGGGCGCCCCCTGTGGTTTGTCCCCTCAACCATTCCCTCCATTAGGTCATGTAGGAGTCCCTCGTGGCGCAAGATGTGCCCAATCCAGCGAGCACGTCTCTCGGAGATGGTATTGAGTAGGTGTCTGCCTTCTTCAACTTTGTTGAGAACCTCGGCATTCGTGATGTGGTCCCTTCAGGAAATTCCCAGTATTCTTCTGTAACACCACATCTCGAAAGCCTCAAGTCTACTTCTGTCTCTTTCGGTAAGACACCATGTCTCACAGCCATACAACAGTATGCTCCACACATATGTTTTTGTAATGTTAATACAAAAATATAAATAAATTTATGAAATTAGAACAAACAGTTGGCCAATGACAGCCTGTGTATTAAGGTGACGGGATAGGCTTCAATGTACTTTTTGGATGCTCATTATGTCTTACTCTTAAAAGTTACGTCTTCAACAAAAATATATATTATTCTCTCATTATTTGTCTATACATTGGCCCGATACACTTTATTTCATCTTGTGTACTTTTTTCGTAATATGTTTTTTAATAATACCTGTTTTCTCAGATTTTTTCTCAATAATTCAAAACTTAGAAACATTAATGTTTTTATAATGATAGGTATTTTATAAATCTAAACATTGGCTCGATACGTTTTCACACAATGTTCTCACTTTTTTGTAATATCAAATAACCCACAACATTTTATGTAATGCTCAATTCAAATACACAAACTTGGGCGCACACAATTGTAATCTTTAAGGACGTTCATTCTCATATAATAGTTAACAAAGTTTGCATTTGACCTGCCTACATTGCCTTACCCTGCCCCATTATTCTTCCAACAAATTGTAAAGAAATGACAAATAATATCAGAATTAATTTTAAATTGTGATTTCTCTACTCAACAAAAGTACATTTTTTCTATTTGAATCAAGCACATCCTAGTATTCTATATCATACTTCGGATAATTTAGAACACTTACAATATATATTCTTACATATACTCTGTCTTTATGTATATTGTATAAAACTTAGGATTATTTTTCAATTAGACTCCCGAACCAATGTTCCCGGGTTCGACTACCGGTGGAGTCGCAGAATTTAAAACTCTCAATTCTGAACAACATCTTGTGTCTTGAAACAGTGGCAACTTGTATTTGGGCGCATGTCTGAATATTTCATCTGACATGGCGCAATGTGAATGTTTTATTTGGTTTAAGCAATTGTATTTCTGTTTTCCATTAGTTTTCAAAATATTCTAGTATTTTATGTCCATCAATAAATTATCTCAATGAATACAGTCGAACCTTGATCATCGTAATTAATATTATAATAATAAAAATATTATGACCTACTCTTAATGTGTTATTTACATAAATATTTTTTTTAATATTTGTTATTATTTCAAATTTCGATATTCAAACGAAGATTTCGATATTCAAATATGGTTGATACTTATTTGTTTGAATTTTCATTTGAGTTCAGTCATTAAATTATTTTTTGGCAATGAAAGAAAGTTTAAATATTTATGAATATTGATTAAAATCTGATATTTTCATTTCTTAACGTATTTTACTTGTTAAAACACATACTTAAAAGTAATTTTATTCTCTTACACATTTCAATTGTTTTCCTTTCCAGCATTATTTTTTTTATTCATTACACTCCAGTCCTCATCATTTGTAATAATCTAATCATGTCCAGTGAAACAATCAAAGTTCTACTGTATTTTATCTATATATTGCCATGTTATTAAACTGACGCTTGTTTTAAATTTGATCCTTGATGATGGCATCACTGGAGTTGCAAGTGTTAATTAAATATCTATTATGCGGCCCATGTTAATTATTATATTTGAAGAAAAATTCCCTTAAATTTAATGGAAGGTTACGCTGAAAAGTATTGCCGTTATTTAGCAATTGAATTGAAACTGATTAGGGAATATACAAAGATTTTAAACAGTTGTGTAAAATAATTAATGATAACTTGTAATAATTTTATACATAACAAACCTTGTATTAGATATTTATAAAACAATAAACTAAGTCATTGATATCAAAACTTTACTTTTATTTAAAAACCATTTGTGATTAATTGACAAAGAAAAATTGAGAAAACATTATACAATCGATTTAGGAATAAAGAAATGAGATGACTAAGTAAAGAAAATGTATTGTTTTATACAGAATAAAAATCAATAGTATTCTTGAGCCTTCAAACCAAGGGTCCTGATGTAGATGCAGTTTTTTACTGGATTTGTAAGACTATCAACCTCATAAAAGTAAAAAATTACGTGGGTCGATGGCAGAGCGAGCATCGCACTGGTATAGTTTATCCAGTGATGGCAAGTTCAAACCCCACCTCGTACCTCGACTGATTTAGATCAAATGCCCCTTTACCTCATGGAGTCGTTCTCAGGCAATTACATAATCAATTACGCATCTACATTAAAATTGTGAGAGGGGCTTCCAGCCTTTCGGTAGCAAGAGCCGTCAAAGAATTAACCACATGCACACGGTCAGTTGTAACATTTGTAAAACCGGGACAAGAAGTCAGAGTTACAACAAAGAAATTAGTATCAATAATTAGGAAGTCAGATGACTGGGAATATCCTGATGGATACGAGAGCAGAGAGATATACCCTTCCAAAGGAGATCTGCATCTCATCAATATATGGTTGATTGTCTCCTCCTCCAACCCACAGTCACAAGAGTCACTATCCACATCACCCAATCCGAATAAATGACTTTTGGTACAACAGTCACCGATATGCATTTGACAAATTGTCGATAGAATATATTTTCTACATTTGATTTCTTTAAATCAGGGAATCTTTGGAATTTCATTTTGAATTACAGCGTAGTGTTTCCCCTTAAATTTGGATGAGTTAAATCCAAAGTTATGTTTCTGCTAATTGTTATACAAACTTTGGGTATCAACAATATTTCTGAGGTCGGGATATAAAAGTTATTATTGAGAATATTATGATGCTCAGAAGCTGTTTTTACTAAAGATCTACAGTGGCTTGGAATTCAAGCCAAAAGGACATATTCATTAAAAAATATAAGTTGCAACTTGTCGTTGGCTTCCTTGGATTGTCGTTTCATTAGTGATTCATTGCCTTACATCCTGTGCAAGTGGCAAGTTTATTACCGTATGGCAGTTTCTTCCGACTAACCAGTGTTCTCTCCTAGAGAAGCCACAATTGTTTTTTCCACCCGGAGAAACAAGAAAAACATTCTGTATAAGCCGCTTGGCTTTTGTACTGGCATCCTGGGTTCGATCCCCAGCAGACAAGAAATTTATTTAAATTCATTTCTCATAAAAGTAAATTCATTCACTTCTTGCAAATATTGAATTGTCATATGGCAATGAACTCGCCACTTGCACAGGGTGTAAGGAGTGTTTATTATAATTATTATTAAAATGAAAGTTGTTTTACAATGTTCTTTCTAATCCAAACTTACCTCTTTCTAATCAAACCTATCTCAAAGATAAATTCACTTATCTTTCAAGCCACGGGCGACCACTCCAATCTGCTGAATGTACTTTACTATCTATTCCAATTCATAGTACTGAATTTTTTAGTTCTTCATTTGAAGTACAATCAGCAAGGCTATGGAATTTTTTTTTTGTTTTCTTTTATACTTTTCTTTTGTTATCTTTATAATCTTTATTTTATTGTTTTTATTTTTGTCCTGTAATTTTATCTAATTGCCATAGTACACATTGTCTTGTATATTTACATAGCTCTGGTTGGTTGGAAGAAATTGCTGTTTGGCAATAAACCCTCCAATGTACAAATTATATAAATAAAATTTCACCGTGAACAATGCATTGAATGTTTTAAATATATTCTAAAATCGAAAAAACAACAAGCAACAAGAACTACATCTCACATAGTTGAGCAATGAGGTTCACCAACCATTCTGAATCGAGAATTCCCGTCTCTCTCTGCACTCTTCCGTAAGTAATTATTTATTTATTAATGGTTATAAAAAACATTTACAATAAAAAGGAACAAAAACAACATAACATAAACACATCATCTGCATATAAATAAAGTAGACTTCGTCTTAAAGGGGTTTGCCCAAGTATCAGCTTGATGGATTACAAATGGGTAGTTAACAACGCAGCAGCGGGTTTGATATATGGAGCTGATTAAATATGTCATATTACACCTCTTCTTAATTAAATATGTCATATTACACCTCTTCTTAATTAAATATGTCATATTACACCTCTTTTGAATTAAATATGTCATATTACACCTCTACATAATTAAATATGTCATATTACACCTCTTATTAATTAAATATGTCATATTACACCTCTTCTTAATCAAATATCGGCCTTCGTGGCTCAGTTGGTTGGATATCTGACTGCTGATCCAAGGGTCCCGGGTTCGATTCCCAGTGGAGACACAGTTTTTAAAATTGTGTTTTCAGTCTGGATCTGTGAGACGATTAATATCGTAAATCTCCAGAATGTGGCAACTTGTTATTGGGTGCGTGTTAAATTAATATTTGACATAGTACCTGTTAGTTGCCCGAGAAGCTACATAAATAAATAAATAAATATGTCATATTACACCTCTTCTTAATTAAATATGTCATATTACACCTCTTCTTAATTAAATATGTCATATTACACCTCTTCTTAATTAAATATGTCATATTACACCTCTTCTTAATTAAATATGTCATATTACACCTCTTCTTAATTAAATATGTCATATTACACCTCTCCTTAATTAAATATGTCATATTACACTGGTTGAAATGTAATGAAAATGAGCGGACTGTAAAGTATGCCTGGTGGTGATGATGAATGACTCGGCTCCAAATTACATTAAAGAACTGTGCCAAAAGAATGTTCCATAATGAAGACAGCTTACATTGAGATCATCTGTATCACAAAGTACCAACTCTTTAAAAGAACTGGACAGAGTCAATAAGGCGGCTTACTATGATCTCAGTTTCAGTTTGAACGGGCCTAGTGGAATAAATTGCCCCTTGACATACGTGGAACTCAGAGCATTGACACCTTCGGTAGACTTCTTAAGACTGCCTTGTTTAGTAGAGCCAACAAATAAGCTACAGCGTCCTTGGATTAATCTTGTATCACTAAACAGCACTTTATTATTATTGAACAGAAACATTTTTCGTTGTACAAAATGTATAAAGATAAAAATGTGTATATAAAAAAATAATTAAAAAGAAAAGAAAGTGAAAATGATAATGAAAAATATTTTTCCTTTTATAGAAATAACAAATTATATAAAAAATCACAAAAAATTATGACAATTAATATTGATTCAGTTAGGTAGAGGTGGTAATAAGAATCAAATAGCATTTACAACTTTATAATTTTATTGAAATCATTATATTACAGTCAAATTACTTTGTACAATTTGTTTAAAATCTCTCATTACAGAAATGGAAGCATTTACTACGTATTTTGCAAAAAAATATATATTATGTATTTAGAAACTGACATATATAATATTATTAGACAACCAATTCCATTCTATTCAAAATACCGATTTATTAGACAATATAAAATTTACATATGAAGTACAAAATTATTTATGACAGCAATCCATAATGAATGTTTTATTTATTCAAAAATAAGTAAAAACAATACAATATTGACATTACTTTCAGACGGGCCTCAACTTTTATTTATTCGTTTTAAGAGGACATATAACGCTAAACCTAGTGACTGAAAACATGACATATAAAACTGCCTAATGCATTATGGAGTTACGCGTTAGAAGGGTAACTGTCGCGTGCGTTAAAAATTGTTTATATGTGATACAAAATATCGGAAAGCCCCAATTTTTTGATTTTTCGCATTTTAAGAACACACCTGACTTGAATTAAAAAAAATTATTGGTCATTCACTTCGATTTAAAGCACTCTTTAAGCATATAAAAGATTTATTTCTCTATGACACATACTTATGGAGTAATTTAAAAAAAATGTTGTATAAAAGGATATTTTAAATAATTATTTTAGGAGAATATATAATTGTGTGACGAACATTCACTAAAGAAATGTTGAAAATACTTATGGTATTTTATTAGAAACTCACTGTTACATATACATATTTGAGAAATTTGATTTGTAATTGGGGTTTTTAGGTTTATATGCCCCCTTAATCTTTCACTGACAAGTTGGGTGGATAGGTAGTATAGGGATTGAACAGAATCATTATCATGTCATATATGTCAGTTGATGAAATATTCCCAATTGAAAGTTGATCATTACGGATGATTTGACTTTATCACTCGTATTTATTACAGTGTTACTATAATTTTTTATACAAATAAATTTATAACAATATAATTAAACATTTGAATACATAATATGTTAAAGTTAAGACTATCTACTTTATAAAAGTATAATTAAAATAATATTTATTAGTGACTAGACAAAGTATTAAAAATAAAACTTTTTTTTAATGTATGGTTTTCAGTTATTACTTTTATTAATAAATTTACTCACAGGTGAATTTTCCGGAACAGAGCCTTAACTTTAAAACAAAACTTACTGAATAATATATTGAAATATCAAATTCTTGATTCATATTTAAACCACTCATTTTGGATTGCTGTTTTTGCGTATAAAACCAATCCAGGGGTTATCAACACTTTGGAATCTTGAGTCGCATTCTTTTATTTAAAATTTTGGATATAAAAGAATGTTGAATGCTGTTTTTTTATATTTTTTTAGTACCTACGTAGGTATATCTCAAACCAAAAAGTATTAAATTACCTACCTATATAAGTTTAATGCAAATGATTCCATTAGATCGTATGTTAATTATAGTTGAAATAAAATTTACAGCTCCTAAAATTGATGAAATTCCTGCTAAATGAAGAGAAAATATTGATAGATCTAATGAGCTTCCAGTATGGGCAATGTTTCTCACGACCGGTTATAAAAACTCAAATAATGATACCTTCTTAAAAGGAATTAATGTAAAAAATATTATTTGTTAACCCTTTTTATCTATTATCAAGAGAATAAGACTCATAAGTCGCATGTAATAACCCCAAATCTACTTTTTAAATATTTTTTATAAAATCATTATTTTATTTATTAAATTAAATAAAAACAATCAAAACATGCTAATCAAATAGTCCAAACTTATTTAAAACAAAAAATCATAGATTTCTTATAGCATACAGTTCCACTTACATTATTAATTTGCCATGTATCAATTGCGGACTCGTTAATTAGGCTGTGTCCATTCAATAAAACAAAAACACTACATCAAATATCTCTAAGAAGCTTTCAGTAATATACATGAAACATCAATAGATATTATACCTATAATATTAAAAATACAGTCACAGTTGAAAATTAAACTCGCAAAAAATCTACGAAACTGGTTATTATTTTTTACTATAAAAACTTTAATAAAGCAAATAAATTGACTTGTAACCTCGCATTATTTGAAATATGATTTTTTTATTGCTTTACAAAAATTGAATAAAATGATTCAAAGATATTTTTTCGTGACTACTTATATAAATAATAATCTATTTTAATTTTTGAAAATAAACGACCGTAGGTAGAAAATAAAATATAGGTAAATACCATTTAAAATACAAGAAATGTTCAAATGAATTTGATTGAGGTAATACTAAATGGAGTTGTTGTTAAATTACAAATTTTTGGAATTATAAATAGTAACATATAACAAATAGTATATTAAATTATTAATTTTATTTAAGCCTCGCATAAAGAGAGCAAATAAGACCAATTAAATGTGAAATAAGCAATAAAAAATATGCTTTATGCAAATTCAATGCATATGACACTCATACCTAAGATAAATTATAGCACAAAAAGAGGCAAAACTGCAATTGAAAGAATTCAAAAATATCTAAATCAAAGCTAGAAAAAAATCTAAATTTTTATGTCATGCAAATAAGCTGCAAAAAAACAAATGTAAGTATTATAATATTGGATTTAAGTTAAGTATTTTAAATCCAGTAGGCCATAGTGTAAATAAAAAAAATCCGTAGATTTGTATAGTATATTGTCGCCGTTACACAATCTTTGTAGGTTCGTCATAGAAAAATAACATCGATGAAATATTTTGAAGTTATAAATAGATTCAATAAAAATATAAAATATTTCAAAGCGTTTTATAGCAAAATTAAAACATAACATTATACTTTGATCTCATATTATTATATATTTTTAGAAGTATTAAAATTATCAAAAAATAACTCATGGACCAGTAAATATTATATATTCTGTCATAGATAACATTTAGGAAACATGTTTGCTTTAAGCACAATAACTTTTTAGTCTTTAATAATTATAATTTTATATATAAAATACTGTAAGTAATGTTTGGCATTCCTTAAACTAATATTTATTACATAAAATCTCTAGTTTTAAAATAATTGAGGCATACAAAATCTTTTATGTCTTTGAAAGAAATGCATAAAAAATGATATGCAAAAACCGTAATGCACTTATGTCAATAAAAATAAATGAATTGTAGTTAACCTCCAGTCATTTTGTCCCAACAACAAATATCATATCTTTTTTTTCAAATGTTTGAATGTTAACTTTGTGGTTCATATTTAACAAATTAAATTTAAAGATATAACTTTGTATTAACCACGTTTTTTGGTTGAAACGATGCGACCGGTTTCGGAACTAACCGTTCCCTCATCAGGCTAACTTTCAACTGTTGAAAGTTGAAAGTTAGCCTGATGAGGGAACGGTTAGTTCCGAAACCGGTCGCATCGTTTCAACCAAAAAACGTGGTTAATACAAAGTTATATCTTTAAATTTAAAATATTATATCCATCAGTAATTTTGTCCATAATTCATCAAGCTATTTGAACTAAGAAAATATCATTTATCACTCGCTTTATTTGTTGCTGCATTTAACTTCAAATTGTTTTCTTTTTCTTTACTCATACTTTTAATCTTTGTTTTTTTTATATTTTTAAATAGAGCAACAAAAGAAAATTGATTGTTGTAATGTCATCTACATTTTATAACATATTCTATTCATCTGTAATTCATAGTTCACAGCACAATTAGGTACTTCAAATTTTATCTGTTTTTTAGACCAAATGAGATATAATCAGGAGTGGAATAAATGATTCTGTTTAATCACCAAATGTAGATTTTGTAAGCCTCAATTGTAATTTTACATATAATATATTCACACATCTCAAAATTAATCTAAAACCTCATTGTTTTAATATATAGTCACCTGTAATATCTCTCTTAGCTGCAAAATATAAGTTATTAATATGCATCTAAAACATTAACATTTCGTTATATATAATATATTATGTCTTCATAAATAATTTAATAAATAACTTTCAATGATTGAATAATATAATGCATTTAATAATATAGGATCTATAAAGATTAGCAAAAAGGCGAATGACATATTTGGTGTCGTTCCGATTTGGCTATAATTTCTGTCTTTGGGCTATTTCGTATTGTTTATTTTATTTATTGGTTTGTTTTAAATCTAAATCTAAAATATCCCTTTTTTGTTTTGAGTTCATTTTATAGCGTATTCGTTCCACTCGTGAGAAAGTCGTTGACAGATTTTTGCCTGGTGGCCTCTACGTCCGCCATCTTGGAGAAGATCCCGCGCTTTTGCATCAGTATGAAGTCGTCGTAGTTTCGCTCGGAAGATTCCGCGTCACGCTTGCCAACATTCTGCAGATAAACGCGGTTCTTGACTGCCTGGATCTCGTTGTCGCGCATCTGCTTGCGGGCGATCTCTAGCAGGAGGCGCTGTCTGAGGACGTCCATCGGGTTGACGATCGACAGGGACGGCTGTTTGCGCTTCGATCTCAGGGCGTCTTCGGTTTTCTGAAAATTAAAGTTTTAGATAATTTGTTTACGCTCTTCAGTGCATACTTATCCCCGCACAAAAGTGCGAGCACTTGTGTGTGAACAAGGCCGTAGCCAGGGGGGGGGATCAAAGGGGATTGATCCCCCCGAAATGAAAAAAAAGAAGATATTTCTTTAGTGAGTAACAATGAGACTGCAGTTACATACGGTGCACTTATTTCACTCTCTTGTTTACAAAACATAATAGTTAAAATTACTAAAAACAAATTTCCCTACCACCTTTTATTTTTATTATGTATGACTAGATTTTAAGCCACCACTAACTCATGCAAAAATCAATGTAAAGCGTCCTTGAGGTGAGCTCTCACGAAAACGGCGCTATATAAATCGTCCAATAATATATATGACTGTTATTTATGCTCGCTTGATACTCGCACGGGGATACGCTCGCAGGGCGACTTGTTTCTACTGTTCCACTAAGCTAACCCCCCCCCCCCGAAATTATTTTCTGGCTACGGCCTTGTGTGTGAAGGACACATTTAAACACAAAAGACACAAAAAATTAAATTGTTACCTATACGAAATGAAGTATTAGCAAAATAAGTGAAAACAGTTACAAATAATATTAAAAAAAATATTATTTTGATGGTTTCAATATATTTTACGAGAATTTTCGTCTCTTTTTTATTATCAAACAAACAATTTAGGTTCTTGGATTGTTTCAGTTTACTCTGTATGTGTTTTTTGTAGTCAGAAAGACAAGTATTAGGTACATTATTATTTCCCCCTTGAACTTTGAACAATAAAAACGCTAAACTAGTGTCGGACTGGGGTTTTTAATTTCGTGCTTCAAAGGGTTTTTGTGTTTACCACTTACAAGGGTGGGTATATAAATAGTTACATAGAACAATTAGAATGCACGCGTGGGATGACTTTAAATAGCAAATTGTAAAACAAATGCTTCCAAAAACGCTTCAATTAACAGAATGATTAACTTATTCAACTCTTATGAAAAAAATGCCAACTTAAACATACTTTTTTACTCAAATATGGCATTCAAAAACAAACTTATATCTAAGTAAAAATGCCGAATAGACATATTTTTTGACTCACATATGGCATTCAAAAACAAACTTATATCTAAAAATGTCGAGTTAGACATATTTTTGGCACATGGCATTCAAAAACAAACTTAGGTATATTTAAAAATGCCGACTTCGACATATTTTTTGGATAGCCTAATTTGTACACCAGTTTTTTTTTATACATCATGTACAGATGGTTTGTCTACTGTCTAGTATTCACACCAATTTAGTTATTTTTTTTTAATATTTTAGTTACTTTATTTAATATACAATGCAACTGGCTCACGTCAGTCGCAATTATAACTACATACAAACCTAACCAACCTATTTTTACCAAACATTTGTAGGTTAAGTTTAAAAAATCGGTGTACATCCTAGGATATCCATATTTTTTGACTCACATATGGCATTCAAAAACAAACTTGTATCTAAAAATACCGATTTAGACATATTTTTTGACTCACATATGGGATTCAAAAACAAACTTACTTACATATTATCTAACATTGTGACATTATAACAACAAACAACTAGGTAGGTACTAATTAATTTTATTTTTCCCAACCATCCTCAGTAACATATTTTCTTTTTCATGTACACACACACACACACACACACACACACACATATACACACCCACTCGCACACACACATTCTTTCTATATCTCTCTTTCACACACATACATCATATTGTTAATCTCTCTCATGGTCGCACCCACACTAATTCAAACTTTTTACTGTCTTTTTTGATATTAGGAATAGTACGTAAAAGTTACATATGACTTATTTGTATTTTTGCTTATTTATTTTTAATAATTATATGCATGTAGGTACTGTGTGCTGTCCTTTATGAAATAAAATAAATAAATATACTTTCAGCTTACAGATACCAATACTTAGGTATGCCAGTATTCTACGAGTACATATATCAATATAATCTGGGAAGCATGTTCCTACGGAATGGAGATTACATGAAAATTCTTCGAAACACAATTGTTCGAATGCGCAATTGTACGAATAACAATTTTTCGAAAATCAGTTATCAGAATGACAATTGTCCGAAAGCAAATTATTCGAACTAACACTTGTTGGAAAACCAATTAACCGAATTTAATATATTTTTGTGTCATTATGTTGCCTCCTTTGACATATTTGTTGCCAGTAAAATATATTCGATGAAGACTATTATTACTTGTTGTATTATTGTTGGGTACGTATGTTTGCACATTTTTAATAACTAATGTTTGACAGCGCGGGATAGCCTAGTTTGTACACCATTTTATGTTTATGCAGTATTCACATCAATTTAGTTATTTTATTTTAATATTATAGTTACTTTTTTAAATATATAGTCGCAATTTTAACTTCAAACAAACCTAACCAACCTATTTTTACCAAATATTGTAGGTTTAGGTTTAAAAAATAGGTGTACATCCTAGGATATCTGAAATCGCGGTGCGTCGCCATGTTGTTTATTCCATAGATTTTTATTATACATAATATACTATGTAGATGTAGTACTCCGTGCAAAAAGTGAGTCATTTGTTTTCGATTCATACAAAATTTGCTAACTACGACATCTAGTATATTATAATAAAATCTATGGTTTATTCCTCTCACAATACTACCAACATGACGTCATAAAAATTCGAACAATTGTAAATTCTGATAATTGTGTGTTCGGAAAATTGTTTTTCGAAAAAATGTGATTCGAATAATTGCCATTCGTAAAATTGATTTTCGTAAAATTGAGCATTCGAATAATTGTTTTTCGAATAATTTTCCTGTCACCGGAATGGATGGCCTGATAAGGATATCGAAAGTAGAGTTATGGCAGGAAACAGAGTGCAATGAATGGAGCACATAGACCAGTTATGAATGATCGCAACATAACAAAAGATGCCAAAGTAACAAAAATAATATATTAATATATAATAATAATAATTATATTCATAACGCAATCGTCGTGCCAACCCTGACGTATGCAAGTGAAACCTGGACGTGGCAGAAGGCGCACGAAAGCAGAATAAATGCAGTTGAAATGAGATCGCTAAGACGAATTTGTAATAGAACGATGTATGATAACGGGTACGAAACGAGGACACAAGGAAATAATGTAAGATGTAATAAATATGATGAAAGATAACACATTGAGATGGTTTGGCCACTTGGAAAGAATGAATGAGGATCGCTTGACAAAGAAAATATACAAAGCGGACAGGAATGGAATAAGAGGTCGTATTCTGAAAGTTGGGAATGTAAGAAGCGTAAATGTTGACGAGGCGATAAATGTGTGTCAAGATAGAAAAATGTGGCGTTCGGTTCTCTCTGCCTACCCCATGAGAGACATGGCGTCATGGTATGTATGTATGTATGATAAAATATATCTGCTCCTGGATTTATGCAAACTGTGTTACATAAATAATTCATTTGTATTGAACAACTAAATTTAGCCATAACAGAATTGGTTTAATTACGCTTGTAAAGCAGCAATCACTCTTTACAATTAGGGGAGAACTGTCCATTATAATCTTCCTAAAAAAACACGATTTTCACGTCAGTAATAGGAATGTTTTAATGATGGAAATGATTTTGTAAAATATATTTATTTTAATATCAATCACTATTAAACAATGGAATGTAGGTATGTATAATATATTATAGTCTTTTAATATTATGTATAATATTAGGCGTAATGGAATGTAGGTATGAATAATATATAGTATTTTTATAAATAAAGTATTTTCAGAGTTCGTGTCCCAAAAATGATGTTTTTTAACTGGGAAAGAAAGACTCAAGCCGCCATCATGATTTACCGAAATGTTTTTATTTTTTGCTCTTGTCGTCTTGCGTAAGTGGCGAGTTTATTGCCAACACGGCAATGTCTTCCAACCAACCAGTGTTTCCATTCCAGAGAAACAAGAACTGCATGAAAACTAATTTTTAATAAATTTCTCCTTTGTCGAAAATCGAAACCACAACCCCGCGGGCTCGAATCTCAATAGACTTTCACCATAGAAAATTAATTATTTTTTTATTTTATAATATATTTATAATAATAACTTGGTATACACCACTTATGAGCACAAATAACTGTCGACCGGTTTCGAGAACGATGTTCTCATCTTCAGGATGACTTACGTACTAAATTAAAAATGAAAATATAGACTTAACCTAAACTAAAGACGTGGGAGGAGTCAATTCGAAAGTAGTGGGGCAAGCGACAACCCGGTGTTTAGGAAACGCAAGATATAAATTATTTATTATTATTATTATTTTTTATTATAATTAATTTAATTGAATTTATATGATAGGGAATATATTAACATAGATTAAATTAATAATAATAAAAAATAATAATAATAATAAATATATTAATAAATAATTTATATCTTGCGTTTCCTAAACACCGGGTTGTCGCTTGCCCCACTACTTTCGAATTAACTCCTCCCACATATTTAGTTTAGGTTAAGTCTATATATTCATTTTTAATTTAGTAGGTAAGTCATCCTGAAGATGAGAACATCGTTCTCGAAACCGGTCGACAGTTATTTGTGCTCATAAGTGGTGTATACCAAGTTATTATTATATATATTATAAAATAAAAATTATAATGACGCCACAAAGTTTCTTCCTTAAAAATAAAACTGAATTAATTAATTATTTGTTAATGTTAATGAAATCGATAGAGGCAGATTTCGAACCTGCATCCACTGGATTGCTAATCCGTCGCGTATAAACCGATCAGCTCTCGACCCATCCACCTATTGCAATTGACCATCGTGGTATAAAAAATTAATGCTTAACTAGACAAAAAGAATTCATTTAAGTGTCCTCTGCGACGGTTTTCTATTGTATCTTACACAATAGATTTCTATTGTAAACTCTTTTATTGTTACAAAAATGTCTATTGTTGGAAAATTATCGACATAAGACATTATAATAATTCGTTTATTTCAAATAGGTTATTATTGTAGTAAGTACGTCATGTTGATAGTTTGGTACTCCCACCACTCATTCCCACACATTATTATAAAATATCTTTCTTAAAAGCTTTCGACACTTAATAAATAGAATTTACAAAGCGCCGTTTAGTGATACAAGATCACTCCAAGGGCGCTGTAACTTATTTGTTGGCTCTACTAAACAAGACAGTCTTTAGAAGTCTACCAAAGGTGTCAATGCTCTGAGCTCCACGTATGTCAAGAGGCAATTTATTCCATATTAAAGGCCCGTTCACCACCCACCTAATATTTGACACTTATGGTTAAGAAGGGAACAAATTGTTAAAATTGTAATTTATTAAAAAAATGCAAACTTTGTATTTTTAATAGCAAAATATTTTAGTATTTTTTACTAAAAATGAACATCAAAAAACTTTGTATTTTCAACTTAACATTTATTTTTCGTTAAAACGTTTTCTAATTATTCAATCCATCTTCAGTAACATCTTAAATATGTCACATAAAAAATCCGAAAACTTTATAACAAAAAATAAATGAGATGTGGAAAATACCTACAAAGTTTTTTGTTGATCATTTTTAGTAAAAAATACAAAATATTTTGCTGTTAAAATTGTATTAAATACTATTCATACAAGTATGTAATTACATAAATGCAGTAAGAACCGAGTGGGTTGTAGCCAACGCTCTACTCTTCACTACCCAGTGACTTCGTAAAGTATTCAAATTTTGTATGGAAAATTATCAGTATTTTCATGAAATGAATTTGTTAAATTATTTTTTATTTAAATATTTTATTATGAAAAATTGATAATTCTTCAATGCTATTTTATGAAAATTATGTGCCTTTTTTGCAATTTGAAAATAAAAATATGAAATTTTAAGTTTTCTGGACTTGGGGTCAATTTTAAATATTTGACAGTTAAAAAAATTGAGAAGCACTGATCAGATATCTTTCAAAATCTAATGGGGTCTAAGCGAGTATTAGATATACATATTTGCAAAATTTGAAAATAATTGAATGCTTACTTTAGTCTATAATCGATAAAGTAAAATAAACATGCCGTACATAGCACACAGCACATAGCACACATACACAGATTCATCAGAATATAACCTTAGCATGATACTAATTAATAATCTGCAATGAAAAAATAACCTTAAAATAATATCTAAATTTGCGTTCTGCGCACTCACGTGAATTGCTCAAGTTATTTTTCGATAACTCAACTCAACATCTGTTTTTGTAATTCAACATTATATATTAAGGCAATGAATATGAAGGTTATTAAATAAGTAATAATTATGAAGGTACCTGCAAATTTTCCATTTCAGTAAGAATATATAGACGTGGGTCTGCTACTCCTCCCCAAGCAATAGAAGGTCTGTATTTGGATGCAAGTCGTGGTAGAAGATAACCGAATGTCTCCTGTAACATTAAATTAGCATATGTAGGTACATTTCATATTATAAACAACAAAAAATGCATAGCACATTTGTAGACTAACTCATTGAACCTTTTAGATTTGAAAAACAACAAAAATAACAATCGATGGAAAATCACGCTCTTGATTTTTCGTGATAATTGATTTCAGACATTTAAATATCAGAGAAATGAACAAGATTTACAACATTTTTATTTATTCAACTGTGGACTTGTACAAGAGAATTTATTTCACTTAACTGGGGGTCTTCATGACACAATCTTGGCACTATCTTAAAAATGTATAAATCTGTTTAATGATTTGCCAGAATGTGCGAAGGAAGCATCTGGTCCCACCGCTTTTCGTCGCCTAGGTGTTGAATACACAAAGGAAAAGTTCTTTTAAGATATTTTTTTTGACAAACTTTTTAACATCTCAATAGAGACGAATTAGAAGAACCAGGAACTCAAGGCACCTACAAGGATTACGACCTGTCATCGGCTGGTTTACGTCCGACAGGGAAAAAAATACAATGTTTGCGTGTGTGCAATTAAAAAAATATTCGATTCTTTTGAGATATTGTGTGCTTCTTTTGTATTTTTGTGTAAATTGGAATATTTTCTTGTTTTTTTTTGCTGTTGTTATTATATAATTCATACTGTGTAAATTTGTGTTTTTTTCAACTTTATTTTTTCAATATTCTTCTTGTTTATACTAGATATAAGAAAATGTATTTATTTTTTACATCTAAACAAAAAAATACATACATAGTGTGATGAATCTTATTTTTCTTCAAAGTATTCAACTGATTGTGTATTTTCTATTAGAGGTATATAATGGCTGTTTTGAGATGTGTGGTGAAGCATAGCGTTCAACATATCCGTATATATATAAGTAGATGTATATATTTTATTGCTGGGATACTGGGGGGGGGGAGAGGGAGAATGAACTATGAGACTCGGGTGGTGTTGATTTCAGTTTTTTAATCGGGTTTTAGTCGCGAAGAAAGATGGTCTGTCTTTAAAATGGGAGTGAAATAGGGCAATTACTGGGGAAGCTGGTTGAACTATACTTTTAAAAACGCGCGCGACGAGGTTCAAAGTTCAACACATTTGATATTCCTTTGTTTAGAAAAAACCAGTAATTAAGTATAAAATAATAATCTATAATTTTAATTAATAATAATTAAATAGTTTTTATATAAGTGAAGTGCTGTTGGAGAAGAGGGACCATTTAAATATTAAATATATTTAGTTATTTTGTTTACTAAAAATATAATAAAACCGCTTCGTTAAAAATAATTCTTAAAATAAATTTGGAAGGCGCCATTCTTCCTGAGAGACGCAAGGAGCTTGATAAGTTTTTTTTATATATATTTTATTGACACCTTTATTCTTTGTAGAGCTGGACTAAGATTTGAAATGTTGTTTATAAAATTATTGTTTTTTTTCTAATTTTTATTTTGAAATATTGTTGATCCTAATATTGAATACAAAATTGCATGTTACATTATTTTACATATTTTTCAAGAAATTATTTATTTATAATACTAATCAATTCAATTATTCCTTTTCCAATATTCTGCACGAGGCATGTCCTTTCCTATTAGAATATATTTATATTTCTAAATCCAAATTACCTGACGTTTGGTTTCTGAGTTTCGGGATTAAACGTCTCATTAACAAAATATAATACTAACCTAATTTTTACCAAATCCAAAAACCCTCTGATGTCCCAAAGACATCGCCATCTGACCAATGGCTCCATTCTTCGAATTATCTCTATATAGTTTATTTATTTGTTTATTTGTCATTTAGATAGATAAATGAATAGATGGACACTAGAATTAAGGAGTTACCGACATCCCAGTGGTTGGGAAGTCCTCAACTTAATTAAGAGATATGTGGCAGATATATAAATATATATAGTAGCGCATGATTTATTTAGTTTATAAGTATAAAAAGTAGTTAGTGCACTCGGACTCAAAAATAGTAATTGTCGGTGTTTTGAGACGTTGAAAGGCGTGTACTGGGGCCTTTCTAATTGCATGAAGCATGAAAATTTGCGTGAAATAAATTTGTACAAATAGAAAAATATATAATATATATACATTGTGTTCAAATCAGCGGTATTGCTAAATCTTTAATATCATTGATTTAATAATGAAAAAAAATTCTCATCTTGGTCCACTTATAATACTGTCTCTATGAACTAACACTAATCTTTGAAAGAGACTAAATAACTATATTTTCTTAGATATGTACCGATTGTTTTGAAATTTCACCCATGTGAACCTGAAGTATTATTTGTTGTGCAATGTTATTTATTGTTCTTTGTTTTCTTCAATATGTTTTGTTTTTTAGATTGGATAAAAGGTAAGAAGAATATTTCTTGTTTTTTTTTTCATAACTAACCTCATGGGTGAAATACATAATTATTGATAAAATGTGTACTCCGAAATTTACTGAAACCGTGTATATTTTGTTTTCTAAACTGAAATAATTTTCAATTGTCATGTTTATGAATAATTTATCGAATACATAATTCAATAACTCTGTAGGTATACGGACACATTGTGTCTTGTATATAGAAGAATAAGAAAATGGATTTGTTAAAGATTCATTTTATTATAAAGTAAAATTTATTAAGTCTGTAGGTATATTAATATACATATATCGATCAAATTGAGTAACTATTAAGTTACATAATTTAGGTTTTGAATCGAAGTTTTATCATTACTTTATACGAATTTAATAATTCTGTAGTTATAACTTTGTATGTAAAGATTAACTACCTTTCAACGGTCATGGAGTCTATTAATTTATTAATTATTAATATAATATTTATAAATTTTATTATAAATATTCGTCTGTTAATAACTCGTAAATAAAACACAACGTAAAGGGTCCTTTTTAACGTAAATAATAATAATAATCACTAGACGATCATTGGCCAAAATCCGTTAAAAACATATAAAATTAGCGAAATAAGATAGAAGAATACGATTTTCTTTCATTATAGAATTATCCAGTAATGAATAATCAAATGGATGTAACAAATTCTCGATTTTACTTTGCAGGTAGAGAATAAACTAGTTAGGGAAATTAGCTATAGAACTAGGAAATAGACGTTAGATTTTTAATAGGTAGTTTAGCTAGCTAGTTTA
The DNA here is from genome assembly GCA_963576475.1 of Molanna angustata. Classification (NCBI taxonomy): domain Eukaryota; kingdom Metazoa; phylum Arthropoda; class Insecta; order Trichoptera; family Molannidae; genus Molanna; species Molanna angustata. The sequence continues at coordinate 11,975,538 of OY754986.1, read as the reverse complement.
GGAGGTTATGGATCCACAGAAAAATAGTTTAGGACGATATTTAGTTTAGGTTAGGTTGGATTTCCATCACAGAATGGTGCTCGTGACAAAGGATATATCAATATTTATCATTTTAAATATTGACTGGGATTGCTACGGAAGCATTAGAATTAGTTGTCTAGAGAAAATGTGGTGTTGTGTCCTCTTTGCCTACCTCGCGAAGGGACGGAATCGTTCGTTTCATTCATGCCATCACAGCAGAATCACGAATCTTGTATAGAAAAAAAATAGGGAAAAATGTGGTGTTCTCTCCTCTTTGCCTACTTTGTGAGGGGACGGAATCGTTCGTTTCATTCATGCCACCACAACAGAATCACGAATCTTGTATAGAGAAAAAAATAGAAAAGTGTGGTATTGTGTCCACTTTGCCTACCTCGTGAAGATGCGAAATCATTCATTTCATTCATACCATCACGGCAGGATCGTAAATCTCGTATAGGGAAAAGTGTGGTGTTCTCTCCTATTTGCCTACGTCGTGAAGGTACGAAATCATTCATTTCAGTCATACTATCATGGTAGGATCATAAATCTCGTATAGGGAAAAGTGTGGTGTTCTCTCCTCTTTGCTTGCCTCGTGAAGGTACGAAATCATTCGTTTCATTCATACCATCACGGTGGAATCATTAAATTCTCGTCTAGGAGAAAGTGTGGTGTTCTATCCTCTTTGCCTACCTCGTGAAGGTACGAAATCATTCATTTCATTCATACCATCACGGCAGGATCGTAAATCTCGTATAGGGAAAAGTGTGGTGTTCTCTCCTCTTTGCCTACCTTTTGAGGGTACGAAATCATTCATTTCAGTCATACTATCACGGCATGATCATAAATCTCGTATAGGGAAATGTGTGGTATTCTCTAATCATTCGTTTAATTCATACCATCACGGCGGAATCATAAATTTCTCGTATAGGGAAAAGTGTGGTGTTCTATCCTCTTTGCCTAGTTCGCAATAATATGAAGTTATCAGAATTTGATAGATAGCTAAAGTCTCTGGGGGGAGAATTGTTTTGGCATAAGTGTAGAAAAAGGTAGAGAATCGTTTATTTGCTCGTGTCTCTATCTATAAATGATATGTAAATTAAATAATTATTTATTTGAGGGATTGTACAATTGTTAATCTAGGAAAATTATAATCTATATATAGTAGTTGGGAACAGAAAAGAGAAATTGGCTATTCGAAAGTATATATTTTTTTTTTTTTTTTTGTTTTGTTTGTTTATTTATTTGTTGTCAACAGCTTTGTACATGCATGTTGCAATGGAGATTACAATTTAAATGATCCAACTATAGACAAGCATAATTTCAAATTATAATATTTACGCTGAAAGGGTACATCAATAAATATAAATTGGTATAAATTGTTTGAAACCGACTCGCCAATATATATGCGAAAGTCGAAATTATAGATACATATAAATAAATTTTGTATAGGATTAGTAGTGTCCACTGTATGTTAGATTTTGGTTATTTTATTGAGTAAAATATTATCTATAGTTTAATATAAAATTGAAATTATTTAATAATGAACAGTGTTAGGAGCGGTAATCTTATTAATTTTAAACACTTAATAGATAATTGAACAGGCTAATTAATGGATAGATAAATAAAATGAATACGTAACGGAGACTATAATAATGTCATTATTTATTGAACTAAAGTTGTCTGATATGCCTGATAGAAAAGTGTGGAGTTCGGTTCTCTATACCAAATGAAATGTGTGGGGCTTTGTTTGTTTGTCTCGCACAATTACGATTGTGGGGAGAGATAAATATAATTATTTAATCATGTACATTGATGAGAATTAGGAAATAATTTATCATAAATAATATGTTTGATTTATCTTGATATTAATATTGGTACCTAAATTTGTGTTATAAATTTTACCATACTAAGAATAACGAATTTAGAATAGTGATCAGAGTCATAACGTGAAAAGATAATTTCTTCCAAGACATCTCATTGATGTTTTGGAGATTTACTGGTAAAATTGAAGCTTAATTTTGTATAAATTGGTTTTGAGATTTCATGATATAGAAAAACTTATATTAACTATCAGGAATAATCCCTAGTTGGACTGTTGATTGTATAAGTAGTTCAATTAAATTGATGATAAAAGTATTAGAGTAGAATTAATTTTCGGTTTTGTTGGAAAGAAAAAAAAAAAAATGATTTGACACGTGTCTTATAATGAATTGTATTTGCCTAACTTATAAATACATTTTTTTATTTTTTTTAATTACACCATTACGATAGGTATTTAGATGTTTATTTTGGGGTCTTTTAAAATTATTTTGTTTTGGTAAGAGCTGCAATTTTACGACGTTGTCCAATTTGAATTCTTTGTTTAGACGCACATAATATCTAATGTTTTAAAATGTTGGGATTGCTATCGAGGAGGAACAAAGAAATTACAGACGAAATATTTTATGAGTATATTTTGGTGCCTAATGTCTTTTAATATCGGTTAATAGATGTACTTCGTTGAAACCATGTTTCAAAGGGGATATATTGTATCGTTGATAACTGCATTTTTATTTGTCAGTTTAAATAAACAATATTTTATGTTGGGGCAATGAACTTAGAACAAGGAGGTATTTAAAATCATTATGTATAGGGCTTATTGTACCTACATGTAATGCGTTTGGTAATAAATAATATTATTAGTTACATACATACCCGGTGGGAACGAGAATGTTATGATTATTTTTGAAAGGGGTTATTGTTTTCTTTTATGTCTAGGATATGTATTTTTTTTATCGTTTACCATTAAGAAACGCATAACATATGCATTTAATGAATCAATGTTTTGAGTTTTATGAGTACCAATGTTTCTGTTGTGACTAAAGATATAAACAATGCATGGACTTGTTATATATTACAAACTGAAATTCGTCGTTTGTGGGAGTGCATTGATTTATGGCTCAACACGCATAGAAAAATATTATTATGAAAGAAAAGGAGTACATACTTTGTCTTTAACTTTGAATAGATTAGGTATATTTGTTTTAAATGGTACTTAAAATGGGCTTATTCAAATACAAACATTCGGAACTGTTGTATGGTATCATGGGTTCATTTTATTTAGTTCATCGGGAAAAAGAAGAAATTGATGTTACTTATATGTAGACATTGTATTTCTAATACAATTTTTTTTATTTTTTTTTTTTTTTGGTATAACGATTGACAGTGTTTCAGAATTACGATAATTGAGTAATAATAATACAATTTGGCGTGATATTGTTATAAATTAGTTTTGCTAAATTCATCGTTTGATTATTTATTAATTCATTTAGTTGGCTGTTAAACTATTAATGTTTTTGCACTCTTATCTCACCTTTTCTTCTTTTGGCACTTTCTAGTGCAAATAACTTGAATATTGGCGAAATATTTTTTTCGATCAATAGTTTTGTTAACCAATCATTGGAATTTGGAGTCGATATAAAGGATTTATTTAACATTTTCAAATGCGCAGTAATGATAAATACACTTACATTGTAGGGGAGGAAATATAGCAATGATTGCTTTCTTTCTATTTATCTTTTCTTTCATCCGATTAGAGATAATCTTTGAAGATGGGGCGCTTGGAGTATGTGAGGTATTATAATTGACTATAGTTGGGTCGTCAAATATTTTATTGAGTGTTTGCAACCCTCTTCGATTTCTTTTCCTAATTTTTTGTTGATCCACTGGTCATAATACTATTGATATTTAGGTATACTAATTTATATTAAAAAGATAATAATTTATTTAGATGACATTTAATAGAGTTAGTCAGTTTTGTTAGAAAATTATGAAAAAAATTAAATTAGATAGGCATTCCATACATTGGACATATTTATTGAGTTCTATGTAACATGTAAAGTTGACCAAATTTATATGATAATTATGGTATCAGAAATTTGAGGTCGTTTAGGTAAATATTTTCCGGAAAAGAAAAAAATTTTGAAAATTGTTGTTTTTTTTCTCAATGTGGCATAAATTCTTTTCATTATCGTAAACATTAATTTGTTTATTTGGACGAGGGGATCGTTATGTTTCGTTATTCCTCCATTGGTTAGGTATTTTTTTGAATAGTTTATTTATTTAGGTAAAATAAACAGGCTTAACCTACAATTATTTTACACGATTAATCTTAATAAAGTAATTACATCGCTGTGTATAAAATTTCAAATTGTAAATTGCAAAAATTAAATTAAAGCATTCGAGAATGATCTACTGGTCATTCGCTTGTTTGCAAAAGAAAAAAAAAAGGTAGATTGTACAATCTCCCCAAGTCAGGGCAAGAAAATACATTTTCAAGTTCGTTTAATTTTGGGAAAATATCTACAAGATGTCTGGTCAACGATATGATTTTGGAATCGCGAGTGATTCTGGGGAGGGGGGAGAAATAGCCTATATTGGTTTTGTATGACTTAAGATAAGGGGTCCCGAGATCTTGTATGAATTTTTTTTCTTTTCTATCAAAATTCGGTGGACGCGGTATATTGGGGGCAACTTGTCTGCGATTGTTGACATAGCATGGGAGTCAGCCGTTCTTCTTCTTTCCTTCAGGGATTTTATAAAAGTTCATTTTTCTCGTATGTATATAGATGTGATTTCTTTGAGCGATAAGCCAGAATCCTGAAGATTTTTTTTATTCTCTCAATTCTCACACTTCGAAATTCGGTGACAAAAAGACCGAATTATATTCTAGAGCAGAAACTATGAGACTTTTGTATAAATTCGATGCTACTGTTTGGTCCAAAAGGTCTTTTGTTTGCCTGCATATAAATCCTTGTGGTTTGAACATTTTTTTTTTATTATTTATTTCATCTATATGCGTGTCATATTTAAGTTTAATATCGAATAGGACGACTAAATCTCTCACAGTATCACATCTTGCTAAATAATAATTGTTTATGTTGTATTGGAAAGATATTTTAGATTTATTATTTGTGAAGGGAAAATATTGACACTTGCTGTCGTTAAAATAAGGGTCATTTAGTTTACACTAATTATGTGTATAGGGAGGCGAGGTCTTTCTGCAGTAGATTACAATCTGTGATAACTTCTACTTTACTGTACAGTTTTAGATCGTCGGTAAAAAGAAAAAAAAAAGAACAAAGATTCAGATTATTTAGTTCAGAGTAGTGATTTAAAATGTTTATTTATATAATGGCTTCATTTTTACGAGTTGTGTTATATGTAAGAATACCTACCAGCGTTGCATTCTTTGTTTATATATGAAACATACGCGCGGGATTTGTACGTTGGGTCGACACGCATGGATACCACTTAGATTGAAATGATTTATTGCTTACGAGCGGTGACAGGAATAGGGTGACCAAAATATTTTATCGAGTGATACATTATTCGGTTGAAATGGTAGGGTGACCGCATTATTTTTTTTAAATAGATAAAGGATGGAATTTCAAATGGTGTATTCAATATTATCTATACACTTCAAAGTTTGGATATTGATATCAGGGCATATAGTTGGAGGGGAGAGGTTTTATATTGAGTTTGTTTTATATTTGCCAATTCACTGAAGGGACAAAGACAGTTTAGGTCGGGGGGGAGAAGGAGTAGTGTTGTCTGTTCCTTTTAGTCGACAATAATTTTCAGAATGGATGAATGGATTAACAATCGGAGCGGAGGAAATCTTAAGTTTATAATAGAAATATGGGCTACATTATTTAGATTAGAACAACGCGTCGAATTACTTCTTATGAATTTCGGTTGACTATTTAATGGCTTTTGTGTGAAGTTCCACAATTTTCCTAATAAAATTACGTAACTTCAGAGGGGAGAGTGTGATGAATCTTATTTTTCTTCAAAGTATTCAACTGATTGTGTATTTTCTATTAGAGGTATATAATGGCTGTTTTGAGATGTGTGGTGAAGCATAGCGTTCAACATATCCGTATATATATAAGTAGATGTATATATTTTATTGCTGGGATACTGGGGGGGGGGAGAGGGAGAATGAACTATGAGACTCGGGTGGTGTTGATTTCAGTTTTTTAATCGGGTTTTAGTCGCGAAGAAAGATGGTCTGTCTTTAAAATGGGAGTGAAATAGGGCAATTACTGGGGAAGCTGGTTGAACTATACTTTTAAAAACGCGCGCGACGAGGTTCAAAGTTCAACACATTTGATATTCCTTTGTTTAGAAAAAACCAGTAATTAAGTATAAAATAATAATCTATAATTTTAATTAATAATAATTAAATAGTTTTTATATAAGTGAAGTGCTGTTGGAGAAGAGGGACCATTTAAATATTAAATATATTTAGTTATTTTGTTTACTAAAAATATAATAAAACCGCTTCGTTAAAAATAATTCTTAAAATAAATTTGGAAGGCGCCATTCTTCCTGAGAGACGCAAGGAGCTTGATAAGTTTTTTTTATATATATTTTATTGACACCTTTATTCTTTATAGAGCTGGACTAAGATTTGAAATGTTGTTTATAAAATTATTGTTTATTTTCTAATTTTTATTTTGAAATATTGTTGATCCTAATATTGAATACAAAATTGCATGTTACATTATTTTACATATTTTTCAAGAAATTATTTATTTATAATACTAATCAATTCAATTATTCCTTTTCCAATATTCTGCACGAGGCATGTCCTTTCCTATTAGAATATATTTATATTTCTAAATCCAAATTACCTGACGTTTGGTTTCTGAGTTTCGGGATTAAACGTCTCATTAACAAAATATAATACTAACCTAATTTTTACCAAATCCAAAAACCCTCTGATGTCCCAAAGACATCGCCATCTGACCAATGGCTCCATTCTTCGAATTATCTCTATATAGTTTATTTATTTGTTTATTTGTCATTTAGATAGATAAATGAATAGATGGACACTAGAATTAAGGAGTTACCGACATCCCAGTGGTTGGGAAGTCCTCAACTTAATTAAGAGATATGTGGCAGATATATAAATATATATAGTAGCGCATGATTTATTTAGTTTATAAGTATAAAAAGTAGTTAGTGCACTCGGACTCAAAAATAGTAATTGTCGGTGTTTTGAGACGTTGAAAGGCGTGTACTGGGGCCTTTCTAATTGCATGAAGCATGAAAATTTGCGTGAAATAAATTTGTACAAATAGAAAAATATATAATATATATACATTGTGTTCAAATCAGCGGTATTGCTAAATCTTTAATATCATTGATTTAATAATGAAAAAAAATTCTCATCTTGGTCCACTTATAATACTGTCTCTATGAACTAACACTAATCTTTGAAAGAGACTAAATAACTATATTTTCTTAGATATGTACCGATTGTTTTGAAATTTCACCCATGTGAACCTGAAGTATTATTTGTTGTGCAATGTTATTTATTGTTCTTTGTTTTCTTCAATATGTTTTGTTTTTTAGATTGGATAAAAGGTAAGAAGAATATTTCTTGTTTTTTTTTTCATAACTAACCTCATGGGTGAAATACATAATTATTGATAAAATGTGTACTCCGAAATTTACTGAAACCGTGTATATTTTGTTTTCTAAACTGAAATAATTTTCAATTGTCATGTTTATGAATAATTTATCGAATACATAATTCAATAACTCTGTAGGTATACGGACACATTGTGTCTTGTATATAGAAGAATAAGAAAATGGATTTGTTAAAGATTCATTTTATTATAAAGTAAAATTTATTAAGTCTGTAGGTATATTAATATACATATATCGATCAAATTGAGTAACTATTAAGTTACATAATTTAGGTTTTGAATCGAAGTTTTATCATTACTTTATACGAATTTAATAATTCTGTAGTTATAACTTTGTATGTAAAGATTAACTACCTTTCAACGGTCATGGAGTCTATTAATTTATTAATTATTAATATAATATTTATAAATTTTATTATAAATATTCGTCTGTTAATAACTCGTAAATAAAACACAACGTAAAGGGTCCTTTTTAACGTAAATAATAATAATAATCACTAGACGATCATTGGCCAAAATCCGTTAAAAACATATAAAATTAGCGAAATAAGATAGAAGAATACGATTTTCTTTCATTATAGAATTATCCAGTAATGAATAATCAAATGGATGTAACAAATTCTCGATTTTACTTTGCAGGTAGAGAATAAACTAGTTAGGGAAATTAGCTATAGAACTAGGAAATAGACGTTAGATTTTTAATAGGTAGTTTAGCTAGCTAGTTTAGGAGGTTATGGATCCACAGAAAAATAGTTTAGGACGATATTTAGTTTAGGTTAGGTTGGATTTCCATCACAATAGGTACATACATACATAATCTAATATTAATCCAAATCTGCATTGAATCGTAAAAAAATATTAAGATGAAAGTCTAGTATGATATTGTCAGTATTTTTTGTCATAGATTAAGTATGTTTCAATAAATATATTTAATCAATTAATTTCAACCTCAAAGATTTATGAAGTCTTAATATGATCTTAAACTTGACTTCGTCAACTTCGTAAGTAGCCCTGCTGATAGAAAAAGTTTCAAGACGAGATAATATGCGAGGTTTCGAATGGTCAGGTATATATTTTTCATGGTTTTTCAACTTTGAACTCAAAAAACACCAACTTATTATCTTATAAGTATTATATGGATAAACTCAGAATTCGGAGTAGAACATTAAGTGAGTCTGTGTGTGTGTGTGTCCCTTACAACTTTTGATCCGCTTGATACACAGAGACCAACATTTAAAAAAACATAATAAGTTATAAACCTACAAATTTTTATACTCAGAATTTTGAATTTTTATTCCAGTCAGGGGTTATGAACATTTGAATTTTTATTGCATTTATCAATATATCTCAAAAACCATAAAAGATAGAACGCTGATAATTTGTGCAAATATAGACAAATTGCTAGTATTTCCAATTTACTAATTTATTTTATTTATTTATATAAACGGCATAAATTGCCTTTTACATACATACATAAAAACAAATATTGATGATAAAAATATATAGAATAAGAAAAAAAAACAATTAGTTATACACTTGCAAAAATAATAAAATATGTACCTAAACAGTTAAACAATAAATTCAAGAATAAAAAAAAATAATAGATATAATCAAACATAAAAAAGATATACAAACTAACCTAAAAATAAACCAAAAAATCAAATAAAAAGTATTATGAATACAAAAAATAACAGTAGATGCAGTGTCATGTAAATCTACATATAAATAAAGTAGACCTCGTTATAAATAAACAAAAAAGATATACAAAATAAATAAACATTTTACAATCGAAAATATAAAAATCCGCACTGAAAATATCACATGTTGTTTAAACCGGTAATTGGTCTATTTGTGCATATTTACATTATTTTTGTATATGTATATTAAAGGACTGTATTTTTCCCTTAAATAAATCATATTTAAAAAAATCAATACACATAAGTATAAAAGTGTATCTTTTTTACTCACAGCATCGGGTGGCGGAGCTTCTATAGCCTGAAGACCCAGGGGCGGATCCAGGTCGAAGGCAGGACGAGGCGCGGCAAGAGCTCCGCACACAGCTAACAGAGCCCATCGCATCAGCACGCGAGCAAAACGCAACTTCATTCTTGCGGGAAATCTGAAAAAAAATACTTTTTTTTAAAACGCTATGGTAATAAAAAGAAGGGACTATCTTAAACCTTTAATTGGTCCATTTTGATTATTAAATGTAACTTGTTTTAAATCCGGTAAGTTAACAGGTACTTTGTCAAATATTTATCAACCAATAACAAATTGCTATACTTTGGAGACTTTGGATATGAATCATTCACAAATCCAGACTGTAAATTTAATTAAAAACTGTGTCTCCACCGGGTATCGAACCCGGGACCTTTCGCTCAGGAGTCAGATACCAAACTAATTGAACCACGACGGCCGACAGCAAATGTTAATTTTATTAAAATTAACTACAAACAATATCTTAGTTAGCAAGTAGATTGTTTTTAACCTTACTTACTTTAAAATTATAGTAATATGTAATGTAATTATTGTAATTTTAAAGTTACTTTAAAATTATAATATATTATAATACTTCAAAATTTAGCTATTAAATATAAATTAATTGACGTGCTAAATATATAACCATATTTTGAATATGAACCGATTTAATTTTTAGAAAATAATAATTTTTCGATTTTTTACGATAAAACAATATTAACTAACCAGTCAATCCAACATAACAGACCCGATATAATAATACATGATAACATTTAAAAAATAACATACATTTGCGACGTGGCTATTCCAAATTCTAGTAATATTATAAAAACTTTTGATGAAAAAAATATATAAAATACACCGTTTTAGAGAAAAGAGACAACAATACTTTAGTATATTCCATATTAGCTGAATACATATAAAACATAAACAATAAAAAACGGAGGGAACAGGAGAGGGGGGACAAGAATAGGATAAGGAGACAAATTTAAGTCTTATATGTATGGAATGATACATATTATATTAAAGATTAATAATGAATCTCCTGAAATCGCTATTTTATTGTTAGTATAATTATTATCTCTAAAGCAGTGATTCCCAAAGTGGTCTATATCGACCCTCAGGGGTCTATGACAACCTGCAAGGGATCTACGTCATCGAAAAAAAAAACTGGAGATCCATGAAATGAAAATGGGGGTCCACGATAGTGGATCTCAACATACACTGATAGTACCTATCGCATAACAATTTGTTATTACTAGTTGCATGTAACACATGAGATCCAACTGTCGATAGCGATAGTATGTAAAGTTGAAAAATAAGAATCAAACTATAAACCCATAAATCCATATTATTGAAAATTTTAAAACATGTTGGTATGTATGTTAAGATAGGACAGCATGGAGGTCAGTCCTTTGATCCTACCCAGAATGTGAAAACAGCATGATGGTATGTATGTATGTTTGGAGATTAGTATCAAACTATTAAGTCTTCTTAGATATTGTGTGTAGGCTACTGCCATACAAATTCTATGAAGCAATGTCGTCACTAAATTCAATTTTTATAAAAAATGTTAAAAAAAATTTGAGATATGCTAATACAACCTTATCATTTTTTATAGAAAATCAAATTTTCTAGTTGGGGTGTTTCGGCTTTTTTCAATATTTTTAAAAAATTTGGAAATATAGGTAGTTAAACTCATAAATTTATCAAAAAAAATATTTTTCTTAATAAATAATGTTTGAGAAACTCTGGAAAAAATAAGATAAAATGTTCTACTCCGAATTCTGAGTAAATCCATGTAAGGGAACATATATGCTGCGAGGCCTCCAGTTGGTGTTATTAGCATGCAAAAAGTTGACTACGCTATACAAAATGTTCCTTCGTACACGCATCTTGGCTTAATAATGTCGATTCATTCAGAGAATTGAATTCTCATGAACGAATCGACAGTTGGATTATTCGTTGTATAATATTTTATTTTAACATTTTTTGTCATGTTACATTCAAATTTCCTTAAAGTTCCATCATACCAAAACCTTAGATAACATTCATAACATTCCCCTTCTCACATTCATTTATAATGGTTGTACGCCTATGCCTGCCATAAAATCTAAGACCATACAATTTAAATTTGACTTTCATCCTTCCGCCCTTCGTGGATCAGTTGGTTAAGTATTTGACTGCTGATCCAAAGGTCCCAGGTTCGATTCCCGGTGGAGACACAGTTTTTAATTGTGTTTTCAGTCTGGATCTGTGAGACGATTAATATCGTAAGTCACCAGAATGTTTCAACTTGTTATTGAGTGCGTGTTAAATTAATATTTGTTAGTTGCACGAGAAGCATAATATCAGGTAAACAGGGGGTCTACCAAAAATCGAAAAACATGGCAAGGGGCTATGACACAAAAAAGTTTGGGAACCTCTGCTCTAAAGTTATATTGTTTTCATAACACCAGGAGTACAGTTTTTTTTAGATGTATTTTTATATTTTGTATTTCCACTGTTTAAATATTTGATTCGAATTGTGAATCTAAACAATTAGACCAATTGGGACTTACTCAAAAACTCACAAATAAAACCGTTTAGGCGAGTTCAGTGACATACACACGTACAGAAGATTTATCCAACTGTCGATTTGTTCAGGAGAACTTTGTTCTCTTAACATATCGACAATGTATCAAGCCAGAATACGCGAGAATTGTATGGAGAGGTCTACTTTTTTCACGGCTTTTCCAACTTTGAAGTCAAAAAACACCAACTTAGAGGCTTCGCAGCATATATGTTCCATACACGGATTTACTCAGAATTCGGAGTAGAACATTTCGTGTGTCTGTGTGTCTGTGTGTGTGTCCGTCCCCCCCTTATAACTTTTGATCCGCTCAATTTACAGAGCCCAAAATTTCAGAATATATAAACAGTTATAGGCCTAAAAAACTTTTATACTCAGAATTTTGAATTTTTGTTTCAGTCAGGGGTTATCAACTTTTGAATTTTTACTTTATTTTTCCATATATCTCAGAAACCATAAAAGCTAGAACACTGAAAATTGGTATAAACATAGAAAAATACAAAATCTCAAATTAATTTTTTCAAAAAAATTCCAGGGTTTCTCAAACATTTTTTATTAAGAAAAATATTTTTTTATGATAAATTTATGAGTTTAACTGCCTATATTTCCAAATATTTTAAAAATATCGAAAAAAGCCGAAACACCCCAACTAGATAATTTAATTTTCTATAAAAAATATACAAGATGTATTAGCACATCTCAAACTTTTTTTAACAATTTTTATAAAAATTGAATTTAGTGACGACATTTCTTCATACAATTTGTATGGCAATCGCCTACACACAATACCTAAGAAAACCTAATTATTTGATACTAATCTCCAAACATACATACATACCATCATGCTGTTTTCATATTCTGCGTAGGATCAAAGGACTGACCTCCATACTATCCTATCTTGACATACATATATAGGTACAAGTGTTGTATAGAAAATCAAATATCTTAAAATATTAAATAATTTGTGTTTATGGGATTATAGTTTGGTACTTATTCTTCAACTATACATACTATCACTATCGACAGTTGGATCTCATGTGTTACATGCAACTAGTTTATAGAAAGATTACAACGATGTATTAATTACGTACATGGATTAATTTGTATAGGCGTAGATTTTTTCGATTCAGAAAGTTGTGGGATTACCCGTATGAGTACTATTGCATTCTAAAGTCGAACTCGTAATATAGATATGTGGTATCTATTTTTAATTCCTACTCTGTACAAACCCGTAATACGAAATTGAAAGCGATGTTCACTGGTTAAAAGAACAAAAAAAAAAGTATTGAAGTCTATTCAGAATGGCGTGTATCAATACATTCTACATACATAATATTGCAGGATCAATTTGATTGACAATCACTAAACAAAGGAATGAAAAAAAAATCAAACAGGATAAATACATTGAAAGATGATCGGGCGATTTCATTTTGTAGAAATGTTAATATTTATATTTTAACTATCAAGAAATTTAACACCTATACAATATTTTATGTTTAATTATAAATATGTATAAAAAAAGTAAACCAATTAGAAATTCTCACTTAATTATATTATATTTTTGACATTTTGAGTAGTTGAGTTATTAAGTATGATGGTTAGTGTATGTGGGGGGAAAGGGAAGGATAGAAAAGCTTTGATAAGGAAGGGATGAATGTTTAAGGAAAGTAGGTTTGATTTTTAACCAGTAATATAACCAATAACTGCGCGTAATTGGCGTTTCATCGATGTCTGTGTGGAGTTAAATATATCAGGTTGGGGGTCAAGACTATTGTAATAATTTAAACATCTGTTAATATAATTATTATGTGCGTAGTTTGTTCTGCAATATGATGTAGGTATAGAAAAGGTTATTTAGCGTGTTGTTCTTATTGGGCAGTTGAAAGAGATTTTTTCGAGGAGGTTGTAAGAACTATCTAGAAGGATATTCAGTATTTATGTACCTATATATGTATCTATGTATATCTTCTTGTTTTTTTTATTATTTTTATATCCCAATAGAGACGAAGTTGAGTTATATATTTAAAGGAGAACCAGGTAAGCAGGCAACTATAGGCTGTCATCGGCTGCAGGTGACACACTTTTTATCACATCCCATATGATTTTCGGTTAGGTTTAGATAGTATTAAACGACAAAAGCGACTCGCGTGAGCGAGTTGCTTTTATTATTAAATTAATATTAATGTTTTACTGAACCTTATTAAAAAACAAGGGGAATGGAGATTTTCGTACACATAATATTATTATTTCGTTGTCGTATTTTACCCCATCCCATATAATTTTCGGATAAGTTTAGTTAGTATTTAACGACAATCGACTCGCGTGAGCGAGTTCCTTTATAAATTGAATGGAAAATAGTGAAGGAAAATTTTTTAACACCTTTGTCATATGAAGTTAGGAATAAGTTTACTATGTATTTGCATTTTATCAAATTTTTTTTATAAATTAGTTTTCTCAACATATATATTATTTACGTAGTTGTATGATTTTTAACACTAGCTATGTATTTAATATTTTTTATGTTGAATATTTTCGCGTTTAATGTCAACTTTGACATCTCGTCCGACCTTGGTAATGTGAGCTGTGTTGTATTCTTTGGTCTAGTGAATTAATTCTCCCTTTTCAGAGCAACACATTCTTTTATTTTTTCGTATAAGAGCAACATTATATGTCCATTTATTGAAAAAAACATAGTAAAAAAAAAGATACACAATAAAACAAACATATTGCCCATTACTAGAGTGCAAGCACTCGTATGTTAAGGAGACATTTTAAAACAAAAGAAACAACGTCTCTTGAAAATCATGAAATAGTTGCAAAGTTGGGTAGCCTGATGTTTTATTTTTATTTATAATTTTTACTATCATTCCAAGTATATATGTAAATCTGTTTTAATTCATATTCAAAATGTGATTAAATAAAAATCTCCGGAAGCAAAAAATCTCCAAGATAATCAATCACTAAGTTCCCCTTGCATTTTCACTTGAATTTGACCACAGATTCTCAACAAGATATTTAATTGTGTATTTATTTTTTTGATATTTCCATCAGAAAAATATTTTTAAATTAAACGATTTACATAATTTATCCTCTCCAGTACATTGAGAATAAAATATTAATTTTAAATTACAGCATTCCGAATAAACAAACTTTTTTTTTACTTGTTACCTGTTTATCTTTTTGTAAAAAAGATAAACAAGTAACAATATACCTTCCATCCATAATATACCAAAAATATACCATCCTTCAGCTTATTATGAAGGGAAAGATTGAGGATCGTAGAGGGGTCGAAAGAAGACAACTTTTTGGCTTCAAAACATCCGGTAATGGACCGGTATGAGAACTGTTGAGGAGCTGTTTCACACTGCCCAGGACAAGGAGGGGACCTGACATGACACGAGAAGAAGAATGGTTCAATCTATAATGTAAATAACCCCAACTCTCAATATAATTTAATAACACTTTTATACCGATTGAAATAGTCCTAATGATTGGGTGAAATGCCACGTAAGCTAAAGAGAAGAAGAAGAAAAGGCTACAACCTGTCCGTATATATTTACATAAAGTAAATGTAGGAGAGTCTTACACGACCAATCGCTGCTGCATAAAATTTTGAACAATGCCATAGACTCGCCTGAACTTGTCAACCTAGTAGGTATCCATGTTCCAGGTAGAATGGTTCGCAGACCTCAATTACTTCATGTTCCAACGAGTAGAACGAATATCAGGAAAAATTCCACAATTACACGCATATGCAGCCAATATAACAATATATTCTCAGCTGAGATAGACATATTCAACGCGAAATATTATAGATTTAGACATGATGTTCTGAAGGTGATGCGCAACCAATATCCCTCTGTCCTGTCCTCCTAGTCTATCTTCTCTCATTTCTCTTCCCTTCCCTAGTTGTTGTATATGTGTGTATGTATGTATGTGTATGTATATATGTATATGTGTGCGTGTATTTTTATTTATTTTATTTATCACACCATATTTATAATGACAACAATAAGTAGATTACTGCTGCCCAACTAGGAAATCCTGTTCTAGGGCTAGCAGTTTATATTGACAATTATATGCAATTATGAACCAGGTGATTTTTCCCGTTCCACACTAAATATGTATACAATCTTTCTTTACGAACTTTCTGCAATCACAATCATATCACAACAAACATATAGGCTCACACAAAACAGATCAACCAGATCCCAATGTCCGCCATAATACCTGTCATAAATCCAATCTCTGACGCGATTTTTATTTCAGAGCCATAGGCCCGAGATTTCAGTTGGCCCTTAAGTCGTTGGATTTGGTAATCCAAGTTAAAAGTTTGGGGAAGATTAAATTTCATTCGCGTATTTCAGTGCAAAATGAAACGTCAGTTACGTAATCTTCAACTATAGATATATTTTACGTTTTTCTATGGTTATTGTCTATAACGCATCTGTCAAAATTGTAATAACCTTAAATGATACGTGACGCGAAGCTGTGACTAAATATTATTTTATTATTATAACAACACATTATTTTATTTGTTTCATTACACAGCATGTTACTTTTTCAATTTTTTATACCGATCGATGTTTTTTTTAATTAAAATCAAACATTGTAGTGAAAAAATGTCATTGAATATGAACTACGTACGTAGTACTACAATGCAAAATGTATGTACATTTTACAGATGGATATGGAACTAAGTGATAATGGTAAAATAGTGTCTTATGTAGAAAATTTAAGAATACACATTATATATATAGAAACAGGATGGATCAATTTAAAAAGTGGGATGAAAAAACATCGCAAAAATAAAGTTGCGTGCCTGACGTTTCATTATGGCTGACAGTTTATTTCGTTTGTTGTCAGGCAATACATTATAATTATGTAAAAAAGAAAATAAATATTAAATACATGAACCACTTCTATATCAAGTCTTTTATTTTAACAACAAAAATAAATCATGATTATAATTATTATGCATAGTTATTTGTAGTATAAAATGAAATGAAACATTAAAGCGTGCGGCGATTAGTACGCCACCTGGCGAAAAAGACTAGAAACAATACTTAACTCAAGATTAAGACACGCGATCCGCCAGAAACGTTGAGTTAAATATTTGTCGTTTAGTGACGTATTTAAGGGAAGATTAGGTACTGAAATACGCAATATTTTTGTTAAACTTGAGTTAAACTCCTAAGGGCCGACTGAAATACTGGGCCATAGAAAGAGACTAGTTAACTATGTTGATGTAATTAATAAGAATCACATGGTTCCCAAATCCAATCAAATATTTTTATGTGTTACCCAAAGAGCATTGTAAACACAATATGGCATAGTAATGTTGTTAATAATTTTAATTTTGAATTATTTGAGTAGATATTGTTGAGTATGTGTGTATGAGGGAGTGTGTGTGAGGGTGTGTATGAAGGTGTGTGTATGAATTATTTTTGGCTTGTAAACTGTTATTTGTTTTTATATTATGTTGATGGAATGCTTTTTTGGCTCTAACACTGTAAAAATAATACTGTATCATTAAACTGCAAATGAGCTGTAGCATCCCAAAGGAAATAAATAAATAAAATAAAATAAAAATAAATGTTATTTTTAACCAACGGACAAAAGTTAAAGAACAACTGGTCTGGATATAATTTTACATAATGTATACATTAAACATGAAAACAGAAAAATAAAAACAGATAGATACATACAATACAGCCTTTGCTTAACTAAAAGGGCATTGTTGAACAAAGGCTCACTTGAGTCCAGTTCGCACACTGATTAAACTGTATTTAATTTGGGTTGTGGTTTTTGTTTGGTTATAAGTTCTAATATTATAACTATCAGTGTGTATACGTGTAGTTCCGTTTCACTTGTCCTAAAATAACCTTGTCTCCCTCCCTCCATTTCTACTCATTCTACTTTTCATTTCAATATGTTTACACTGTATTCTCTTTCTTTTTAATGCATCTATTTCGTCCATACGACATGTTGTATATAATTTTTTTACATCATAACTTACGTACTATTATGATATATTCACTAAGCATAACATCAGGTGATATTATTATGATAAAAATCAATAAACTCTGTTTGCTTTTAGTGTGAAACTCAGCTCCATTACATAAATATTCGATTTACATAGACATTGGTACAAGAAAGTAAACAAACCAAAAATGAACGTATAATTCTAGCGCAGTTCAGGAGTGACACCTGTGCGAGAACATTGTGACCTCATGTATAAGGACCGTTGCTTTCATTGTTTACATAAAACAATTCTCAATAGATGACGTTACAAAAAAGATTTCTTCGTTACTTCATAGATGGCGATGATGAAAACAGCTTATTTTCAAAGGATCAGTTCTCGTTATTAAAATATATGCTTATAAAAATTGCATTGATAAGGGAACTCAATAAGAAGACATAATTGGGGAACGTTGCACAAGCGCAGAAAGTGATCACGTAAACCAACCGATGACTGGTCGTAAGCCCCGTAGGTGCCTTGAGTTCCTGGTTCTCCTATGATATTCCAACTGCGTCTCTATTGAGATGTTCAAAATTTGTTAAAAAAATCATTTTTATTTTTTTTATCTGAATTTGTTGCCAGGCTCCGACTTAGAATAGTGCCTCCACTCTTCTATGTCATCATTGTTTTCGGGTAATCGATAATTTTACAACTGGCTAAATAATATTACACATTCCTATTATGTTGTAGTTCAGCAGTGAGGTTCACCACAATCACCACTCGTTTTGAATGTATATCACCACTCGTTTTGAATGTATATCACCACTCGTTTTGAATGTAAGTTATATGAGACTGGAGTATGGGGATACACGGATATGTTGTGCTTCATTTTATGAGGTAATGCACAACCGCGCACCTATCGCTAGTTACCCCCACATTGTGGAATATTCCGCGATGGTGTGAGTGAATGAATGAATTAACTTCCAAGTTAAAAAACAATAGGTATGCACCTTATAAGGGTATATGGGAATTCAATAAAGTGATGTATAGTTTTTACATTTGTCTTTATAACAAAAAGCTAAAGCAAAAATATGTTTTTGACAAAAAAACTGATTTCCTTTCATTATTTTATTAACCTTTTATCACACCATATTTATAATGACAACAATAAGTAGATTACTGCTGCCCATCTAGGAAAACCTGTTCTAGGGCTAGCAGTTTACAATTTTTATTGACAATTATATGCAATTATGAACCAGGTGATTGTTCCCGTTCCACACTAAATATTTACACAATCTCAACTTTCTGCACTCACAATCATTACCTCAACAAACATACATATGGGCTCACACAAAACAGATTGACCAGGTCCTTATGTGAACTGTCTGAACAGTTATGAACTGTTTATTCAATATTTTTTTTATTATTATCTTCTGTCATCTTTATTTTCTTTTTAATTTCGCCATGCCACAATCTAAATACTTAAACTCAAATTTTGAGAGCTATTTCGCTAAGATATGTTAATAAATTAAATTCTCCATACACGGACGGTCCAACTTAAAATACAGTGCACTATTTTAAATTGTAATCAAAATCAACAGTGCATAATATAGGAACCAATATTATGTAATTAAGAGTATTCAAAATTTGAGACAACGCATATCACGACATACCATTTATGGACTTTCAACGACCATAGTCGTTCAATTTATCGCATGAAAACATTATTTGACGTTTACCAACTTTGTGGTACTTACTCAGAGCTGGATATTTCACGATTCGCTTGCCGCCAAAGCCATCCATGAGCTTAATTTACAATTTCAAAACCCTCGTATCAAACTTATACGTTATCTGAAAGTATCGATAGCCAAATATTCTCCATGGCAGTTTATAGTTTTTTGCTACCTCTTTTATTTAATTTTTGTTTTTTTTTTCAAATTAAACTAACAATGTATGAAGTAAAAATTAAATATAGAATTTTTTTATTTATTATTATTACACAAAACAAATACAACATATTATACAAACTAATCAATAACACCCCACTAGGCAAATGCCTGTTCTGGGACTGTTATTTTACACAGTTGAATATCTTTATTCAACTGTAATTTTATTACTTTCACAAGTAATAAAAGAAGAGTAGGTAAAAAAAATGTAAAATGAATGATACAAAATCAATTGTACAAAATATTGAAAAAAAAAGAAAATACAAATAGAATCGACAGAAAAAAAATGTGAATATAAATATGACATGTGCTGGGTCAGAATAAAGTGCACTTTACACGAACACTATTTTCAACGGGTTTCAGGTTTTCGACGGGATTTTCAACGCGATGATCAAAAATATAGAACGTGTTCTATTTTCAACACGATTTTCATCCTTTTTGGTAAAACGGAAATCTGTAAAATTATTCGCTGTCGTCGTTACCGACGAGTCAAAATGGCTGCCGTTTGCGTTGACTTTTACGTGTGACATTCGCTCGCGATGTATTTTGTTTATTTGGAAAGTGTCGAAACTTTCGATATACTATATTATAATTATTATATAATTTTTCGATTTACATTTATTTATATTATATTAAAAATTTGCACATATAATTGTGTAAAGTTTTGTAAAGCGATGCTCGGAGTAACCTATATTTTGGATGCTGTTTTAAGCGTTGCGTGTAAAGCGATGTTTGGAGTAACCTGTATTTTGGATATTATTTTAAGCGTTGGAAACCGGGTCGCGTTGAAAATAGTGTCCGTGTAAAGTGCACTTAAGTCAAGGGCGGATAACCACCTCCGCATAGTGCCTACCTGATATCTTTATACAGTTTATCAGTGAAGCCTTGAAGGCTCTAGTTGTAGTCAATTATTTAATACTACTATCCAACTGGTTAAAGAACATAAAATAACTTACATAAATACCTACTCCATATCAGTTATGAGCTTACAATATTAGTTTAGCCTGTCGGAGCATTAATGTATGCATGTCGCTATATATTGAAGCTATTAATTAAAAGATTTTGAAATAGTTAACTTTAAGATAAGCAGTGAAGGATCTCACAGAAAGATAGAGAAATGGAAAAGCTTTCACAAATGTAACTACTATGATATGTCAAGCGCTGCCTGTCCTTTTATACCATCAGGGAGGTAGTTATATGAATAGGTACATGCCGGGTCAATGTCCACGGTGGTTCTCGAATGTTCCTCTCTAGATAAGTAACTCTTGAAATTTGTATTGTAGGTACCTATAATTTAAATCCGAATCCTACAAACTTGTAAAATGGCTAGGATAATAATAATAATACTTTCTTCACAGGTAGCGAGCTTATTGCCATATGACAATTTCCTCCAACTAATCAGTGTAACCAGCCCATAGAAGCAATATTTGCGTGAGAAATGAATTCAAATAAATTTCTCATCTGCTGGGGATCGAACTCAGGATGTACGCACATGAACCAAACGGCTTACCGTGACACGGCGGTCAGCATAATTACATCACAGTAGGATTACTCGAGTGGATAACCATAATTCGTCATAGAATAAAATAGATAGCCGGTTGTCGGCCTTCGTGGCTCACTTGGTTAGATATCTGACTGCTGAGCTAAAGGTACCGGGTTCGATTCCCGGTGGAGACACAATTTTTAATTGTTTTTTAGCAATCTTTGGGTACCTGCTGGTTGCCCGAGAAGCTATATAAAATAAATTTATAAATAACCTAATATAAGTTAATAAACGAAAGCTAAAAATTATTACAAAAATATGTTTACCTACTGCTTTTCACTTAAAAATGCACTTTTTAGGCCTTTGTATACCTTGAGCATACAGGTGTAAGTGAAATTCAATACAAAATGTCGGTAAGAATGTCAGTCAGTCAAATAAATTGAATAATGTTACCATATCACGATATTAGCTTCCTCTTATCACATATTTAAAACTAAATAAAAAGAAATTTAAAAAAATAATCTTAAATTTAAATGAAACAATGAAATATATCTTTAGATATTCAAAATTTATCAGAAATAACTTTTAAAAAAATATATAAAAAAAGTTCCCTAATTGTAGGGAATATACCAAATACAATCATACCAATATAACTACAAAGAACACTTTTTACGCACTTGACTCTTTTTATTATATTTTGTACATGTAGCTTCTCGAAGTTAGGTTAGGTTGGGTTAGATTAGGTTAGGTTAGGTATTTATTAATTTAACATGCACTTAGTAACGAGTTGACACATTCTGGAGGCGATATTTATCTTCTTGACTGGAAGTCATCATTACATTATCGGAACTGAATATCCAAACTCAGCAATAAAAATGTTATGTTTAACTTAATTAAATGGGAGATAGGTAGGTTTGGTAGGTACATCAAACAAGAATTACGCCACTTGAAGCTCTTTGGTGATTTTTTTTTATAAATTAATTACCTTCATCTCAATCTGTCCGTACCAAAACATGTCCTCTCAATTATTCCTTTGACGATCACTTCAAAAATAAAATATTTCAAAGGAAATTTTGAATTTGAAACTGACCACACACAAACTGAACAAGGTGATTTGAACGAAACTTAAGTATAATTTTTTTTTTAATTCATGGAATATATGCAATATTAATTGCTTAATGTTACCGCGAAGGTACATACACAGAGAAAAACTTTTAATTTTATTAAAACAAAAATCTTGACCTCTAAAATAATTTTTACTCCTCACTACCCCAAGAGGATAAAGTGGGGAGTTATGAATTCGTAATTTTTAAGGTAATTTTTGTATTGCAGATTATCAACTAGTATCATGCTGAGATTGTATTGTGAAAGTTTCACAATGTCAAATCACAATGTATCAGTGCACTATGTATTTAATTATATTTCTTCTGTAATATATTTCGTTGCGAATGCTCTTTTTGCACTATAGGTATGACAAAAAAAACATTTAATTTATGTTTCACATGCATTTCAATTTGTTTTCACGTGCAATTTCTGTTTTCATAGTGCAATTTCTTTTTCACACGCAATTTATTTGTTTCACATGCAATAGCTGGATATCCTCGTCCCAGGACCTGTAGAAACAGATCATAGATCTAACAAAAGAGAGAGGAAGAAGATGCAATTTCTGTTTACACGCAATTTATATGTTTTCACATATGCAATTTCTGGTTTCCCTTGCGTTTTATTTGTTTTCCATATGCAATTGATTTAATTTTCCATATACATTATCGAGCATTGGATAATGTTCGATACTCGATGAAGGAAAAATTCCAATTCCCATTATCGATACATTTATGTTCTATCGTTAGGATCAACGGAAATTTGTAAACTGCTACACAAGTTCATACAGAAAAATATAGTTATACTGTAATCTCCACAATATCTAATTATTTTTCACACTCACTAGAGTTGTACTCTTGTTCTCACATTTGAAAATTTCGCAGTCGACACATTATGCTGCATAGTTAAGAGCGCTGTTGACTGTATATACTCATTGCTCAACATCTTTGGCACAAATAGTCCTGTATAGGGACTGGCTGCCTTACAAAAAAAAAATATGCAATTGATTTGTTTTCACATACAATTTATCGAGTGAGTCCTCTTTTTGTATTGGAAACATTTTTTTAATGAATGATTATGTCATGGATAACATTTAAGGATTAAAACTTCAAATTAATGTAAAATAAAAGTACCTACAACAAAAATAATAGCATTAATTGACCGGTCAATTCAACATAACAGACCCGATAAAATTAAAAAAAAATAACATATATTTTCGACGTGGCTATTCCAAATTCTAGTGATATTATAAAAACTTTTGATGAAAAAATTAGAAAATATACCGCTATAGGTAACGAGATTAAAAGACTTTGGCATTCTCGTAAAATAATAATATTACCGTTCATTATTTCAGCCACTGGCATTATTCCAAAATCTTTAATCCGCAATTTAGAAAATATAGATTTATCTAAAAACTTAATACATGTAGAATCGTTAAAGATTTTTTAAACGTTAATATTCGGGAATCAGTAGGGTTGTTAGGTAGTATAGAGACTTCCTCAGAGTCTAATCCTTTGATATGTTAAGTATCTGGATGGGTGAACTATTCCCAATTGAAAGCTTGATGATGCGTTTGTTGCATTTTATTTTGCTCTTTTAAATCATTAACAATTTACGCATTGATCTGCTAATTCTTTTGAGGAAGTGTATAATGGTAATAATAATAATTGAGTGTTATTATTTGTAGTGCTTAATAGTTATTAATATCATTAGTAAATCGGCCAACGCCGTGTATATAAATAAATTTATAAGATTAAAACTTCAAATTTTATATAAAAGTGCAACAAACATAATAATATAAATAATCAATTATAAATTTATATGATTATAACTTCAAAATTAAATAAAAGTACAACAAATATAATAATATTAATTATAAATTACGAGTCGAAAGATTAGATATGTACAGGATATTCAGATGGTAGGTACTTCCGCATGTACGTTAGTATTTTAAATTTAAATCTTTAAAATTAAGATATCTCCTTATCTCTAATTGGTTCTTACGTTCACTTTACGTTACGTTTACGTTACGTCCATTGTGTCTTTGTTGAATTAAATTTGCGTAATTGCTTGTTTAATGAAATGTCCTCTTCCTGTATTTTTCAAAAGGGATGTAGGATGGTTTCGACATAAAAAAACGTAAATGATAATTATATGTGGTTATATTTAAGTATCTCCCCCACTAACACCCTTATATATAACCCAAATGCGTCATTAATAGACATTTATTTTTAATCACAAGGTCTCATTGATTAAACTTATGATTTTAGCGATTGGGACAGCATTTAGTTCAAATAAAACAGCAGGTCTTTTCATCACACGTTCTTAATACTAGATCTTAGAAAAAAATTTAAACATAAAAAATAGCAAATAGGGTTCAAAATCTTAAAAGTAGATAAAAATATTTTGGCATATATAATTTATTTGAAAAATGTGATCGAATGACTTGATAAATACGAATACATAATAAACTTATTCCTAACCTCAAATGGCAAAGGCGTTGATAATTTTTTTCCTGCAACCAATTTCTATTCAATTTATAAAGCAACTCGCTCACGCGATAATATTATTACATCCCGTATAATATTTGGTTAGGTTTAATGATAATAGCGAATTATAAATTGAATAGAAATTGTTTGCAGGAAAAATTTTATCAACACCTTTGCCATTTGAGGTTAGGAATTAGTTTATTATGTATTCGTATTTGTCAACATACTTATAATATATAAATTATATATATGATGTCAACATATTTTTGTTTACTTTTATGATTTTTAACACTATTTGCTGCACTTTATGTTTAAATTATCGTTATTTATGACAATTTTGACAGCTCATCCGACTTTGATAAAATGATAAGTGCGTTTTCTAAGCTCTAGTGTTTTTAATGCGTTATTATCTCGTCCTCTTTATTCTTTAGAACTCGATGATTATCTCATATTAATCTCTATACAACGCCATCCAAACATCGTAGTTTAGGTCTCCTTACGCATCGTTTACCGGTTGGGTCATAGACAACACCCTTTTTGGGAACTCCAGACCATCCATAGGTACATTATAAATGTCCCATTCACTAGGTTAAAATGCCTGATTTGAAGTAGTTTATTAAAAACTATGTATTTTTGCATCATCGATTAACGATTTTTTTTTACACTGTGGTATCATTATCAAAAATTGTAAAATCAGGATGCATAGTTTTTGAATAACAGACCAACATGTCTACTAAACGAAGAAGAAGAAAAAGTACAGTATGAAGAATAAGGATAGCCTAGTCTTTACACCATTTTTTTTTAAACATAACCTACAAAAGTTTGGTAAAAATACCAATTTAGTCATTTATTTTAATATTTTAGTTACTTTTTTTTAAATATATAATGCAACTGGCTCACGCCAGTCGCAATTATAACTACAAACAAACCTAACCAACCTATTTTTACCAAACTTTTGTAGGTTAGGTTTACAAAAATGGTGTGAAGACTAGGTTATCCGAAGAATAATGTTTGTGGTGTAATTTAGAAATTTAAATATTCCATCGAATAAAAGATATAATTTTAGTGGTGTACCTACACAAGGTTGTGTTTTATTTAATTTTATTAATTTGTATTGTTTTTTGCTTAATTTACTTTTTTATCACAATGTTGATTCGTTTAAATAATTTTACACAAGTACAGACATACAGCGTACATATTTTTTAAAAGAAAAACTACAGTCAAGAGTATCTACCTACAGTGATTGAAGGATTTTTTAATTTGTTGGCAATGTCTCTTCCACATTTGCTCATTGAAATGAAACCACGGGAAATTCAGTATATAATATTCTGACACGCAAATCGCAAATAATTGACAGAGCAAACAAGATCTTATAATATATTCATTGTATACATTTCCAACAGGTGACAAACCGCACATGTGAGGTTAAGGAATGAAATTTGTATTTAAATATTCATATCGTTGTCTTCGCGACTGGCGTATCAATTGCACAGCCAACAAGTGTCAATTTCGGATTCTATATCAATAAATTATATGTAATATGTAATAAATTTGTAATTATCTTTCAGAGGTTGGTATTAAGATTCTTAGTGGGGAAAGTTTGGAGGTATGGGACGCAGGAGGAATGGAACAGTACCCATATATTCATGTTTGGTACATTTTATAGATTTCTATATTTGTCAAAAGATGTCATTAGGGGTATGTTCAATATTAAGTCAGTGTCAGTTTGTGTTGTTATTATTGTTTATCGTCTTTCAGAAAAAAAAGTTTTGCTGAACTTCTCAATCTCATCCTAAATGAAGAGATCAGCAGTACCTGCAATTTGTAGGATATTGAAAAGTGCAGCAGGCAAATAAGACGATACTGGAGAGGTCGTTTAGAGAGGATGAATCCAGAAAGGCTGCCAAATTATCTGCAATGTGGAGGATATTGTAAGGTGGAGCAGGCAAAGAAGACGATACTGGAGAGAACAAGTAGAAAGGATGAATCCAGAAAGGCTGTCAAAGATTGCAATGCACGATATACCAAAGGGAAGACCACCAAAGAGAAGAAGAAGAATCTAATCCTTTTTGAAGACAGAAAAGAAAAGATAAGATTATTTCTTAAACCGAAAAATAATTGTTCGTCACATAAACACATTGTTTTAACAAAACCTTAAACGGATTGTTTAAAATTGTGTAAATTATCATTTTATTGTACATGGGGGGGGGGGTTTGGGACAATTCAAATAAGGAGGTTTGGGACAATCCAATGAAGGAGATATGGGACATGTCCCATACCTCCTGTTTGTGACCATTTATATTGGGTGCTTTGATAATTTATTTTTACACAACAAATATTGAAGATTATGGTATTCCGGAACATTCTCAATATTCATATACCGCAAAAATTAAGCGTGTCAATTATTTTCTGCAGAACAGGAATCGTAGAAGATCTTACCTTGGTATCGCTTAATTTTTTTTTTTTTTTAAATGAATATGTCCTTGTTAAACAAGTACATATACATCTTCCTACGTTCCCTAAAATAAGCAAATAAATGCTTGTGCTATAGGTGAACGAAATCGATTAATGAAAAATTAATCGAAAACACCACACCATTAATCGTTCTGGTGATACCAGCACCTCAAAAACGTGGCAGTACAAAAAAAATGAAAGAAATATATTGCATTTGAAATAAAATTGATATTTTCGGTGAAGTGTATAAAGTAAATTTTAATTTTATTTGTACCTATGTCCCATTTCCCATTCCTTCCATATTGGTGCCTCAATCTTCCACACTATAGGGAGGTTCGGGACAAATTCATGTTCCTAAAAAAATATTACTCATTTAATGTACATACATAATCCGTGAGGCTGTGAGGCACCGGCTTGGAATAGTGCTTCCACTCTTTTCTATTATTGTTTTCGAGTGTCCCGTAAGAGCCGGGTAATCGAAAATACAACAGGCAACAATAACATCTCACATAGTTCAGCAATGAGGTTCACCACCCATTCTGAATATAGTGCCTTTTTAGGTGAGACGAGACTGGTGTGTGGGTATACACAGATATTTTGTGCTCCATTTTATAAGGCAATGCACACCCGCACACCTTTCGCTGGTTACCCCACATTGTGGGATATGCCGTGATGGTATGAATGAATGAATGATTAAATGTCATTCCTTTTATTACTTCTTAAATTCAACTAAGAATAAAATTGTCCCATACATCCCTATTGCTGTCTATACAGCTATGACGTTTAAAAAAATTATATGTCGAATTATAAAACTTTCCTTTCTTTCTGCAATTGTTAAAAATACTAAAGAAGGAATATTTATCCCTTAACACCTGATCCCGATTTCCCCTCTTTGTTCTTTCCCAATCCTTTATTTTCTTTGTCTTTTTTTTCACGCTTTAATTCTTTTGTTGATGTACATAAACAATCTCGTCATACTTCGTAATCTGGTTGGTTGGAAGAAATTGCCTGATGGCAATAAGCTCGCCAGTGTGCAACATATTTTTTTTTATATTATGTACAAGAAGATAAATAAATAAATAAAAATATAATATCCCAAACCAAACCTGTACCTACCAGTCTACGCCTTACTAGGTAGCAAAGCATAAATAATAAGTATGCTAGGAGAGTGGACGTTACAATTATTTAGGTAACGGAAACATATAAAGAGATAGTAAAAAAAAACAAGCTTTAACGTGTAAACGTTGAGTGTGCGTTAAAAACAACTTACACGAAGAAACGTGAAATAATACGTTTTGTTTGAATTGCTTAATTTTGATATGTAGAATAACAGAAAAGGGTCTTACCTATTTGAATTATATTATTTGTAAATTTAGTTAGAAAAATATAGAAATTGAATTAAAATTTAATCTTCCTAGATGATTTTTTCCTTAGAATCATACACAAAGCTGCATAAATTTTACGAGATATTTAGATTATTACAGAAAGGTTTGTCGTCATTCTAATAGATGGTGATAGTGTTTTTGTCATAGTTTCAAGCGCTACAAAAACACCGCACGTCATAATATACCTATATAAGTTTTAAATTTGGATTGATAAGGTTACTCAATAAAGGGCATAATTGGTGAACGTTGAACAAGCGCTTAAAGTGGTCACGTAAACTGGCTGATTATTTCTCCTATAATATATATTCCAACTTCGACTCTATTGAGATATGTATAAAGTTTGTCAAAAAATATGCATTGTTTTAGATTAAAGACGCAGCAACAGGCGCTCAAGACAAGTCTACAAATGGAATTTTAATTTTTAAATATTTTCGAAAAAGGTCTTGGTAAAAATATTATATCAGGGGATTATGACAATCAACACCGCGCTGCTTCTAAATTTGCAAGTCAAAACTGAAACTCTAGAAGCAATTGCGTTAATTCCAGTTCACGGTCGATTTAAAACACTCAAATATTAATTTGGTGTTGTTGCAGAGTGTTAGAGCGATTATCGTATTCAAAGTCAAGCACGAGAATTGAGGAGACCTCAAGCCTTCAAGGTTCCTTAAAAAAATGTGTCGCCCTTTAAGAATTCCTCAAATAGAGCATAGATGTACCAATGACATTTTTCATCGTACAATGATAATCTGTTTACCTGTCATTTTTGACAACTGTAATTTTTTTTGTTGGTTAATTATCCAATATTTAAAATTTGAATTTTTCAATATTTTATTAGTTTGATACCCAACAATTCATTAAATCACACCATCACGGCAAATACACAATGTGGGGTAACCAGTTATAGGTGTGCGGGTGTGCATTACCTTATGAAATCAAGCACAATACATGCGTGTAAACCCACACACCAATCTCAAACAATGTGATATGTATTTAAATATACTCTACAGAAAAAAACAACGTATTGCTCACTCGTTCTTATTTTGTTTTATTTTTTGACACTTGAAGGAATGTACAAACTTTCAAAGAAGCGGAATGCGCATGTCCAGAACAGACATATAATTCTCTAAATAGCAAAGTATCATAGAATACAATATGTTGAAATTCTTGGAGTTTCCACAAAGTATGTGACGTCACATTTATTCTGAATAACGAAATCGTCCTCAAGGTACATTGAAGGCTGGAGGCTTCCTCAAAACTTGTCTGTGAATATGGGTATGAGAGAGAGAAAATCTGTCTGTCCGTATATAGAAACCTCGGGGCATTTTGTGAATTTTGAGTATTTGTGGAGTTTTAATTCCATTCGAGGGCGTTGAAATATGAAAATACACAAAAGCGAGACCGCGGACTTAGTGATTTTAGTAGGATTGGATCATAATTCGTGATCTAGTTCAGAAATGGGAATGACGGCGGAGAAATTTCTTCGACAATTTTTTTATTACATTTGGGCATATTTTTTTTAACATGGCTACCATCTATTAAGATTTGGGTCGTAATATCTTATATCGAAATAAATAAAACAAAGTCGGGCTAATTACAATATTTATTGTTCAATAACGGCTTGACCGATTGTAATGATCTCTTATTTGATGGATTGGTCTCCGCCCCGAATAGCAGAATAAAAAATATTTAAATATCGGAAAAATTAACGGAATAAAAATATTAAAACACACCACAATGCAATCGTCAAAGTGTAATTTATTTTTTAATTTTCTTTATAGGTAGGTATATATTATTATTATTAGGTATATCCTAGTAAAGTTTTGAACTTAATTATTTTTTGTATTCTTTTTATTACCTTAATAAAATCCTAAATTAATTTTTGCTTAAAGTAAACACGATAAAGTAAATGAAATTGATAATAAAGTAAAAATTCAAAAGTTGATAACACCTGACTTATTCAAAATTTCAAAAGTCTGAGTATAAAAGTTTTGTAGGCCTATAATTATCTCTATAAACAAAAATTTTAATTATCTATTTGGGATGTTTCGTTTTTTTCGATATTTTTAAAACTTTGGAAATATAGGCAGTTAAACATATAAATTAGTCGACACCTACAATACAACGCTACAAAATCTTATTGAAAAACATGCACCGGAAAAAAACAAACGACGTCAAAACCGAATATCCGATATCTGGTTCGACGAAGAATGCAGGGAGAAGAAGAAAAAAATGCGCAAAATAGAGAGAGCGTATAAACACCAGGTCTCAACTCTACAACGATCAGATTGGATTGCAGCGCAAACCGACTATAAGAACACACTTGCAGCCAAGAAGAACTTTTACTGGACAGATAAAATCCAACAAGAACGAGATAACCCTAGACAAATGTGGAAATCCATAAACACAGTTTTAGGAAATAAAAATAATGGAACTTCAACTACTACGGATATCTCTCCAGACGCCATCTTTGACTTTCTGCAAAACAAAATTTCGAAAATTCACTCTACAACTATTTCGCCATCTCCGACCTCTTATTCAACCAACATAAGCAATAGTTTTCTAAATTATTTCATTGAAACAAGTGAACAAGAAATCATCAAATTCATCAATTACTCACCCAACAAACATTGTTCCTTAGATCAGATACCAACATGGCTCTTGAAAAAATGCTCTGTTATAATAGCACCCTATCTCTGCAAACTGTTCAATTTATCATTGAGCTCTGGTGTAGTACCAACAAGTCTTAAAGAAGCAATAGTAACCCCGATTCTAAAGAAGCCAAACCTCGACCCTGATGACATTAATAACTACAGACCCATATCCAACTTACCTTTTATCGCTAAATTACTAGAAAAAATTGTATGTACAAGACTAAATGACTTCATTGAGACAAACGGAATGTTTACCAAACTTCAATCTGCGTATAGAAAATATCATTCAACTGAGACTGGACTTCTTCGAATATTATCTGATACGATTCTAGCTACTGAAACCGGAAATCATGTTCTATTAGCATTTCTGGACATGAGTGCAGCTTTTGATACGATTGATCACACTATTCTCACTGAAAGACTCAAAACAACTTACGGTATGTGAGAAAACACATATAAATGGTTTCAATCTTATCTCACAGGACGACACCAAACTATCAAATTCAATAACCTAAAATCATCTCCCGCTTTTGTAAAATTCGGAGTTCCCCAGGGTTCCGTGCTAGGTCCGTTACTATTTATCTTATACACAAAAGACATATTTTCAATCATTGACTCCCACGGACTACTCGCACACTGTTATGCGGACGATTGGCAGCTTTACTTTTATTGCACACCAGAAAATGCTCACCATCTAAAAACCACAATCTGTAAATGTATCGAAGATATCGGTGTTTGGATGTCAGCAAACAAACTTAAGCTAAACCCAACAAAGACAGAACTACTCTGGACAGCAACACGCAAACGAAGCCATTTAATAGACACTTCCCCACTAACTTTCGAAAATTCAGATATTCTTCCTAAATCCTGTGTTAAACTTCTTGGAGTCAAAATAGATTCAAATCTAAGCTTTTCAAACCAAATTAACACAGTTAATTCTTCTGCTTTCTTTCAACTAAGACGTTTAAAGTCAATCCGAAGGAGTATCCCAATTGAAGCCATGAAATCTTTGGTAAGCGCCTTTGTTGTCTCCCGTTTGGATTATTGTAACGGTATATATGCGAATTTACCAAAGAAAGAAATTAATAAAATTCAGTCAGTTTTCAATGCTGCAGCCAGACTCATCACTGGAGCCTCCAAATTTTCTCACATCTCTCACCATCTTCGCAATCTACATTGGCTTAAAGTCCCCGAAAGAATTGAATATAAGCTCTGTCTCATAATATTTAAAGCACTTCGTGGTATGGCTCCTACTTACCTCTCTGAACTGTGCATTCCGCTTTCAATAAATGACAGACAATCATCACTTCGTTCTGCCTCGTCATCCATGGTTGGGAAATTAGTTGAAATAAACAGGGTACACACAACTAATTTCGGTGATCGTGCATTTGCTGTGGCAGGACCAAATGCATGGAATAAGCTCCCACACACCCTCAGACAAACCGAAAATATATCTTCGTTCAGGAAAAAACTCAAAACGCACCTTTTTCGCAAATCTTACCAGAGCCGAAATGATACAACATAATCATTTTTTCAGCGCCCTTGAGGTGAGATATTCACAAAAACGGCGCTATATAAATTATCCAAATTTATTATTATTTAAATATATCATAAAAAAATGTTTGAGAAGCTCTGGAACTTTTTGGTAAAAGTTAATTTGAGATTTTGTATTTGTCTATAATTATATCAATTTTCAGGGTTCTAGCATATTATGCTTTTTGAGATATATGGAAAAATAAACTTTAAAAGTTTATAACCCCTGACTGAAACAAAAATTCAAAATGCTGAGTATGAAAGTTTTGTATGTCTATAATTATCTATATATTCTGAATTTTTGGGTTCTACAAATTGAGCGAATCAAAAGTTATAAGGGGGGGGGACACTAAATATTCTACTCCGAATTCTGAGTAAAACCATATAATAGAACATATATGCTGCGAAGCCTCTATGGTGGTGTTTTTTTTTATTCAATGTTGGAAAAACCGTGAAAAATATAGACCCTGTATACAAATCTCGCGTATCTTTACTTACTTTGTCGATATGTTAAGAGAATAAAATTCTCTTGAACAAATCGACAGTTTGTCGTCGTCAGTTTTTGTTAAGTAATTAATTTATTGACAAAGATTATAGTCTGAATTTTAAGTTTTTAAATTAAATTATAATTTAGCGGTTTTCAACTCCAATAGAATTGAATACTTTGACTCCAAGGCATTGAATATATTGTGTTTGACCAAAGGTAAATTCGATATCTTATGAATTTTTCTTACGAACAAATTTCCAAACGTTCAGTCCCGAATCTTTTTGTTTTCGACAATTCTGCCTAAACCCAAGTAAAAATTAATCTTCTTTATTCTGTAACCAAAAATGAAGCTTTTGTTGAAGAGATTTTTATCTCATTAAAAAAATACTATTCATATATGGTTACTGATTACCCCTTTGAGCGAAAGTGAGTCCAATTTACAGTTTTCGGTGTAAATTAAGCTAACAACTTTTTAAGAATGTTTCATCATTTATTTTACCACTTATGATACCTATATTTTTAGTATCTGCTTCTGTCTGCATATAAATAAAGTAGACCTCGTAAGATTGTCGTTTTGGATTTGCACATGTTTGTGCACGGCTAAATTCATGTCAGTCTGCCTGTCCATGCATTACTTGGAAACCTTACTATGTCAAAACCGTCAATTTTCACAGAAGAGCAAAAAACTTATAATATTACATTTTTATAATATAACATTTGAACAGTATAAAAACACAAAGCCTCGCGAGCTGATATGTTTTTTATGTTATTTTCAAAAGAAAGTATGTTTAAATGTTATATAATAAGAATTATAGAATGCTTTTTTGCTTTACTCGCCGAGTCGCCAAAATTGATTTATGAGAATATACCCTTACGGTGATTATAATGCCAACTGATGCCAACGTAAAGTTGTGTTTGTTCCCGTCATAGCCAGAGCTCAAAAGGCACGAAATAATAAAATCCTACATAGGGGAGAGGGAACAATTTACACGGAACAATTGTTTCCTTTTGCATTTGGTCAGATTTGCTTTACTTGCATTGTTTCACCGATTTAGCTGTCAAAATAGGTGATTTTTTACAAGTGGCATACAACGCCAATTATATTGATTTTTTTGTTTAAAGATAGACAATATTATACATATTACGGGAAAAATATGATTTTTTTGTGGAAACGCCTAAATTTAAAAAAAAAATACGAAAAAATGTATAAAAGAATATAAATAGTTGGTTTTCGACATCTATCGGCAAATTTTCAAACTTACGGAAACAATATAAAATCATTTTTACAAAAAAACAACTCTTTTACTACGAAATTTTGTAAAAT
The DNA here is from genome assembly GCA_963576475.1 of Molanna angustata. NCBI lineage: Eukaryota > Metazoa > Arthropoda > Insecta > Trichoptera > Molannidae > Molanna > Molanna angustata. The sequence goes on along the minus strand of OY754986.1, from coordinate 11,940,675 downwards.
AGGAATACAGTTTAAAAAAAATAAGATAACAAAATATTTAAATACCTTCTACTTTCGTGTCAGGACTTGAAATTTAATTATTATTTAACTATGGAGTATTATTTGAATGACATCACAAAAGCGCCGCAATGCGTTAAAAAATATAAGTTTTCTTCCGATGAGAATAATATCGAAATAATAAAAAGGTCATCAAAATGAAATATTATTATCAACAACTATTGATTATAAAATAATGTATGCTGTACACGTTACAACTTTAAAAACACATTCCTTCTATATGGGCAACCCTAAGTTTGAATTAATTGGACTAACACTAGTTGCATGTAACACATGAGATCCAACTGTCGATAGCGATAGTATGTATAGTTGAAGAATAAGTACCAAACTATAATCCCATAAATACAAATTATTTAATATTTTAAGATATTTGATTTTCTATACAACACATGTACCTACATATGTATGTATGTCAAGATAGGATAGTATGAAGGTCAGTCCTTTGATCCTACCCAGAATATGAAAACAGAATGATGGTATGTATGTATGTTTGGAGATTAGTATAAAACAATTAAGTCTTCTTAGATATTGTGTGTAGGCGATTGCTATACAAATTGTATGAAGCAATGTCGTCACTAAATTCAATTTTTATAAAAATTATTAAAAAAAAAAATTGAGATGTGCTAATACTATGGTAATATTTTTTATATAAAATTAAATTGTCTAGTTGGGGTGTTTCGGCTTTTTTTGATATTTTTAAAAAAAATGGTAATATAGGCAGTTAAACTCATTAATTTATCATAAAAAAAATATTTTTCTTAATAAAAAATGTTTGAGAAACCCTGGATTTAAAAAAAAAAAAACTAATTTGAGATTTTGTATTTGTCTATGTTTATACCAAATTTCAGCGGTCTAGCTTTTATGGTTTCTGAGATATATGGAAAAATTAATCAAAATTTCAAAAGTTGATAACCCCTGACTGAAACAAAAATTCACAATTCTGAGTAAAAAGTTTTGTAAACCTATAACTGTTTATATATTCTGAAATTTTGGGCTCTGTAAATTGAGCGGATCAAAAGTTATAAGGGACGGACGGACACACAGACACACAGACACACACACACACACACACACACACACACACACACACACACACACACACACACATACACACCACACACACACACACACACACACACACACACACAGACACACAAAACTCACATAAAATGTTCTACTCCGAATTCTGAGTAAATCCATGTATGGGAACATATATGCTGCGAGGCCTCTAGTTCGTGTTATTAGCATGCAAAAAGTCCACTACACCATACAAAATTTTCCTTCGTACACGTATCTTGGCTTAATAATGTCGATTCATTAAGAGAATTGAATTCTCATGAACGAATCAACAGTTGGATAAACAAACAAAATACTTATTTAAAAATAATTGAATAAATTGATATTATTTATCTTAAAAAACTAAATGTTGAAGAATAATAAAATAACATTAGGTACTTACTGATTTTCAAAACAGAAGTAGGTACCGGCCTACAAATCTAATTTTTAAAGTTTAAATTTAAACTAAAATATAATGAGTAATATGTCTATAATCAAAATGAGGTAAATAGCTACATTTTGATCATGGATAATAGAGTGCTGTTACTCGTCATAATATGCCCATGAGACACAAAACGAAGATGCAGGTCGATAAATTGCAGCATCCAGAGTAATTTATCTTCCCACGGCACTCACGGTTAAGGGCAAGCGTTCGTTCTTCCTCGCGGGTGCTCAGGTTGACGTTGCCAAGTCTTCATGGACTTAAGAGGCGGGGCGTGTGGCTGGGGTCACGTGTCCATGCGGAGTAGCCGCAAAAACAACACTCGTAATGGACTGGAAGCCTGCACTTTGTGGAGTCCACTAGACATTGTAACGTCCACCAGGTGTTGAGGAAAAGTGTTTTCGCTACTCCCACCACCACCCGCTCTGCCTATGGGGACTGTAATCGGCCCCTTCACAGAACGCTAAGTGAACGACAAAAAAAAATGCATAGCACGAAAAGTAGCTCATGGAGCCCTCTAGATTAGCAATCTCGGCACCATAGTGCAAAAAGAAACAATCAACGAGTGCGAACAGAAAATTCACACCCGTGGACTGTCTATGACCTCAGATCCCCCTACATGCAGACCATCAGAGAAGTGACCAAGATCTCTGGAAATAATTAATTTAACGGGAATCTTCTAAAAGTAAGGCACCATATCTATGACAGAAAACCTTAAAAGCTTTATAATTTTTCTTCGAGATCACAAAATCCGCATGACCAATGGGACCTTGAAGAGGCCCACGGACAACAACGAGGAGCTCCGATCTATATGAGGACACCATTGGGTGGCAACATTCCCAAAGGATATGTTCCGAAGTTTGGTCCAGGTATTGACAGAAATGACATGAGGCAGAGGAGGCAATGTTAAATCGGTGAAGATAACTTTTAAAGTTTCCGTGTCCTGTGAAAAATTGGGAAGTCCAAAAGTCTGGAACAACCCAGGCAGATTTAAGACGATACCTCACGTCGGGAAAAAATAAGTAGGTAATTCTTCCCACTGAGCAGGCCGTCCAGCGAGTCTGCCAGATGTTCTGCAAATTTTCATTTACAGTCCTTTCAACAAAGCCGCGTGACACTCGACCCTCTGGAGGGAAGAGAGGAATATTTCCGATCATAGAAGAACAGCCCCGCGTAAGGTTGAAAACAGCCCCTCTACGCTGAAGTTCCAGATCAAGGGGAGTCATGCCTGTCAAAATTGGCAGTGCTTCAGTGGGACTCGTTCCATATGCTTTGGATAGAGCGATGAGAGCGAATCGTTGGCCTGAGAGCAAAATTCTACGTATATGTTGAAGTTCACAGGCGTGAGACCAACATCCTGCAAAAGTGTTGTCGATTAACACTGTACCGAATATATTTTTTAAGTACCTACCATAAAAGCTTCCGTTCATTTTGTTGCATGAACCGCCGAAGGTGGCCATTTACCGCGCAGCGGTAAAAAGTTGGCCGAAAGCCCTAGCTTAGAAGCTGAGCGAAGCGATGCTTCTGAGCTAGTTTATAATAAAGCATTTGATATGCTTCCACTTCTTTCTATTAAAATTGTCTTCGGTATCCCGCAAGGTTCCGTAAGGACCATGTTTCACCATCCATTCTGAATGTTATAGTAGGTACGTTTTTACTTGAGACGAGACTGGTGTTTAGAGAAAAACGCATGCGCCATATGCTTCCTATTATTAGGAAATACACACCTAACCTATCGCTGGTTATCACACATTTTTTTAAATGTGTCGTAATGGACAAAATAAGTATCTTAGACCAATGGAGAAGATTACGATAAGTGTAAATGTTATCGAATTTTTTAAGTTCAAAGATGTTGCTATGTTTTGTGCGTAATATGATGTGGTACGATGAGAATTGGAAGGTGGAATAAATGTGTATATCTAGTTCTGCGTGTAGGAATATTAAATGAAATAATATTGAGTATTGAGGGGCAGTCCATATTGTTATTTACTAGTTGCATGTAACACATGAGATCCAACTGTCGATAGCGATAGTATGTATAGTTGAAGAATAAGTACCAAACTATAAACCCATAAATACAAATTATTTAATATTTTAAGATAATATTTGGTTTTCTATACAACACATGTACCTAGGTATGTATGTCAAGATAGGATAGTATGGAGGTCAGTCCTTTGATCCTACTCAGAATAAGAACGAATCGACAGTTAGATAATGTAGTACAGATGCATGTCATTTATGTATTTTATTTTATACAAGATAATTTTCAACAGTAATTTTAACATGAAACCAGGAGACCAATTTGATGATAATGAAATTTTCATAATTATTCAAAATAATCTAATTCAGTAACTTTTTAAGAACGTTCCGCCCAATATAGGTACGTTCCTATTCATTTAGTCCAAGTGGATATTTTAGAACGCTCAAATAAGACCGTAAATCTAAAATCTACAATTTTAGTAAGTTCCTATTTTAGTTACAATAGTTACTGAATACCGGTTAGTGTAGTACTTTATCAAAAATTAGTTAAATTATTGTTAATCATTATACGTTATTTTGAATTGGGTGTATTTAATTACAATGCATTATTTTTAAACCCTATTAACTTAATATTTTCTTGGACTACGCCCCTGACGTACATCGCCTAATCCTTTTCGTATAGATTAAATAATTTAAATTTTCTGCTCCCATTAGCAGCGGTGCGGCGACCAGTGGCGTAGCGCGAGCCAGGGGAGAGGATGATTATATTCCGAGCAATAAATAATTATTTAATTGTGTATACCGAGATGTGACGTCATTCCTCTATGGGTGACACAATGGCCGTAACAAATAGTGACTCGCTGACCCCCGAGTGATCCCGTGTCACTCCAATTCCGACCCACACTCAAAGAATCGAGGAAAATGGACAATTTATAAGAAAACTGTAATAGCGGATGTCTACCTTCGTAACCAAAAAAAAAGACTATTAGTCACCTAAGTGGATGTATGAAAAAATATAAATGTCACGTGGTAAAAGCATCAGGAATTTCGGATCGGGATAAGAGTAATGTCGAGGTTTTTCGTCAAGTAGGATTATTTTTCAAACGTGTGAGAAATATTTAGAAATATATAAATCCAATGGTTGCGTAAATATATGCGATCATAAAAAATATTCGAAAATATATTTTTTTTTTTTTTTTAAATATTAGGCAACCCACCCTTATAAGAGTGATTTGTGCCAAATGGAAGAAAAGATAAAAAAATAAGTTATTGAATGTTACGATTTACAGATTAATACAATTGATAAGGATAAATTTGGATATTGCGGAATAAATAGCAAGAGAGTTTAGTGATAAGAGATGCGACATGTTGATTGGTAGAGGGACTTTTAAGTTGGGATAGATGTCATATTCGTAGTGCATCGGGCATTCAAAGAACACGTGATCGAGTGTTTCCAATTCTGCCCCGCATGCACAAGAAGGGTTTTCTTTTATATTTATTTTATAAAGGTGAGAGGCAATTGAGCAATGACCCAATCTCATTCTCGAGATATTAGAGATCTCTCTTTTGGACATTTTTTTTTTATGAAACCATGGAAAAGATGGAATGTTTAATTGGATATTATAGTAGTATGTTCCTTTGGTTTCAGAAGTGATTTTCCACAGGTCTTGCCATTTATTTTTGGCAATGTTACAATGAGAACGAATTGTGTCTTGGATGGAAAGGGAATTGTTAAAATAAGAGGCATCAGAACTGGAGGCTTGTTTTGCTAATTTATCCGCGATCTCGTTCCCATTTATACCTACGTGGGAAGGGATCCATGCTAGTATAATTTCATAGTCTTTTTCTATAAGACTACACATGAGATATCTGATAGAGCAAAGTAGTTCGTTGTCTGGAAATTTAGAGAGATCGTTGGATAAGGATTTGAGGGAACTTAAGCAATCAGAAAGGATCAGAATTTTTGAATGGGGAAGAGAGTCTAGAAGTTTTAATGCTTCTCTTATCGCCAAACACTCCGCTGAATAGACAGATGACCCAGGGGGAAGCTTAAAGAGAAGTTCAGTATTTAAGGAAGGAATGTACACTGCGGAGCCACATGGTCCATTTGGATACATTTTTGACCCATCAGTATAAATTTTAAGATGTGACGGCCAATTAGAATTTAATATGTTATTGAAGATTTTGTTAATGGTGTGGGGGGGGGTAATTGAGTCGATTTGTTGATGCCAATATTTTCAATTATATTGGGAATAATGAAATTAACCTTAAAGGGAGTTTGGTAGTATGGCAGGCAAGAATAGTTAGGAGAATCGGTTATTCTATCACGGAGCTTTAAATATGCTAAGCATAAGTGAGGATATGGTTTTTTGGCCCAGAATCTAGTGGATTGACATAGAGATAGCAAGGATGATAGTTTACGCATGATGGGGTGTGTATTAATATTTATCCGCTTTGTGAGAAATTTGACTGCCAATAATTCTCTACGAAGATTAAGAGGCATGTCTAGTGCCTCCACTTGAAGAGCATTAATGGGTGTTGAACGCATAGCGCCGAGAACCAGTCTCAGGCCCTTTGATTGAATTCTTTCAAGTTTAAGTTGAAGAAATGAAGGGATCGGGTCCCAAAGAAAGCTACCAAAATCAAGGACACCACGAACCAGAGAATTGTAAAGGATTTTCATGCATGATGGGTGAGAACCCCACCACACTCGGGAAACGGCTCGAAGAGGGTTTAAATTTCTTTCGCATTTGGCAATAGCATGCTCAATGTGAGGTTTCCATGACATTTTTCTGTCTAAAATTAAGCCCAGAAATTTAACTTGATTTAACACAGGAATTTTAATATTGTCAATAATTATATTTACTGTGGGAGTTTTGTGTTTACGAGTAAAAATTACAACCTTACTTTTTTGAGGGGAAACCTGGAGACCATTTTTAAGAGCCCATTTGTTTATTATTTTGATAGCCATAGTTAAATCCTTTACGGATATATCAATAAATTTATTTGAAACATATATGCTAATATCGTCAGCATAATTAACAAAGGAAACCTTATCAGGGAGTTTCGATTCGAGATCTGAACAGTAGACATTAAATAAAATAGGACTTAATACGGAGCCCTGAGGTAATCCTTTCCATATGGTTCTTGATATATTTATATTATTTCTATTGATATTAATAGTGCGTTCGGAAAATATGTTATGAATGAGACGACACAGTTGATCCGGAATACCTATTGTAGATAATTTATTTTTCAGTACAGGAAGCTGAACGTTATCATATGCGCCAGATATATCTAAAAAGGCTGCTGCAGTAGATTCTTGTTTAGAGAAAGCAGTCCGAATGTCAGTTGTTAAAATACTCAGGTTATCAAGACAAGATTTTGATTTTCGGAAACCAAATTGTGAAGTCGAAAGAAGGTTATTATGTTCTATATACCAATCTAATCGTTTTTTCAACATACGCTCTAATAATTTTAAGAAACAAGATGAAAGTGCAATAGGTCTATAGGAAGAACCAAGTTTTGCATCTTTACCCGGTTTCAAAATTGGAATAACTATCTGGGTCTTCCATTCTGAAGGTACGAAACCTATTTGTAAAATTAGGTTGTACATATCTAAAAGGTATGACAGAAGATTAGCAGGAAATTTTTGAAAAAATATATTTGAAATACCATCCACTCCTGGAGCCGTATTACATAATGACTGAATTTGAATTAATAATTCTTCTATTTTAAATGGAGAGGTTAGCCAGGAGGCGGGCTGTGAATTATGAGAAGAGTTGCATACCTCTTCAAAGCTTGGAACGTAGGCAGGGGCCAAATTATCGGTAAATGACATTATCCAGTCATCCTGGAAGTTAGTATATGTAGGAGAATATGATGCACGAAATCTATGAATTTTATTCCAGATTTGAGAAGAAGAAGATTCTGGAGAAAGGGAATTACAGAAGTCATACCAGCCTTGACGTTTTTTTTTTCTTAAAGTTTTCTTAGTTAATGCTTGAATATTTTTTGCATTAAGAAAATTGGACAGTGACATATTTTTCCTGTATTTTTTCATGGCTTTTTTTCTCTCTAGAATGAGTTCTGAGCATTCGTCGTCCCACCATGGCGGGAGAGTTTTAGATTTTTTCGATTTTTTTGTTTTTGGAATGCAAGACTCGGCAGCTGATTTAATAACTGATAATAGTTTAGAGAAAATTGTATTTAAATCCGCTGGAAACATAAGAGGTGGAAGAGTGCTAACGGATTCTTCTAAGATTTTATGGAAGTTATACCAATCTGCTAAATTCAATTTGAATTTACTGACTTTTGTATATGTTGTTGAAAACGATGGACTAGGAGAATAGTTTAGAATTATTGGGAAATGGTCACTAGAAAAGGTGTCATCCATGACGGTCCAGGAAGTGGAGGTAGCAAGATTGGTAGAACACAAGGAAAGGTCAACTGCACTTTGATTTTGTGATGGTGAAGTAAATCTAGTTGGTGAGCCATTGTTCAAGATACACATATTATTATCATCGCAAAACGTCAAAATTGAGTCGCCTGAACTGTCTTGAGAAACACATCCCCAGGAAGGCGAGTGGGCATTAAAGTCACCTAATATAAATATTTGAGAGGAACATAATGATATCAATAAATTCCAGTAGTTAGGATCAAAAAAAGTGTTAGGTGGACAGTAAGTTGAGATGTAACTTATATTATTTATGTTAGCAGCAACTATTTGGATATTAGAATGTGAGGGGATATTTATTACATTATATGGCAATGAAGATTTAAATATTAACGCAGCTCCTCCATGAGCATCATATCGATCGTCTCGCAGAATCGTGTAACCGGGGATAAAAAAATCGGATCCTGGTTTAAGCCAGGTCTCTGATACCGCAGCAATATTAATATTGTATGTTTTTAAAATATAGCAAAAGTCTATTTTATTCGAAACTAGACTTCTGCTGTTCCATTGTAATATGCAGATTGAGTTATTATTATTTGTTTTTGGATGTGGAGCCATTATATTGCACTAGATCGTTGAGGAATGGAAGAGAGTTGGCAGCGTAGGACGGTAAGTTATCGATGTCAGAAAATAAAGAAATTAGGATTTGGGCTATCATGGGGATGATTGACGTCAGGTCGTTGGATTTGTTGAAAGGTTCTGGGTTGCAACGCATGTTTTTGCCAATGGCGCAGCCGTCACTAGGCATTGTAGCTTGGCCATTTGTGTATGAAAGAAGATTTTCATGACTGGCTTTGTCAAAATGTGGAGAAACTTTAGGTCTTTGTTCTTTCGGAATGTTTTTAAGAGTCATTTTAAAGGATTGATTACGTGAAGGAATGGAAATAGGCGTGGAGGAAGAAGCCGATGTAGCTTCTGTGTAACTCATTTTACTTGTTGGGTATAATTTTGACGCTTCTACGTAAGAAATGTTTTCGGAGGCCATTGAGTGTTTAATGTTTTTTTGTCTCGAAAATTCGGGACAAAAGAGACTAGAAGCAGGATGAGCACCGGAACAATTAATACAAACAGGTTTTGTTGATGCACAGGTTTCCCCCAAATGGGATTCCCCACATTTGAAGCATCGAGGCTGAGAACGGCATTGGGATTTAGTGTGACCGTAACGGCAACATCGGAAACAAAGAACTGTTGGGAATGTATATAGCTCAACTGGCAAAGAGTTATAGTAGAGGTAGACGTTCTTCGGAAGAGTCTGACCTTCAAAGGTCAAAACAACCGTTTGAGAGGGTTTCCATTCGATAGATCCAGACGAGGAATCTTTATAATTCAAACGTCTGGCTTTGATTATTTTTCCAAATTGGGATGGCACAGACACATTTTCTATAATGTCATCATTTGACAGTTCGGTGGAGATGCCTCTTACTAAGCCCATTTTTGTAAGTTTAAAAGATGGAATATATGCTTTAAGGTTATTAGAGGTAAGAATTGAAGAATCTACAAAGGAATTAGCAGCATTGGGGTTTGTGAAGGAGACGGAAATCTTGTTTCTTCCCTCGGCTTTGACACCGCCGGGAGAGACATTAACAATTTTGTTTTTGTAGAGGATTTGGCCGTATTTCATAGGGTGCAGAGAAGCATCATTGTCCACATTCTGGACATAAACCAAAAAGGGGGGGAGAGAGTTACTGCTGTACTTCAGATTTAAGGGACTAGCGTGAGAAGCTTCAGATACATCAGGATACTTGGAAGTAGGGGAAGAAGGAGAAGGAAAATCGTTTCCTTCGCGTCTTCTTTTATTAGGTTTTGCGGCAGAGGAATTCGGTTGGATTGTTATGTCGTCAGGAGGGTCAGGAGGTTTTTGGATTTCTTCCATTATGACAAGATCGAAACAAAAATAAAAATTTCACTAACAAAAAGAATAACAAAGTTAAATAAGATAGGAATGCACCTATATATGTATATAAATAAACGAAAATTCGTTACCACGAACGGAATAAATAAATCCAAATAAAAATCAAAAGATAAATAAGTAATATAGGTATAGAATAACTGAAAAAGAATAAATTTTACATAGAAATGAGAAAGAAAAACAACAAACAACAATACGATTCTAAAGAAAAAATCACTTCCCTTTGAGAGATTCCAACACCAGAAAATCACGGAACAATAATATCACTTAACGGCGAGTGTGGCGGCGAGTGAGCATACTAACACAACCTCCCTTCGCGGTGGCAGCGATACCTCGAAAATATATGCGACCATAAAAAATATTCGAAAATATATGCGACCATAAAAAATACACAAAAAAAATATTTGTAACTCCACGAATACCTACACAGAATAATATATTAAATTGTAATATTATAATCTGTATCTATATTATCTCGGGTTGGTTGGAAGAGATACACTTATGGCAATAAATCAGCCTTTGTGCACTTGCTATAGACAAAGTATCTATTTAATTCTATTTTATTTAAAATTAATGAACAAATAAACAAACTCTGTGATTTTTTTTTAATTCAATCAAAATATCAGATGAATAAAGCTGAAGATTGTTATCATGTCATTGTCATCGGAAATACACAAATTCTGAAAGATTCAGAATTTTTTTTTAACACAACTCTTAACTGGCCGTGATGTTAGTTAAAAAATAATTGCGAAATTCCAGTACGGACACGCAAGAAAATTTATAAGCAGTTTTTAATTCGTTTTTGCGTCTTATTTGGGCGCAATCATGCCGTGTCTCTTGAGGACTAGACTGAGAGAACCGACAATCATACTTTTATATTTAATTTCTTTTCGTTTCGTTTCGTTTGCGTTCGTTTCGTTTCTTTTAGTTTCATTTCGTTTCGTTTCGTTTCGTTTCCGTTCGTTTCGTTTCCGTTCGTTTCGTTTCGTTTCGTTTCGTTTCGTTTCCGTTCGTTTCGTTTCGTTTCGTTTCCGTTCGTTTCGTTTCGTTTCGTTTCGTTTCGTTTCGTTTCGTTTCGTTTCGTTTCGTTTCGTTTAATAGGGACAGTTATAGAGATTGATAACGGCATATAAGAAAGTAAAGCTTACAATTTTTTATATTGTCAACGCCTCTTTAGAAGTGAACACGACATGAGCAATGTACCTACATCAATACATACGTTAAAAGTTTTTTTAAATATATAGGTACATACACAAATACACGCACATATGAAAATATATCAATCAAACATAAAAGAAGAAGAACTATACACAATTTAGATTGTTAAATGCATTTTTAGTTATTGTTTGAATATTTTATCATCTGTTATCTGTTTTTATTAATTTGGGAGGCGATCGAAACATTTTATACCAAAATAAATATAATTGTTTTGTATTTGACTTGTTTTACACATAGAAATTTTAAAATCGTGACATATATTTCAATTTTTTGCAAAAACTTATCTTCAAAAAATCGCATTGATTATATAATATAAATAAATTTTGTCCCATTCATCTAATTTAATTTAATTTTGTATCGCTTCTCGGGCAACAGACAGTTACTATGTGAAATATTATTTATATATCACGCACCCACTTACAAGTTGCCACATTCTGTCGACTTACGATATTATCTAAAAAAACGTTCATTTTATAACGAGGAATTCTATTGCGCAAAACAAGCACCTTTTCATTTTTTTGTATCGACGGTTACAAGGAAATTGAATTTATGGTTGCTAAAACTCTTTCAATTAAAATTCCTAAGGTCTTGAACTCATAACTCATAGAAGCATAACAGTGTGCGAAAGCAATTAAAATTCTACACTTAAAATGTACCGAGTAGTCAAGAAGAAAGATTGTTTCGAATTGAATCGAATGAAAGCACTATTCTAACCCAGAGCATCACAGCATATGATGTGTAGGTATCTGTTCTTCCCTACCACCGACCGTTCTGCTTATGGGGACTAATAATTACCCCTTGTAAAACTCTTGTGGCTGCAGTTTTCTGCAACGGCAACACACAAAGGCGCGCGCACACGCCGAGGTAACCATTAAACCATGGCCTGGCGACTTCCTCATGGCGCGAACAACATTCGCTCCTGTCACTTCTGCTACGTGAAGATGTTCTCGACACGAAGCTCTCCGCGTCGTCGTATTCGAAATATCGATAGAATATAACTCGTGAAATATATTGAAAATAGTTATTTTCAATATATTTCAATATATAATTGTATCATATATTTAAGGGGGGGACTGCTGCCAACGTACCTATTTTTCAATTTGATATACCATCATTATTTCTTATCAAATCGTTTTGAAAAAATAATTTGGATAGTTTGGATATTAATAAAGAAAAATATATATTTACTTTTTGATAATGTTCTATATAAATTCTTGTAGAAAAATAATGGCATACCCCGAGTTTCAACGTTTATCTTATATTTTTAATATTTTTTAATATTTGTAATATATTTTTTTTTAATTAAAGAAGACAAAAATATCTAGAAAAATATAATGTGACGTTACATTAATGCTTCAGGTTTAGTAAATAAACCTAAAAAAACATTTATTTTCCATTCAGCGCCATTGCAAAATAAAACTTAACCTGATGCATTCTTCTTCTTCTTTCAGCCCCTTTCACTTCACTGCTGGATAAAGGCCTCTTCCTGAGTTTTCCACTTCTCTCTGTCCTGGGCGCTCTGTTTCCACCCATGTCCCACCAGTTCGACAATGTCATCAGTCCATCTCCTCTGTGGTCTCCCTGATGCATTAATGCAACGTTATATCGTATTTTTCCAGATATTTTGATCTTCCTTAATTTATAAAAAAAATATAATAGTTTTTTAGTAATTTAAGACAAATGTCAAAAATCAGGGTACGCTTAGTATTTTCCTATAAGAATGTATACAGAACATAATTGAAAAGTTAAGGTATATTTTTCTTCATTAATATCCAAACGAACTAGGTTATTTTTTCAAAATGATTCGTTTTGTAGTAATGATGCAAATTCAAATTGAAAAAATAGGTACGTTGGCAGCAGTCACCCTCTTTAAGTAATAAAGAAGAACAATATGTAAATAATCATTCATAACCTATTTATTTGGAGATCCCCTGTTCACCCACTGCATTTTATTGTCACTCACAGATGTTGATTTCAAATTCATTTTATTGTCACTCACAGATGTGATCAAATTGATTTGAGCACGCATATCGAAACAATATTGGTTCGATACCTACTGATGTAATATATTAATTACACTAATTACATGACACTATTATTCTAGCCTTACTAGAACAAGAAACTCACCAAAATCTGAAAGAACACATAAAGAACATACGAAGTGTCCGGAGAACTCTAAAACCTTGCAGACACTGCACTTAAAGTGCCAAAGAGATCTAATAATGTGGAAACAACTGGTACACTGTTCACTGATAGTGAATATAAGAGTGCATCGATAAGAGTTTAGGTATCTTTGTAGTATGTATAGTATTTGAATATTATTAAAACAAACTTCAACAAGTATCTCTTGCGAAGTTCGAAGAAATATTAAATACAATTTTAATGCAAACGAGCTTCCGTAAATACGATTTGAAGAAATCTTTTCAAAATAGACAGTTATCTTCGCTTCACAATCAAAATGTATAGGTATTTCAAATTGCAAACACAGTGACAGGTCGTATTGACAGCGATTTCATTATTTATGTCTTATCTTCGATGTAAATCAAAAAGACGTACCTACAAATAATATGAATGACGCGACACTTTGAAATGCTATCGTTACACGGAAAATACATATGTAGGTGAATGAAAGCACAACAGGAACCCGTTGATAACCTTTCATGAATCGGTTTGCTAAAAAATCATTCGAGGTTTGTGTTTTGAAATGTAAAGTAATCAGCGAGCATGATTTTTTGCTTTCCTTTGTACTGAAAAATCATTAAGTGACATGTAATCGTCAAAAGTCAATGAAACATTTGACAAAAATCTAATAATAATTTGACGGGTGAATTCAAAAGTTTTTCAGTACAATTTTTGTGTGGGTTTGTTTAGTATATGTAAAACTACTCGAAATACCGCTTCGCGATATGCTCGCGGCCCTTTGCAAACGTGGGCCATGATTTAAAGTGAAAAATAATCATAAATAAATTGACATGTAAAATATATGTGCCAACAAGTGCATAATATACACAATACCGTTTATTTATTTATTTATTTACGGAATCAAATGCCTTTTACATACGTTAATAAAAATAAACACACATTGAAATACAAAATCACGAAAAATTAAAACAATCATATACTTATAAAAACTGAAAAAAAAACTACATCTGCAAAAAATTTTAATAAAAAAAAGGAAACAGCAGTTGTAATAAAATATACGATTTGGAAGAGCAATCAACATCGTATTTTAATTAAAATAAAATTAATATTTTGAAATGAATATTATATTACCGATGTAAAAAAACGACCAGATTTAACTGTATTAAAAATGAAATTTATGCAGTTTTAACTATTTTAGTGGTAAATAGAAAACTTTGGCTTATTTTTTCGAAGCCGATGGTGTATTTGGCTGAATTTGGCCGAAGCCGAAACCGAACCGACACTTATGTCGGGGCCAGGGTTATGTTAAAGAATAGTGAAACACATTTCACACATCTTAATCCTAATCACACATTTTTATCACACACCTTATAATCACACATTTTTTTATCACACATATTTATAATCACACATCTATAATCACACATCTTATAATCACACATTTTTATCACACATCTTATAGTCACACATTTTTATCACTCATCTTTTAATCACACATTTTTATCACACATCTTATAGTCACACATTTTTATCACACATCTTATAGTCACACATTTTTATCACTCATCTTTTAATCACACATTTTTATTACAAATATTTTTATAACACAAATTTTCATCACACATCTTTTTTATAATCACACATTTTTATCAACATATTTTATCACATATCTTTTTATCACACATCTTATAATCACACATCTTTTTATCACAATTCTTTATATCACACACATTTTAATCACACATTTTTTATCACACATCTTTTTACACACATTTTTATCACACATTTTCGTCACATATCTTCTTATCACACATCTTTTTATCACACTGTTATCACACATCTTATAATCACACATTTTTATAAACATCTTTTTATCACACGTCTTTTTACCGCACAGAGACATATATTTTCATCACACATTTGTTTCACTACCTTACATACACTTAACAGGAAATAATACGATTCAGCTTGAAACACAAGCGTGGCAGTTTCTCGAATCGATAAAATTAGTCATCGATTTTATTATATCTGTACTTCGACTAAAATGACACAAAAAATTCCACCAGCTGACATTGGACAATCTTTTTATATTCTCCGTTTGTCTTTATTGTTGCAAACAGCCAGTCAATGTAGCAACCAATACACTCTAGGGAAATTATCTTTTCAAATTTGTATCATTATATTTAGGTACTCGAAAATGTATTTTGGTGCTGTTCGATAACAGTACTGACACATTCTTAATGGAATGAATTATGCAAAAGCAATATGCTCCAATCGAACAGTAGCGAAATATAGGGAATCTTATAAAAAAGAGACATATTTTTATGTCAGATATGAAAATTATACTTGGAAGATATTTGTTTCTTGGAATAAATCAACTTGACACATCGGATAGATGCGTGATACTAGAGATTTTGTCCGATGAAGATCATTATATTTTTACCAGTATTATCATTATCGTCATCATCATCAACAATGGCGCTACAGTCCGGTGTAAGCCTTGGCCTCCTCAAGAAACTGCCTCCATCCCGCCCTGTCGGCAGCAAGTCTCCTCCAATATGTCTGTCCGATCGCTCTTATATCTCCCTCGATGTCGTCCAGCCATCTCATCCTAGGTCTCCCTCTGCCTATTCTTCCTTCAGGACAGGTGTCCAATACTTTCTTTGGGACCAATAAGATCAGGTAGCCCTTAATAATTCGACTCTATAATATGTATAAAACTCCATATGATAATTTTATCAATGATATGGGTAATCATGAGGGTTTTGATTTCGACGTTTGACCAGACTTGCCCCACCAGGTGAAGAAGATTGGCCTGAATTAGAAATATCGCTTGATTGAGAGAAGAAAGTGGCACAAAAAGCGTCCTGCATAATAACCCTGTGAGGAAGAGACCTCTGGACAGACCAAAGCAAAGATTGATGGGCAATGTCTACTGAGATCTGAATGTGCTTATTGTTTGTGATGACTGCTGACAGGATGGCATGGAAATCCATTGTTTAGGAGGCAAAAGCTCTACCGGAGTTGTGCAGCCATCGAAAGTACATAAGTAAGAAAGAGACGCAGAAGGCATTGGAGAGGACCTCCAAAGACTACATGAAAAAACCAGAGTGAAAAGGATTCCTGGAAGACACCCAAAAAAATGGGAAAAATGACAGTTGGGAGTCCACATGACAAGAAGCAGCAAATTCTGCTAAAATGCCATCAACTCATTCAAGAAGGTAAAGAAATATTTCAGATTAACCATAGTAGGTAAATAAAAAATAAACCATATTCAAAAATTCCACTAAAATTGACGGCCTTCGTGTTTAAATTGGTTAGGTATCTGACTGCTGATCTAAAGGTCCCGGGTTCAATTCCTGGTGGAGACACAGTTTTTATTTGTGTTTTCAGTCTGGATCTGTGTGACGATTGATATCGTAAGTCTCCAGAATGTGGCAACTTGTTATTGGGTGCGTGTTAAATGAATAATTGACATAGTACCTGTTAGTTGCCCAAGAAGTAAAATAATTCTAAAATAGAAATAAAATAACTCGACATAAGTCGACTATTTGGTTAATACAGTGTGTCTTGTTTTTTTTTCAATTCGTTTATCCGTACCATCACAATGGTATATATCACAACATGGAGTAACTAGCGACAGGTGTGCGGGAATATTTTATTATAATAAAGACCATATTATATGCCAATCAAGTTAATAGAAAATTATGTGCAATTTTATATAATATTATTTAGATATGCTGCAATAATCAATTAAAATTTAATAGAACATAAAAAAATATATTTTATATTTTAAATATTTACATAGGTATATATAAATATTAAGCCACGTGCGTGTAATACCTACTTAATTACCAGTAATAAGTAAAAAAACAAAGAATATAAAATATAACTAAGTCGTCGGATTTTATCTATCACTTCGACATAAACTTAAATCTTAGGAGACAAGTTGAGGCAACTTATAAAATAAATAATGCTTTAAAAAATACAGATAAATGTCATCTTGTTACTGAATTTTCTCTTTTATTTATAACTAGCTTTTATGTCCCGCCGTTGGCCAAGAATGTAAATTAGTGAAGGAATAAGCAATCTTTTATATAATATTGTCACAAAAAATATTTGCTAATTCGTAGTATGAAAAGTAGTTTGAAATTTAATTGAGTTTAAGCGATGTAAAATGTTCAAGTGATGGCCACAACCCATTTGTTTTTATATATAAGTAGGTACATACAATTACATACAATTTCTGCACGCATGGACTATGGTAAATGGTTTTAAATATGACTGATTATAAAGAGACAACGTTGTAAAGAGTTTGGATTTGGCCCAACCCCTATTTTTATATAATGCCCCCAAGTCAAATTGAAAACGCTGTTCGTTTTCGCAAGCGTAATTTTTTTGTATGGGATTTGACGTTTGTTGTAGAAATTTTTTCTACAATAACAAACAACAAACGTCAAATCCCATACAAAAAAAATTAGCGCTTGGCGAAAACGAACAGCGTTTTCAATTTGACTTGGGGGCATTGTCATCGAACGCAAATGTGTTTTAAATATTTAGTAATTTTGGATGATGGGAAATGGCTTAAAAATTAAATAAACAAAAGTACTGAAAAGATTCTAGTGTTGGTCACATCTCATTCGTTTTTATATTTTTCGTTAAGTGTGCATACCTATAGATTATTATATTTTTGCACAGTAAAACTGATCTACATTACAGAAGAAGACTTAAATAGTTTTTAATTTGAATATATACGTTGTGAAGAGTCCAGTAATGGCCACAACCCCGATTTTTTATTATATTGTCAACAAAATCAAATATGTAGTTATTGAAAATTAAGCAATGTATGATGATATAATAAATGGTGTAAATTTCGATTGAAAAAAAGTATTGAGAAGATTCTAGTGATGGTCACATCCCATTCGTTTTATGTATTTTCGTCAAGTGTGCATGTTGTTTATAATTTTTCTATACAATAGACTATAAGACTTAAAACTAACCCAAAAGACTAAATGAAAAAAAAGAATAAGTATAAGACTATAACAAATAGTTTGTAATAAAAACTGACCCAATGGTCTACATAAAAGATGCAATAGAAGAATTACACAATAGTAAACGCCTGAATGAACGAAGAACGCCTGACGAAGAAAATATACAAAGCTGACAGGAACGGAATAAGAGGTCGCGGGCGCCCAAGAAAAGGATGGCACGACCATGTAAACGATATTTTGAAAGATGGAAATGTAAGAAGCATGAACAACAGACGAACATGTATAAGACGATTTTTGAATGTTGATGAGGCGATAAATGTGTGTCAAGATAGAAAAATGTGGCGTTCGGTTCTCTCTGCCTACCCCGTGAGGGACATGGCGTGATGGTATGTATGTATGTATGTAAATGTATTATATAAATGTATGTTAAATGGTGGACTGTATTGCAAATAAATGAATCAACACTACGGACAAATCAGAACTACAGTTTGGTAGCACTTACCCTTCTTGCAGATCCCAATCCACCGAAGCCTTGGAGAAAGGAATTCGGGAATTGGAGTTGGAAGAGAAATTAGGATAGGCTTCTTTTTGCGAACTTACACCCAAATTCACTATCACAGATTTCTAATGATACAAATATGGTTCAAAATGAATGAGAACTTTTTTAAACAAATTATAAATGGTTACTGATGTAACAATGCAAAAAAAAATGGCAACTGATGTTGCTTCCACTGATGTTTGAAATCGAATGAGATATGTAACAAAAAAAAACCACCTACACCCACAATAGTAGGTAGGTATTATCAAAATGACCCAACAAAGAAGATGAATTGAACTATAGGAAATATTTTATATAAAATTCACCCAACGTCTACATTAAATAAGAAAACGAAGAATAAGACTAAAGGAAATGGTTTGCATAAAAACTAACAAAAAAAGATCTACAAAAAATAAGAAAAAGAAGAATTAGACTATAGAAAGTAGTTAATATAAAAACTGACCCAAAGGTCTACATATTAGAAGAAAAATTATACGTCTGGATATAGATTGTATAAAAACTAACGCAAAGGTCAACATAAAAGAAGATAAAGAAGAATTAGACTAAAGGAAAAGTTTGTATGAAAACTCTCCCTTGGTCTACATAAAAGAGGAAAAATTAGACTATAGGAAGTTAGTTTATACAAAATTCAACAAAGGTCTACATAAAATTAGAAAAAGAAGAATTACGTTAAACTGGCCCAGAGGTCTACATAAAATAAGAAGAAAAAGAATTAGATAATAGGAATAAGTTTGTATAAAAACTCACCCAAAGGGCTACATAAAAGAAGATGAATTAGACTATAGGAAATAGTTTATTTATGAACTGTCCCAAATGACTTCACAAAAGAAGAGGAAGAAGAATTAAACTCCAAGAAATAGCTTGTATAAAAAATCACCCAAAGGTCTACTTAAATAAAAGAAGAATTTCACTATAGGAAATAGTTTGTAGATTGAATGACATGTGTATTGTAGTTAACCTTAGATAGTTTAATAATTTTCCTATACAAAATCAGTATATTCTTGGTTTTTAAGTAGTATTAGGTATGTAGGTACCTACCTACAATGATGTTCTAAATTAATTCGAATTCGATTTATAACAAATTTTATTTGAATATCAGAATGTGTCCGTTACCATAGTAACCATGTTCCAACATGTGAAAAATATCAAATGTTATGGAGACATTTTTTGAATATGTAGGTACCTACATTGGTTTGTTCGATGCCATAAAAATGAAAATTGTCAGAATAATCAAATATTTTTAACAAATTATGCAATTTTATTACGCCTATATCTTTACTAATAATTAACAGACTTTTACAATATATGTCTTAAAACTTGCTGTAATGTCTTGTGTTTCATTTTATTATTTAATAATCACATTTATTTCAAAGGTATATTATTTTAAAGAACATATTCATTCGGTAGGAAAATTAAATATCGTACATTTGTACAAAACGCTTACTTTAAAAATAAGTTAAACATTATAATTATACAAAATATTCACCATGTTTTTCACTTAAACGCTAAGTTATACTTGAAAGTAAATTTTTTTCGTGTAAATACGTACTTCTAACTTTTAAACTAACAGATATTTGCGTGCAAAATGTACACTTTTTTGACAGATACGACTTGGAAAATTTTGTATGAAAAAAATAATTATTGAAATATTTTTAAAATTCAGCATTTTTATCGCATTATTTTCAGCGTGACACTGCATCAGGTATACAGGTACACGTTCGCACATAAATTAGATTTTTAGATGCTCTTGGTTTTTCAGAAGGCGTGAGACAAACACACACACACACACAGACACTAACATTTTGATTGCTTTATTACTTTAGATGAAAATGTTAAACTTTTTTTTCCAAATATCGCTTATCGATGACATTGACAAATTGGATTTTCCTTAACCGTAAAAAATGGGAATGAAAAAATAATGTTACTATATGAAATTAGATCGTACTTTGGTTATCATATTTATTTAGATTATTTTATCAATCTTCATTATTATGCATAAAATATCTTAGGTTAGGTACATAAATAATTACAGCATCATTAGGAATGTATGCCTCATTAGGAGTTCATTGGAGGAGGCCTATATCCAGCAGTGGAGAGATGGCTGACAAAGCAGAAGTCAATGACAGTCCACGAGTGTGAATCTTCCATTCACATTCGTCGATTGTTCTTTATGCACGTATGGTGCCGAGATTGCTAATCTAAAGGACTCCATGAGCTACTCTTCGTGCTATGCATTTTACTCCTCATTAACCCAAGGGAATATAGTGGGGAGTTATTATTTCGCAAATTTTAAGGGTATTTTTTTATTGCAGATTATCAACTAGTTTCATGCTGAGATTGTATTCTGTGTGTGTGTGCAGTGTGCTATGTACGGCGTGTTTATTTTACTTTATCGATTATAAACTAAAGTACTCATTCGATTATTTTCAAATTTAGCAAATATGTATATCTAATACTCGCTTAGATCTCATTAGATTTTGAAGGATATATGAATAGTGCTACTCAATTTTTTTAACTGTCAAATATTTCAAAGTATCCCCTAGCTCAGGAAACTTAAAGTTTGAAATTTTGTTTTCAAATTGGTAAAAAAAGCACATCACTAACATAAAATGGCATTGAAGAGTTATCAAGTTTTCACAATAAAATATTTTATAAAAAACAATTCAACAAACTCATTTCATGAAAATGCATACAAAATTTAAATATTTTATAGAATGACATGTTAGTGAGGAGTTTTGCGTTGGCCACAACCCACTGGTTTTTTCTTGACGCTCACTTAGCGTTTTGTGAAGTTACAATATCCATATGCGGAGCGAGTGGTGGTGAGAGTAGCGAATAATCATCATGCCATGTTCCCGATATTGGGGTAGGCAGAGAGAGAACCGATCTAATCACATTTTAGATGGGTCGATGGCAGAGCGGTTAGCGCGCTGGGTTAGTAATCCAGTGATCGCGAGTTCGAATCCTGCCTCGACCGATTTCGTTCACCTATAGCACAAGCATTTATTTGCTTATTTTAGGGCACGTAAGAAGATGTATATGTACTTGTTTAACAAGGACATATTCATTTTTTATTTAAAAAAAAAAAAATTATGCATCGTTTTATACATCCTCGTCTGTTATTAACATATTTCCTTCGTTCATAATATTGTTCACATGTCATGGTCTTCATCTCTTGTCTTTGATCAATAAATTTCCACACTGCTTCATGGACTACCAAAACACAGTCACACCATTTTTTGAGTTGGTACTACAGTCAAATCCATTAATCTTACTTATAATTTATTATAATACATATTACTGAACTTCTTAAAGTCAAATAACATCCAACTTTAATTCATTTAATTTCAACAAATTAAACCAAATTATGATATTTTCACCAAAGCATAAAGCACTCTCTCTAGTACCTATAGGGTGAATTGCCAGTAAACAAAAAAATGTTATTTCATACGTAATTGTCAAAATGCGATAATCACAGATTGAATGAATTCATTTATGTATTTTGCTTTGTGAATCTTTGTTTAATAATAATAATAATAGTGTTAATTATTTATATTGCGCCGTTTATTGATTCAGGATTATTACAAGATCGTTGGTATTTCGATCTTATGTTGCTTTACGAAACAAAGATGATTTCAGTCCTTTGGAGAAAGTGCGCATACTCTTCATAAACACTATAATTATTGAGTTATTAATATTGGATTAAATTAAATATACGAATATAACATTAACTATTCTATGTCGGGTTTTTCTGTTGGCCATTATTCAATATAATTACTGTCCTTTTAATACAATATTTGTATATTCATTCCTTCACTTCAATTTTATTTTTATTATACCTGCATACATATTTACCATAATGTCTTTCGGGTATTTAATTTTTCTTAGAATTGCCCCCTTCCATATCTATTGTTGTTATCCTCTTTGTGAATCTATATATAGATGGTCTTCATCATTATTGTTCACCATTCTGACGATGCTCATCATACAGCGATACCGGTGAATGGGAATCGCGTTTGCGAAAAAATTTAAGTAGAACGTAAAATTAAATATAAAATTTTTTCATAGTTTTAATTAATTATGGAGTTCTACCACGAAGTGACAGTGTCCAATATTAAAAAAAAAAAAAAAATATTTATGTTTATTAAACATGTTCTTTTCTATTATCCTTGTCTCCTGTGCTGGGAAATTTATTATGAATATTAAGCATACCTATTGAACATACACAATATATGTAGGTTTTATTTAGTCTTATAATACATCTATAAAATGTTTATTTTTAACTGACTGATTAAAGTTTAAACGATTTCACAATTTGAGCTTTTTTTAAGTTGCAGTAATTATATTTTATCCAATCCATGGCTCAAACCCAAGCTCCGATGGCTGGATGGCATGCAACGGGATGTGGTGGCTGTTGGTGTAAGGGACTGGAGGGGAACATTTCGGCATAGAGGGAGATGGCGAGGAATGCTGGATGAGTCCAAGGCTCGCAATAGGCTGTGGAGCCATAGATGATGATGATGATGGCTCATAAGGGTGTTCTGTAAGAGCCAGGTTATCGAAAATACAACAGGCAAAAAAACATATCACATAGTTCAGAAATGAGGTTCACCGCCCATTCTGAATGAAATTCCTCTTTAGGTTAGACAAGACTGGTGAGGGGATACACATACGTATTGTCCTTCCTTTTATAAGATAATGCTCACTCACACAGCAGTCACTGATCGCCCACATGCACCCTCACTGGATATGACATGATGGTATGAAAGAATTCAATCCTTTATGAATTTATCCATGGTTAAATCCCTCCATAAACTCTATCGAGAGAGATAGTCTGAAGTTCGTTTGAGTAAAACGCATCACAATGATAGTTGGAGAAGTATTTGTGCATAAGAAAATATTTTCTAGTTCAGTTGAGACAAATTTCAACCAAGATACATAAAATATATCTCTATCTATATACCAATCCGATGCTTGGCTAAACTCTCGCGTCATACGTATCATATGCACAAACTTTCTTTACCAGGTGACAATTTCCCATCGCGTTCGGATAACTAGGGTAACCATCATTTTATTCTTATATCCCCTTTTTCATAACTAGTATCACAAAAATAACTTAAAATAGTAGTGTGATGGCTATGTAACCAACACTGTATCTCAGAATAAATGATATCACTAGAATAACTAAAAATAGTAGAGTGTGATGGCAATGTAACCAACACTGTATATCAGAACTAATAATATCACAAGAATTATTAAAAGTAGTTGAGTGTGATGGCAATGTAACCAAACCTGTATCTCAGAACTAATGATACCATCAGAATAACTAAAAGTAGTACCTAGAGTGTGATGGCAATGTTTCCAACACTGCATCTCAGAACTAATGATATCATTAGAATAACTAAAAGATTATGGCAATGTAACCAACACTGTATCTCAGAAAGGTGTTATCCACCGAATAGAAAATCTTGTGGTAAACCCGCTACAATGGAGCATAAGTATCCTGAATTTTATTGAGCTTCTTTTTCGCCACAACTTATTTTTTATTTTTATTTTATTTTTAATTAACACAAACAACATTAGATAGTTTGATTACATGGATTAATAGTATATATGATACATCAATTATAATTATCTAAATCTAATGTCAAATACATTTTTGTTTGTGTGTGTAGTGTAAGTAGTAAAGTATTGTAATTATTATTTCAGCTCAAATCTTCGATTTGTCTCTTTTTGAGCTGACTGTGACGAAAGCCACACCAAATTAATATAAATATATTTAAATATATATAATATTTTACTTTGAATTTTTTGATCCTTCGACAATTCGGGATGCTATGAATATTTTTTGTATACACATCGGTTATATGTATATTATTGAAGGTAGTAAATTTTTCTTTCAGTTTCAAAGACTTTTATGTTTACGCACCCACTTGAGCCAAATTGTTTTCACGACGCACTGCTTATGTTGTCTTATAATATGTAGCAATCGATCAATCTGAATCAAGTCAATCTAGCTTTTATGAGAGGAAAATTACAATTAACTTTATCCTCGATACTTTTAGTATACAACAACTTATCGGAAATTTTCGAAGAAAATAATAACGCGATATTTTTGAAGAGTTTTTCGTTGACCAAACACTCAACCGAAACGCCTCATTTATTGACGTATTTTCTCGAAGCTTTTATATATTTGACAAGATCGATTTTATGCTACATATATTTAAAAAATACAACAATAATTTTTTGACAGATACAGTACAGGTGAATTTTGCTCCACAAAAAAATCAATTATTTCGGTGTAAATTTGAATGAATACACGTGTGTAGCATATCATTTTGTGCAGTTTTAATATCTCTACCTGGTGGTGTGAGAAAATTGTGAAAAAATACTAACATTGATATTGTATATTGTGTTTTGGATTTCGTAACATACTATTGTAATTTTTAACAAATTAAATTTCTACAATATTATAAATACAATATTACAATGGCATGTATGACTTGCAATGAACTGATCATTAAGGAGAACGAAATTCGTTGCACGTTGTGTAATGGGCAATTCCATTTTACCTGCTGCGGACTCACAGATGCGGGATTCAGAAAACTGCGAACTAGCAGACGTAGCTGGAAGTGTCGTGGATGTGAACTGCCGCAAGGGGCAGCTGTGTTTAATCCTAATATTATGCCAATTCCATCAAATAAAAGTGATGACACGGAAAATTCCTTGAGGAACGTCTCATCCATGGGCTCAACCCAAGAACCTACAAATGCTGATATCATGAATCTGTTAACATCCATTAAGGTTGACTTCATTCTGTCTGAATTCCAAGATCTTAAATCCAAAATAGAGGCCAATAAGAATATGCTGGATACTTTGAATGATAAATCCAAATGGGGTCATAATCATGGATACCATAGAACGAAGGATGGAAGCAAACGAGGCAGGTCTTGCGTCTGTGCAATCGAAAATGGAATCAGTCGGTAGCGGTTCTCAGCACACAGAGGCACTGAAGCGAGAGATTGATACATTGAAGTTAACAGTTGAGAATTTGACGGACGAGAGCAACGACAATGAACAGCACACGAGAGAAAATAATCTGGAGGTGTCAGGGATTCCTCACAATAAGAACGAATCATTGTCAGAGATCATCCGGAAGGTTGCCGATGTACTGGATGTTACGCTTCAGCCCACTGATGTTGTTTTTTGCCACCGAGTTGCATCGTGGGGTAATCATAATAATATCCCACCGAAAATAATTGTGAAGTTCCACAACAGAGATATGGTCAGTGCTTTCATTTCCGCTATCCGTAGGCGCAAGGGCCTTACTAGGTCTGATATTGGAATGAGGGGAATTGTGCTTGTTCTATCCCATGCTGATTTCAATTTTTATGTTCACACTGTTTATTTATTCAACCTTTATATACACTCAATACACATTGAAAATTATTGAATTATTAACAACAACGCGCACATTCCTGTATTATATGTTATCAAAGATTTCCTATCATCTCATATTAATTGTAATTTTGAACTTGAAGCTTGTTTATTGTGTCATTCAACATAAACCACATGTTGATACTCTACTGCCTTTAACACTTACTCACCTACACTTGAATATGTTATTACTTAC
This sequence comes from Molanna angustata, assembly GCA_963576475.1. Taxonomy (NCBI): domain Eukaryota; kingdom Metazoa; phylum Arthropoda; class Insecta; order Trichoptera; family Molannidae; genus Molanna; species Molanna angustata. The sequence goes on along the minus strand of OY754986.1, from coordinate 11,914,232 downwards.
ATTTGTACTTGCACTGAATTTTGGATTAATAATGAAAAAATTCCATCCATCCCTACTTATCTCCCAACCTTATACTTGCAAATGCATCTCCTAACCACTGAGGTTTCAAATATATATTATATCATTCATATTCAATTTCCATATGGATGACTTTAGACATCATCTATCAAAATGTCAGAGGTCTTCGAACTAAAACCCATACATTTTATGCAAACGTTCTTTCTAATTTCTAAACGTTCTAATTTCTAAACTTTCTTTCTAAACGTTCTTTATAGTTTGTGTTTAATTTAAATTTAAATAATTGATTGGTTCTTTCTAATGACTATGATGTAATTTGCCTTACTGAAACTTGGTTCCACAATCACATTTATGATAGCGAACTATTTGATAAAAGATACAATGTATTTAGAAGGGACAGACATTACAGCCTTACTGGTCAAAAATTTGGCGGAGGAGTGCTGATTGCAACAAAATCAAATATTTCAGTCAACGCAAATCCAAATTGGCATTCTAATGCAGAGGATATCTGGGTAAGAATCCAGCAGGATAATGACGTAAATATAAATCTTTGTTGCTTGTATCTGCCCCCAGATGTGAATTTTAAAAATAATTTAAATTCATTTTTCAAAAGTCTATCTAAACTCATATTAGACAACCCTGATGACAGTTTCATAGTTGTGGGTGATTTCAATTGCCCGAACATGATATGGTCTTTTGTCCAATCTACTAAGTCATTTATGCCATCTAACTATACAGACAATATTAGCACAACTATTATCGATTTCATATCTTACACTGATCTCAAACAATATAATGGTTTAAAGAATGTCAAAAACAGAATCTTGGACCTGGTTCTAAGTAATCAGGTTTGTAATGTCACTCAGGCATCTCCCTTAGTGGATATTGATATTCACCATATTCCACTGTTAATCAATTTATTTGTAGAGAATGAGTGTTTTATAAAAACAGAAATTAGAACGGTAAAGCTCTTCCATAAAGGTAACTATGAAAGTATAAATCAATATCTATCTGGGGTAAACTGGGATGACAAATTTAAAGATCTAAATGTTTGCGATGCGACTAACCACTTTTACAAAGTTCTGAGTGAAGGAATTAATTTGCATATGCCAACTAAACAATTACATACCACCTCTAGATTCCCATCTTGGTACTCTATGCCTCTTGCTAAGGTTATTAAAGAAAAACTGCGAGCACACAAAAGGTGGAAAAAAACAAGATTGAAATTGGATTACGACGAATTCTCATTGCTAAGAACTAGACAAAAACAGCTACAAAAAGATTGTTATGATGACTATATAGAAAGCATTGAGACAGCTATATCATCAAATCCGAAATCTTTATTTAACTTTATAAAATCTCGGAAATCCCACAGTAATTTTCCATGTAATATGTTTTTTAACGATATGGTAACCAATAACTCTGTTGAAATTTCTGAAATGTTTAGCTCATTTTTTCATTCATCTTTTTTCAGACTAAATGTCAGGCACTTCCATCTGCTAAATGTCAAAATTAACTCGATATTAGCTCAATTGATTTTAATGTTGATGACGTCCGTAAAAACTCAAAGAAGTTGATCTGAATAAGAGTCCAGGGCCCGATGGTATTCCACCAATATTTATTAGAAATTGTACAGAGGCACTCACATATCCACTTTATTACCTGTTTACATTGTCTTTTCGTTCCGGAATTTTTCCCAACCAATGGAAAGAATCCTACATTACACCCATACATAAATCTGGTGATAAGCGTGATGTGCAAAACTACAGACCAATATCTAAACTGTCTATTTTCAGTAAATTAATGGAGAAAACTGTGGTCGAACAGCTTACTCCTGCTATTAAGTCTTATGCCCAATCAACATGGATTTTTTCCAGCTCGTTCTGTTGAGTCCAATATGTTGATATTCACACATGACATTCTTACCTCTATGAATGAGAGATATCAAGTAGATGCGACGTATACAGATTTTTCGAAAGCATTCGACAAGATTAGCCATGATATTCTCATAAACAAATTATATGCTTACGGAATTCACGGAGACTTGTTGAGATGGCTCTCCTCATATGTTAGGGGCAGACTACAATCCGCTGTGATAAATAACGCCAAGTCCAAATATCGCTTTTGTCTATCGGGAGTACCACAAGGCTCTCATTTGGGTCCAATTTTATTCATTTTGTATATAAATGACATATCACACTGTTTTGAATATTCTGACTTTTTAGTCTTTGCCGATGACATGAAAATTTACAAAAAAAATTACCAATATCAATGACTGCAATAAGCTTCAATTAGACCTGAACAGATTCTACAATTATTGCACCACCAATCAGCTTTTCTTAAATATACAAAAATGTAAATGCATCACCTTTACCCGTAAGAAAGAACCATTTGCTGTCGATTACACTCTTAACCATGAAATAATAGCAAGATGCACTGAAATAAGAGATTTAGGTGTGTTAATTGATAGTAGGTTGCTTTTTAGAAGTTATGTTGATTGTGTAATTGAAAAGGCTTTTAGAAAGTTAAATTTTATTATAAGAGTGGCAAAATCATTTAAATCCATATCAACTCTAAAAACACTACGTCCGGAGCATTCTCGATTTTGCCTCAGTTACGTGGAGCCGCTTCTATATTACTTATATAGATAGGATAGAGAATGTACAAAACAAATTTTTGAAGCACTTAAACTATAGATGTAAATTATCATTCGATAACTATCGCCTCTCTGCACAACATCATAAATTAATGACTTTAGAAAATCGAAAGACATTAACTGATATGTTATGTATATCTACACAAATTGATGAACAATAAAATAGACTCCATCCACTTACTTAATTTGATATCATTTAACTGCCCATTACGTCACACCAGAAATTCACTGCCATTTAAAATACCAATATGTAAAACAAATTATTTACAGAATGCATTTATTTATAGAACATGTAACAATTTCAATGTGTTCTTTAAGACTATAGACCTCTGTAATACATCAATTTTTAGATTCAAATCATCAGTAATTAAGTCCCTGAATGCCTCTGTGGCTTCTGGTGAGTAGTGTTTTTACAAGCTCTCCTCTTTCTCTTTCCGTCCAATTCCAAATATCCTTTCCATTCTTTCCCCTATATTATAACAGAAAATTTATTATTTTTGTAAACTTAATTGGTCCACTAATGGAGTGTTATATTATTAAAGTATAATTTGTTATATGACTGTATGTTCACAAAATAAAATAAAAAAAATGTAATTAACAAAAAGAAAACATGAACAAAAACCTTTTCATTTTAACCTTTCATATTCAGCCTAAAATAGGTAAAAATATAATCTTGACATACATGCTTAGTACACACCATATTAACAATGACAACAACAAGTAAACTACTGCTGCCCAACTAGGAAATACTTTTTTGAGGATTGACTTTAAATACGACCAGTAGAAAAAAATATTTACAAAGGTGCTTTCACTGTCCGAGCAGAACGACCAGATATCCTACCATTTTTTATATTCCTAATTAATAACAATTACACTCGGAATACTTTTATGTACCGTGCTTGCACTATGTACAATGCTTTCTTTAATTCGCTCGACATCTCTGCGAGCTCTCTCAGTGCGTTTAGGACATTTGTCTCCCCCTATTTTTCATAGTCCTATTTTGATTTAATCAGCTGTCTCATTTTAGGGTATTTTTATGCACTAGTAAATTAATTTTACAAGAAAGTGTTTATTATAATTATTATTTCGGGCTCTTTAATACCTTCTCAAGTTTATTACCTGGTGGGATTTTGGGGTAGCACGAGCAATGCTGCCAAGTGCTATCCTTACTGAGTGTTAAAATGACGTGGTGTTTTGTGTGTTGGTGCCATGTGTAGTATTTATGTGTTAGTAAGGTCAGTAGTGTCGTCGATTTGGAGGAATTTCCTCACCAGTCTGCATGTGTTAAATATGGCTGCTTTTTGCATGGTGACGTATGTGTATTTAGGTAATTTGATGGTTTTTAAACTACTGAATAAGTTTAATGGAATAACTCGTGTGGTGGAAATTACTATTGGTACTATTATCACAGATTGCATGTCCCAGATTCGCTTGATTTCGTCTTGCAAGTCAAAGTATTTTCAAATTTTTTCGCTTGTAGTTGTTTCGATGTTGTGTGTATTTGGTACGGGCGGCGATGTCAATTAATATTGTATGTTTATCTATGTTTATTATTATTATTAGTATTAATATAAAGCAATGCATATTGTCAGTTTTATAATTATGTAGATTGTATAACTCTCTATTAACCAATATAATTAAATAAAGGTTACCAGAGTTAGTAACGACGTTCAAATAAAACATGATTGTTAAAAATAAATAAACATATTTTTTGTGTTTTTTGGTTCCAACTCTCAATTGTTATTAAAAAATATAAATATTATTATAATACTTAAATTACTTTTGAAAACCAACTCTAAAAACAGCTACAATGAAAACAATAAAACTAATTCGTTGAAATTATTTTTAGTAACACTGTGAAAATCCATAATAATTAAGTAAATAAAAAATTTTAATTAAAAAATTTTTGGTAACAAAAAACTTTGTTTCTTCCACTTCACATTTATATTGGATGAAACGTTTTCGAACTCTACTAGTTCATCTTTAGCTTCTGAAATGTGACTGATTCTATTGTGCGTGTTGTCATCTTCCATTGGCGAGTGTGGGCGGGTTGAGTATGGCGGGGGTAATTAACTGGTGGGGGTGAGCGGTAGCGAGCGGTGTAGGTTTGTGTACAGTTTGGTTCTTAATAATATTCAATATTGGTGAATTTACTGGAGGAATCTGAATATTTATTAAATTGGGGTTATTTTTTCTTTTATTTATTTACAGGGCTTCTAAAATATCGAGTTTTTTTCCCTTTCTTTTCAATATGGAGTACTTCGACATCTTTTATATAAATTGTGTCCGTTATCTCTGCAATGCTCTGCCATTTCTGAGTTAGAGGTGATGTTCTTAATTGCTTTTTTATGCTCATCTACCCTGTCTTTTATTCTTCTCCCGCTTTGTCCTATGTAAAAAATATATTTGTATAAGTCTGATATATTTGTTTAAATGTGGGGGCGCTTATTAAGAATATGTCGATCTCTTGGAAATGCCTATTGTATGTATTACAGATTCTGTATATTGTTGCTTGTTGAGCATACATAGTTGGTGAGCTGAGTGGATAGGTGGAAAATAGGAGTGTGTCTAGTTCTACGGGTAGGGATGTTGAAAGATTCTAGATAAGCAACATATCAGATGCTATACGTCTTTTGTCAAGTGAATCAATGCAATGGTAGATCCTAGCCTCACGATACGACGGGAAATCAAGAAATGCTTTACGATTTTCGTTAACACACTGGAAGTTCGTAACCATGAAATTTTTAATAGAGATGTACGAGGAGAAAGTGTAGATGAAAACAAGGAAAATCACATAACCATTCGTATATTTATTCAATATTATTGAAAAGCGATTCGGTAGTAAACTTGTTTTCAATAAAATATTTATTTTTTACTTCTTTGGAACTAACAGGTACTATGTCAAATTATATTAAAATATATTTGATTGCTTTTAAAATAAAGTCATGGTGACCCTATATCTCGATATTGTTATTTATTTATATTGTGAAGAGAGTTGAGAAAACGCTGAAGGCTATCCCCCATGTGATAGGTAGGTATATCTGAATCCGATAATGTTTAATACATGCTGCGGTATCGCGAGATATTCAAAATACCTACCCACAGCTCAAGGCGTCATACAATATAACATCCAAATACTGGAACAATTTAGCGTTGGTAACTATGTTCATCTCCAAAATAACACTAAGTGCATGATTATATTCAAGGTTAATTCCAACAAAGGTTAAGGTCTTACATTAATATTGTTGACAAAATTTTGAATTAATTAAAATAATATGGATCATTTCAATTTTAGTCTTATTTATGATTTTACATAATAAAACAAATTGTGGAGAGTGTACAGAGTATTCTAAAGATTTCATCTTGATGGTTTTATGTGTATTTTCTAATATATAGTGTACTTCGAAATTTTATGTTTCTTAAATAAATAAACAAATAAATAATTAAAAAAAATAAATAAACTAAGAAATTAATATCAATAACTGGGAAGTCCGATGACTGGAATATCCTACTGCATATGAAAACAGAGATATACGAAATTCCAAAGGAGATCTGAATCTCGTCTTTTAGGCCTAACTTGACAATTTACTCTCTTTCATCGAAAAGAGTTATTTATGTGGAACTGACTGTTCCATGGGACACAAATATTCCAAAAGACCACCAATACAAACTAAACCAGTACAAAAAACTGGTAGATAGAACAGTTCAAAATGGCTTTAGCACAAGTTTATCTGCTGTAGAGGTGGGGGCGAGAGGCCTGCCCACAAAATCTTTGTATTCCTACTTTAAAGACCTGGGTCTCCAAAGAGGTAAAATAAAAGAACTTTTGGATAGGGTGGTAAAAGCAGCATTATCCGCATCATATTGGATTTGGTTGCGCAGGGGAGTGGAGTATCAGTCGGAGATTGGCGGGTGAGTGGTGAGCGTGACTTGAGTCATAAAGGGGCCCCTTGATCCCGCACACATGGTCGCAAGCCCATGTGGCTCACCTGTTCTGGCTGGTACTCTGGTCGCCTGTGCTCGTGGGCCTGGATTCATGAATCCAGTGAAACAAGTAATATAACAATGTATTACAGAATGAGAAATATGGAAAGAAATAATGTAAGATGAAGAAAGATGAAATTAAGATGTATTTACATACATCACAAAAAGACAGAAGCATAATCATCACAAATGTAATATTATCATCAATTATTGTGTTTTTGAAATGAGTCACATTTCACTAAACATACACAAATTCAAACTATACATGTAAATCTTAACCTAGGTATCATATTAAGGAACATATGTAGGTGCATGACATTGATGTAAAAAAGAAAAAGTTTGATAAAACTTGACAACCCAAGCAAAAATATATATAAAATCATAAAAAAATACAAAAAATTATATTTTTACTGACAATAACATCTCTATAGAGACATAAGTTGGGATGTCATAGAAGAACCAGGAACTTAGGCACCTACAGGGCTTACGACCTGTCATCGGCTGGTTTACGTGATCACTTTATGCGCTCGCGCAACGTTCACCATTTATGCCTTTATTGATTTCCCTTATCAATGTAATTTTTTCCTAACTTCGTCTCTATTGAGATGTAATTGTCAATAAAACTATCATTTGACTCTCGACAGGATAAAAAATATATTCGATTTACAAAAAAATTATATAAATTATATTCGGCATTCGTGGCTCAGTTGGTTGGGTATCTGACTGCTGATCCAAATGTCCCGGGTTCGATTCCCGGTGGAGACTCAGTTTTTAATTGTGTTTTCAGTCTGGATCTGTGAGACGATTAATATCGTAAATCTCCAGAATGTGGCAACTTGTTATTGGGTGCGTGTTAAATTAATATTTGACAAAGTGCCTGTTAGTTGCCCGAGAAGCAATATGAAATAAATAAATATAAAAAAAATAATCACATATGCTTAATAATCCTAAGGATTAAAAAAAAAAAAAAAAATTCATATGAATCTCACATGTGAAGCTGATATCTATATTAAAAAGTGTTGGTATAAATGATAAAGCACTTGAGTGGATTGCAAGCTATCTACACCAACGTCCACAACTAGTGAAGATAAATGATGTCTGCAGTAGAGTGGAAACAAGCTGTTTTGGTATCCCACAAGGTACAGTGCTGGGCCCTCTATTATTTATTGTCTATGTCAATGATATATTTAAACAGCAGTTAAATGGAAAAATAATATCCTATGCTTATGACACAGTTATAGTAATTGAGGGGGGTGCATGGAATACGGTTTGTGAACAAGCGAATGCCGACATCAATATGTTAAAAAACTGGTTTGATACGAATCTTCTATCATTAAATACCGAAAAAACACACTTTATCCCATTCTCTATTAATAAACTGAAAACAGATCTGGATTTGAAAATAACCATACATCATAATAATAGCAACACCAGCAACTACCGCGAAATTTGCTCAACACTACGACCAACCTCAAAGATAAAATACCTCGGTATTATTATTGACCAAAACATGAAATGGAAAGCGCATTTAGGTGACTTAGTAAAACGAATAAGGAAATGTATTTATATTTTCATAAGACTAAGAAATGTATTGAATTTAAAAAAACCTAAAAAACATCTATTATGCGACGGTCCATTCCTTGCTTATTTATGGAATCGTTGGTTGGGGAGGAGCATATGACAATATTTTAAACCAAGTTAGAGTTGTACAAAAATTAATCATAAAGGTTATACTTAAGAAAACACGCACTTTCCCCACTACAACACTATTTGACATGTTCAAAGTACCCAAAGCAGATAATATTTATAAAAAAGTGTCTATTTTGCAAATTTTCAAAGATAATGTTTTACAAAAAATTGAAAAAAATAAGTCTCTGCGATTCCAAAATGATTTTAAAATACCCAAATGTAATACAGGACAATTACAAAACAACTACATTTATTTGGGAATAAAATTTTTCAATTGCCTCCCAAATGAATTAAAGCAGATAAAAGAATTTAAAAAATTTAAACATAAATTAAAATTGCACTTAACATTCTAAAATAGTAGTTTTCGATTTTGTTGTTTTGATTTGTTTCAATTTCCAGTATTTTCTTTTTTTATTTTTGAATATGTGTTTTGATATATTTGAATCGTCTATAATTCTATATTACATACTCATTTTTCAATTATTTTCATGTTTTTCTTTTTTTTGTTTTGAATATGTATTCTGATATGTTTTCTCATTTGAGTATTCTTCTTTTTCATTTATTTTCAACCTTTTTTTGATGTTTATTTGATTTTTTTTTGTTCATGTATGATTTGATTTAATTACTTTTACTTTTATGTTGACTTTGCTTTGTATTGATATTTTTATTTTTGTATAAGTGCTTCCCTCATCAAGCACAAGATTGTAATCTTTTTGATGAGGTACTGGAGGGAAAAATATGTAAGAATATTATTACTAGTGAATTTATATATTGATTTGTATTATAAAATTATTTTAATAAAAAAAAAAAAAAACTCGATATTTTAGATATTCTTTTTATGTTACCAAGAATCAATTCCTATTGATTTCTGCAGATTTTAAAATTGTACTGGTTAATCGTTGTGTCACTTTACCCCATAGTATGAATAATGATTGTACTGGTTAATCGTTGTGTCACTTTACCCCATAGTATGAATAATGATTGTACTGGTTAATCGTTGTGTCACTTTACCCCATAGTATGAATAATGATTGTACTGGTTAATCGTTGTGTCACTTTACCCCATAGTATGAATAATGATTGAACTGGTTAATCGTTGTGTCACTTTACCCCATAGTATGAATAATGATTTTGACCAAATGATGATTTTTTTAGGATTTTTATCATTCCACTTGTTCGAGGTCCTGTACATATGTTATCTATGGAGTAAATAGTATTATTAAACTATTCTTTACAAAATATTTGCTTTATTGGATTTCTTTTGTATAAAATATGTAATATTGCGACTTGGAATTCCAAGAATAACCGTTGAGTTATATCTCAATTCATTTATTAAATAAGATAGGTACATTTCAATAATTTCCGAAATTGATTTTATTCCCTAGTGTAAAGACACGCCTAGGATTTCAATGGCAGCAAATTTCAAACAAAGGTAAGTTGTTTAGACTTTTATATGAATACAAAAATAATATGTTTACCTAGGAATAAAATAAAAATGCAAGCTCGGCTTAAAGTGATATCAGAAAAAGGTCGGTCGAACGGTAGGTAGTATAAGGCATAGTTATCTCAGCGTGTGGTAATAGTTACATCGAAAGGTTTTAAAATGGCTTAGAATTACCGACCGTGGTAAAATAACGCTGAGTATTGCTATTCTCGAGTACATTCATGAAATTATTCTAGTTAATACTCCAATAATGTTTTATTAGACCATTCATACAGATTACCTACACTGTAAGAGATTGTATGCGAAAGTATAAAATTTCTAGTTATTTCACAAACCAAATCGTTGAATTCGCTCGGTTTTAAGTGCTAGTGGATTTCTTATATAAATCAACTTACACTATGACGAATAAAAAAATTGTTGACCTTCGTGGCTCAGTTGGTTAGGTATCTGACTGCTGATCAAGGGTCCCGGTTCGATTCCCGGTGGAGACACAGTTTTAATTGTGTTTTCAGTCTGGATCTGTGAGACGATTAATATCTTAAGTCTCCAGAATGTGGCAACTTGTTATTGGATGAATGTTAAATAAGTATTTGATATAGTACCTACCTGTTAGTTGCCCGAAAAGTAATAAATAAATATTATATAACTGATTTACATAACGCTACTCTGGAACAGGCATCGTCATACATTAAAATAAATATATACATGTATACTGATGACTTAAATTTTTTTTAGTCATCAGTTTCAGGTCTAGACTTATGGCACAACTTCGAGATCGACAAGAATAAATCGAGTTTGTATTGTGATGTTTATAAATAAATTAATATTATAATATTCTTATTATATCTCACCCTCATAAAACGTTGTAAATGAAAGCAATATTCGTTACATAAACGTATGTATTTCATTGTCCGTTTGATTTATTCAGAGCTATATTTGTAGGGGAGACTTGCCCTAAATGATCCCTCTGGGGAAAATGATCCGAGAGATTCCAATGAAACTACAAAATTAAATATGCAAATATTTTTGCTTATATCATTGCAACGTGTAGCAGAAGAAAGATTGCCAAATGGTAGTTTATAAAGGGGGACGAAAAGCACTAAAAAAGAGGATTTTCTTTCAAAGTTACATAATTAAGGAAGACAAGTCAGCAGGGTGAAGCGATGGCTCTTGACATTCAAGAAAGTACGACATATAAAAGACATGATGGAATTCTTACCTGACTACGTATTCTCCAACAGTACCCGAAATAGACTACAGATAAGACCTCCACTAATAAGGACGACTTTTGCCCAGCGACATTACCCTTTTCTTGCTCCTAGACTTTACAATAAAATATTACCTGACATAGAACACAATATCTCACGCGACGAAACAAATTTCAAAAAACTGGTAATAGACTGGCTGTAAAGAAATGGCAGAATACAATCTGCGTATGTCCTGTTAAATATCCTTACATAGTTCACTGCTCTGTGCCTTCATAACTTGAGAAACTGTACCATAGCTTGGTGCCATCCATCATTTCCACTACAATTATATGGGCTAAAATAAATGAGAGTTCACGGTAAATTTTCTGATTATATTTCTTTTCTTTTTCTTTCCTGTTTATGTTTATTTATTTATTTATTTATATCATCTCGACACTTATACAATCATTTATAAATACTATCCCAACCTCACTAGGACTACGCCTGTTTCGAGGTTAATTAATTAATTATCTCTGTTTAATTATCTCTGTTAATTATTTTGTATTCAAAAACATGTAAACACAGGGCAAATGGAAGCAGTTTTGCCTCAGAACAGACTTGTCTAGTGAGGCAGTAAATTTCCAAAAAGGAACAATTGTACATACTATGTTTATGATAAGCATTTTTAAAATATAGTTATTTTTTTGTTATTGTTATATATGTATGTATATGTGTAAAAAATGGAAATAAATAATTTCATTTCAATTTCAAAACATGCAGCAAGAAAAACTGTGTTTCTGTGAAGTCACTGAAGGGTATAGTAATGAAAAACAAAAAAAACTAATGTTTTTGATTGCATATACGCAAAAATTGGATTTTTTCCCTGTCGGGAGTCAAATGATATTTTTTTTGACAAACTTTTCAACATCTCAATAGATATAAGAAATAAGTTGGAAATAGAAGAACCAGGAACTCAAGGCACCTACAGGGCTTACGACCTGTCATCGGCTGGTTTACGTGATCACTTAATACGCTTGCGCAACGTTCACCGATTATGCCTTCTTATCGAGTTCCCTTATCAATTCAAATTTTGATATTTCTATGTATTTGAATAATGAGTAACTAATCACCTGAAAATAAGACATTATTACTATTGTCATCTATGAAATAACGAAGAAACCCTTTTTGTAATGCCATCGTTTTATTATGAAAAAATGATAATTCTTCAAAAATTATTTTATAAACTCACTTAATGAATATTCTGAATATTTTCCATACAAAATTTGAATACTTTGTAGAGAGACTTGATAGTGAGGAGTTGAGCGTTAGCCACAACCCACTCGTTTTTAAATGGTTTCTTCCTTTTGAATGTGTATTATTTATTTAATACATATACAGATTGTTAATTCAAAGAGTTTCAATTGATATTAATATTTTTCAAAAGCGTCATTGTATAACTTTTATTAAATAAAATTATTTAAATATACTTATGGTATAATTTTTAAACAAATAAATAAATATATCACATTATTTTATCGATATATTTAAGCGTAAAATAATCCCCAGGGATCGTTGAATACACGTGTGTATAAAATAATCCTTTTGGAACCATTTACAAAAACAAAAATATATCTTATATGCAATAATATATCTTCATACCATACCATCACGGCATATCCCACAATGTGAGGTAACCAGCGAAAGGTGTGCGGGTGTGCATTGCCTTATAAAAGGGAGAACAACACATCTATGTATACCCACACACCAGTCTCGTTTCAACAAAAAGGCACTACATTCAGAATGGGTGGTGAACCTCATTGCTGAACTATGTGAGCTGTTATTGTTGCCTGTTGTATTTTCGATTACCCGGCTCTTATGGGACACTCGAAAACAATGATTTAAAAGAATGGAAGCACTATTCTAAGCCGGTGCCTCACAGCTAATATATCTTTATATTATTTAATAGTGATTGATATTAAAATAAATATATATTTCAAAATCATTTCCATCATTAAAACATTTCTATTATTGACGAGAAAATCGTGTTTTTTAGGAAGATTATAATCGACAGTTCTCCCCTAATTGTAAAGAGTGATTGCTGCTTTACAAGCGTAATTAAACCAATTCTGTTATGGCTAAATTTAGTTGTTCAATACAAATGAATTATTTATGTAACACAGTTTGCATAAATCCAGGAGCAGATATATTTTATCATACATACATACATACCATGACGCCATGTCTCTCATGGGGTAGGCAGAGAGAACCGAACGCCACATTTTTTCTGTCTTAATACATTAAAAATACATTAATTTTGAAGTCGGTTTTTTATATGAAAGTTTATATTTTTATCATGACTAATTTCATTCCACACACACAATATTTAATTTATATACATATGGCCATTATTTGATTCCTAACTTTTCGCTTCAACGTCATAATCCTTGTAAATTTATTGCTTTTGCAGACGTTAATCGCGAATGATTTACAAATGCCCAAATCATATACTACGGTAATAGCCTGGTTCACAATGTTTTTTTTAAATGAATATGTCCTTGTTAAACAAGTAGGTACATATACATCTTACTACGTTCCCTAAAATAAGCAAATAAATGCTTGTGCTTATGAACGAAATCGGTCGAGGCAGGATTCGAACTCGCGGTCACAGGATTAGTAGCCCAGCGCGCTAGCCGCTCAAGCCTTGAGGACTATACCAGTGATGAGCAAACTTTTTAAGGGGAGGGCCAGATAAAATAAAAAAGTATCTAGGCGGGCCGAAAAAAAATCGAGGCTGATTTCTATAAGTGGTAAAGTTTATTTTTGATTTTTACATCACACTCAGCTTATATTATATGGATTATACTTATATTATAAGAAAAAAAAATACAAAAATTGATTATTTTTTAGAAGAGTATGGCTCATGTGACAGATGAAACTGTGACCGAGCTTCTAAAAATTGCTGGGATGAGCTGATTCGTAGAAGTAAAGCTAAATGAAGCTTCAGAGTAGTATAAAACACCTGTTGACAGATGTAGGAAGATGCACATATCGCTATTATCTTCTAAGCGTGAGATTTCGGGTTGGGGAAACTTGATTTTGACAGGGCCTTGATAGACTCAATTTTAGAAACGTTGAGAAATAGTTGCTTCAATTCTAGGTGTAATTTTAGGGGTTATTCGAAACCATGTCGCGGGCCGGATTGACTACCCCGAAGGGCCGCATTTGGACTGGACTATACCATCTCAATATTGTCTTTCTAGTAATTTATTGTTATTGCCTGTCACTCCTAATCTCCCGCGAATGTATGAACTTTTTATTTTGTCTTCTAGAGACACTCTCGCTGACCATCTTAGCATACGCATCTCTGTGATTTCCCATTGTCTATGTAAAGTCCAACATTCGGAGCCATACAAAAATTAATTAAAAAAAAACTTTTTCATTTAGTAGACCTGTTGGCCTGTTATTCAAAAAATATACGTCTTGAGATGACGAAGCCCAACTATACTTCCATCTCTTGGGTTGTCTTCCTGGTAGACGGCGACCAGTAGGGATTTCATTTGCTGCTATATACGCAAGTCTATCACTGTCCATTCTGGCTACGTGGTTCTTCCAATGTCTTCTTCTGGATCTACTCCACCGAACAATATCCTCTATTCCACTTACTTTTCTTATTCGAACATTGCGAAGACGATCTCAGGAGATTTCCAGTGATTGTACCTTAGGACATTCATTTCCGTAGTCCTTAGGAGCCCCTTGGTTCGTCCAGTGTCTGCTCGCGTTTCCACAGGATACGTCATGAACGGTAGCATGCATATACAATAATATAAAAATCAACAGGATCTTTATCAAATAATTACGCAGTGGCCTTAATATTTTCTACATTATTATATTGTCATCGTTATTACTCCCACTATATTTTACAGGAAATTAATCTTTTTTATATATTTCAAGATTTTATCATTTTAAATCTCCTTCCAATCTTACAATGGACTCTACAGGTACCTATACAACAAAAGCTTTCAATTGTTCTTCTCATCTAGCGATGCTGACAAATATTATATAATATGTTAAATTACGCGAAGATTTTAAAAAGCTTATTCGTCCGTATATTTCAATTAATTCTGTCAAAAGCCCGTGACTGCTGACGTCATAGTATACATAAATTGACCTGTTTCAACAGCAGTTTTCTACAGCTTTGATATTTGTTATTTTCCAAAGCCACCATGACTCAGGGTTCATAGTAACCAAAGTGAGGATAGAGACTTAGATATAATAATAATAATTCCATTTCTGTCCGCACTGTATATTTTCTTTGTCGGGCGTTCCTCATTCATTCTCCCAATGTGGTCAAACCATCTTAATGTGTTCACTTTCATTCTATTAATGACATCTCTCTTCATATTACATTCTTTCCTTATGTCCTCATTTCTTTCGCTGTCTACACTGAGTAAAAATACGAAATTATAAATAAGCACCGTACTAAGGTTGCCGATGTAATAGATCGTGTTGCTGGATTAAGTGCCGATAGGCTGGATATTTGGCCAGACAAGGGGATACTGGATGGGCACCCAGAATATTACGGTGGAGACATTGGACAAATGATAACAGTTTTAGAAGACCCCCTAAAACATGGTCTGACGACATTGTCCAAGTGGCCATGTTGTAAAACCTGGATGCGGAGGTGACAGAACAGAGATGAATGGAAGTGTATAGAAGAGGCTTACATAACATAGAGCAGTAGAGGGAAGAGGGCTAGAGAAGAATAAGACGCATTAAGAGTATAGTTAAGTTTATTCAATTCAAAGAAATGTCCTCCGGGAAGAAACAAACAAATCGAGTTAATTAATTAATCAGACGGCACTAATTAAATACAATTTTAACTTAATAATTATTAATATCAAGGGTCATTTTAATGAATACTATTTTTGTTTTTATTAAGAATGAATAAAATTCTAAGGAAACATTCAATTTACTAGAATTTTTCATCTAATATACATATGTAACCAATTTACAATAATGATGCCTGATTCGCCTTAATAGCTTGTATTTTTTTTAATTCATTTATTTATATTAAACATCAAATTGATACAGTATAACTTAACTTATATAATATAACAATGGAATTTTTAAACTCATTAGGCGAAGCCTGTTCTGAGGTAATACTATGAAATAATTACGCAATACATTCTCAAAATAAATACTTTATTGTCTTTGAGTATTTAGATGTATTATTATTATTTATTTCTTTTTTTTTTAATTTATTTATTCAATAAAACAAAACACACAACAATTATTTGAATTTGTACACAGGTTTTTTCCCCTTTCCCAAAAAGCATAAAATGCTTGTGCTGAGAAAGTGGGTAGGTACATATAGAACGACTCAATAACATAAAAACATAAAGCATACAAAATATATAAAATCAACATCAAATTAAAAAAAAGCATCAATACGAAAATCATTAAAACAAAAAAAAGCATCAAAACACAAAAAAGCATCAAAACAAAATAAAACATAAAAAAAAGCATTAATACAATATTCTCGGGCGTAGGGCACCGGCATAGAATAGTGCTTCCGCTCTTTTCTATTATCATCATTTTCTATTATCATGATTTTCGGGTGTCCCGTTAGAGCCGGGTAATCAAAAATACAACAGGCAACAATAACATCTCACAAAATTCAGCGATAAGGTTCACCACTCATTTTGAATTTTGTCTTTTTAGGTGAGACGAGACTCGTGTGTGTGTGTGTGCATATACGCAAGCGTCGTGCTTCCTTTTATGCACACCTGTCGCTGGTTACCCAACAATGTGGGACATGCCGTAATGATATGCATATATGAATTCTTACGTAAACGTCCGAGGCATTTGTGAAAACTAGCTGCACTGTGGGTCTACCCGGATCTACGGCTGAGCGATTGCCTATTTTTTTGTAAAATATCAAGTGGTTAAATCTCATCCAAATTGGCAACGTTTATTTATTCACAAAAAAAGTATATTTTAAAGGTTCCGATTCAAATCAATTGTTAGAAAAATGTAAAAAAAATACTATTGAAATTTTTATAAAAAAATTAACAGTATTTTCGAAAACAAATGAAAAATTCGAACTATAGTGCACCGGGCGCTACGAACTATAGATACGTCCCTGACAATACCTCTTAAATTTTTAATGCTCCTCTACCGCCTACGATCAAAAATGAAACAATGAAACGACTCTCTGAATTCCCCAGAAAGGTGGAAGTTGTAAGATGGGATGAGAAAGAAGTAAAATATATTCATTCGATTAGTTTAAACTCGTGTTCCTTAATCTGATCGATTAGCAATGTCTTTGATGTAAATTATGGACCCGTTCATCCCGGAACAGGCTCCCTCTAGGGATAGGGCGGGGGAAGCGGTAAGGGCCAAAAGATCGCGACTCAAAAGGGTGTCGCATTGTTTAGATATTCAAATGTCAAAGATCGAAATGGCACTGTGGAGGTAGGTACTTGACAAAATCACCTACTTATCGAGATAAAACATTAAAGATTTGTCTTAAGGCGTTATAGATTTCAATTAGATGAGTCGATGGCAGAGCGGTTAGTTATCCAGTGGTCGTGAGTTCGAATCCTGCCTCGACTGATTCTGTTCACCTATAGCACAAGCATTTATGCTTATTTTAGGGAACGTAGGAAGACGTATATACAGGGGTCGGCACTCGAAGTGTTACCAATTAAAAATGCTGTGAATTTGTCAATTTTTACTTTTCTTATTAGAAAACTTCAGTATACCGTAAAAACATTTCAAATTTATCAAAAACTATGTTTTTGTTCGGCGCAGCCACCCTTACTTCGGATAATAGTATCGAGTCTGTCCGAGAAGGCTTCACACGCTGCACGAATGTGATCTGGTGGTATTTTGTACCACTCTCGATGTAGAACAATCTTTAAGGCGTCGACAGTCTCATATTTTTTAGTTACTAGTTGCATGTAACACATGAGATCCAACTGTCGATAGCGATAGTATGTATAGTTGAAGAATATGTACCAAACTATAAACCCATAAATACAAATTATTTATTATTTTATGATATTTAGTTTTCTATACAACACATGTACCTAGGTAGTCAAGATAGGATAGTATGGAGGTCAGTCTTTTTTTCCTACCCGGAATATGAAAACAGCATGATGGTTTATGTATATTGTATGTTTAGAGATGAAGTATCAAACTATTAAGTCTTCTTTGATATTGTGTATAGGTGACTACCATACAAAATGTATGAAGCGATGTCGTCACTAAATTCAATTTTTAAAAAAATTGTTAAAAAAAATTGAGATCTTCTACTACAATGTTAATATTTTTTATAGAAAATTAAATTATCTAGTTGGGGTGTTTCGGCTTTTTTCGATAATTGTAAAAGTTTTGGAAATATAGGCAGTTAAACTCATAAATTTATCATAAAAAAAATATTTTTCTTAATAAAAAATGTTTGAGAAACCCTGGAATTTTTTTGAAAAAACTAATTTGAGATTTTGTATTTGTCTATGTTTGTACCAATTTTCAGCGTTCTAGCGTTTATGGTTTCTGAGATATATGTAAAAATAAAATAAAAATTCAAAAGTTGATAACCCCTGATTGAAACAAAAATTCAAAATTCAGAGTATAAAAGTTTTGTAGGCCTGTAACTGTTTATATATTCTGAAATTTTAGGCTCTGTACATTGAGCGGATCAAAAGTTATAAGGGGGGGGGGGACACACACACAGACACACAGACACACACACACACACACACAGACACACGAAATGTTCTACTCCGAATTCTGAGTAAATCCGTGTATGGAACATATATGCTGCGAAGCCTCTAAGTTGGTGTTTTTTGACTTCAAAGTTGGAAAAGCCGTGAAAAAGATAGACCTCTCCATACAATTCTCGCGTTTTCTGGCTTGATACATTGTCGATATGTTAAGAGAACAAAGTTCTCCTGAACAAATCGACAGTTGGAATACTTTGGCCTGCAGAATGGACCATATGGAAAAATCCATTGGGTTCACGCCCGGGTTATATGGGGACCATTGTTGTGAAGAAATAAAGCTGAGATTTTTTTCTTGTAAAAAACTTAGGATTTCACGGGCTTTATGGGATGATGCTGAGTCTTGTTGAAACTTCCAATGGTTTCTACCGAACTTTTTACGTGTCCAAGGTAACAAAGCGTTGTTTAAAATCTTTTCCCGATAGATTTGTTGATTTACCTTTACGCCCTGTTCAATGAAAACGAGTGGAGAGCGTCCTGTGGCAGTTACCGCGGCTCAAACCATCACTGATGCAGGCGCTTGCCACCAACGTGCAAGTGTTTTAACACATTTGCTCTTGCTAGGCCAATTGCCTTACGTGCAGGTATTAAATCTTGCACTTTTAGTATTTTGTAGGACTTCAATCTAACTTCATTTTTTAATATGCGCCCTATACTTCGAGCAGACACATTGAGATTTTTCGCCAATTGAACTGCTTTTTGTCGTGGATTACGTTGAATTCTGGCCTTCACCTTTCGAACCATTTCTGGCGATGTTTCTGTTTTTGGATGTCCACCTCCATAGCGTTTTTTGACGCTACCAATATCATTGTAATGTCTAATTGTCCGATACACAAATATTTTGTTCACATGTAAATGTCGTAGCTCATTAACAATGGCTGGTTGCGATCTTCCAGCCAAATACAAAGCAATAACACTGTTGCGTTTGAATTCCATTTCGATAACTTTTATTATCTGCGATTTAAGACAATATGCTTTTGTAGGCTTGTAAACAACATAACAGACTAACGTTTGTCAAAGAATGAGGGCGATTTCATAAGCCGTTTGCTTGCTACAGCAGTGTGAAGTTGGTAACACTTCGAACGCCGACCCCTGTATATGTACTTGTTAAACAAGGACATATTCATTAAAAAAAAATAAACGTTATAAATTTGTCGACCTTCGTGGCTCAGTTGGTTGGGTATCTGACTGCTGATCCAAGGGTCCCGGGTTCGATTCCCGGTGGAGACACAGTTTTTAATTGTGTTTTCAGTCTGGATCTGTGAGACGATTAATATCGTAAGTCTCCAGAATGTGGCAACTTGTTATTAGGTGCATTTGGCTGAATTCATCCATATATATAGAACATAATATATGCTACGAAGCCTCTTAGTTGATGTTTTAGGCATGCATAAAGTCCACTACACTATACAAAATGTTCCTTCATATACGCATCTTGGCTTAATACTGTCGATTCACTGAGATAATTAAATTCTCTTGAACGAATCGACAGTTGGATTAAATATCTTTTTAGGGTACTGTGGTAAATAATTTCAAAAGGTTCTATTTAGCCTCTTAAGGAAACGAAGATATGAACTTCACGAAATACATTTAATATTGAATTTCACTTAACAACAATGCGTATGTACATAGGTAAAATAAAATTTAATATTGAAGTATATACCAAATCAAAATCATGTTTTTACTCTCCACTTCTAAGGAATAGTGGATAATATTATTGATTTTATGCATATATTTTTTTTATTAACACTTTCTATAAAAGCGGCGAGTTTATTACGAAAAAGTAAATCTTACAACAAACCGGCCCAGAGAAGCATCGTTTGCCATATGGAATAATTTTAAATCAATTCGATGCTGGGAATTGAACTCAAAACGATGACAGAGGAGCCAAACAGCCTACCACAATGCCATCATTTTATTTACAATCAAATTCAACAAGTATTTTTTATTTATAGGTACTTTCAGTGATGGTTGTCAAAATTGCGAGAAATGTTTTATGAAGCGCGGCAAGCTAAATCAATATTCAGAGTCCTTTAATTGTATGTATGAGTAATTCGATATTCTTTCTTCAAAAGATTGTTGTTCAAGACAAGTAAGATACATGTACAGCTCTGTCTATATACATTAAGAGATGGATCCAAATTAATTTGATCTGCTAAAGATACATTTTCGAGAAACTCAAAATCCGGTGGAGATCTGTTTTTGACGTGATTTTCCGGTGATGTTTAAAATAAATTGATTCGGCTCAGAGACATCGCGTGTTTTATAAATATTTTTAAATGGCGAAAATCGATACATTTGACTATTACTGATCCTCTTCATTTATGAATATTGTGTCAGAAATGTGTTTTTTTTTCAATTGAAAAATGCAAGATACTTCGTGATTTAATAAATAGGTAGCAGGGGCGCATAAAATAAGGCTAATCCACACTACAGACCCTTTAGTCAGCCGATAGGTTGGAATGCTTGCTAGTTTGTATGTCAGATCCATTGTGATTAAGGCTCTTGTTAAAGTCTATGAGCTTGGGCTTACGGGATATACACAAATATGTAGACTTATTACCTTTTAATGTATATGAAACACGAATACGAATAATTTTCTTTATATCACCAAATCTATGACATACAATATTTTCATGAATCAAAAAGTCAAATTTAGAGGTTTTTTTAATGGCAAGAAAAGTATTTGTAAAAAAGTAAAAAACTTACTCAATTAGTTTTCAGATTTTCTTGAGTTCAAAGAACAAATCTGCAGGCCTTATGTTTTAAAGTTATTAACAATAAACAATTGGAAAAGGTTTTATAAAAACTTATTTTACAAGAGAAGTATGATTTCAAATTACAAAAAAACTCACTCAATTGAATAAAGATTTTTCAAAGACGTCTTTTGGACGGTTCTGGGGAACAGATTTTCAAAATTTACTACATATTTGGCCTATTATTAAGAGCCCGACCAAAATATTGGCCGATTAAAAAGTAAAATAACGTACCTACCTGCTATGAACGGAATAAGTTCCATTTACCAGGCAAACGCATAGATTTTTATTATAATACTATACTAGATGTCGAAGTTAGCAAATTTTGCATGAATCATAGTGAGTCATTTTTCCGGGGGATTTTTGACGTTTTGGTTCCAGACCACATCGTTTTTCTATAGAGAATAACGACTAATGTGAATTGTTTTCGGATTTATTTGTCTAGAAACATTTTAATTATTAAGGTTTAAAGAACAGTTATCTAGGATGTGTTGAAATGTAAGGAAAACTGAAATATGTTGCCAACCAAAACGTCAAACGCGCGATATTCCATGATTCACTTTTGCACGGAGTACTACATCTAGTAAATTATAATAAAAATCTATGGGCAAACGTAACGTGCAGAAGGTCATACATTGAATGATACGATACATTGAATTTCATCGTTTTATTTGGAAAAGGGATGTTGTAACTGTAGATTATCGATGTTGTTAATCGCGTTATTTTTTTTAGAAAAGGAAAGCTATTTTTATAGAAACGCGAAAAGCAGTGTTATTATTTGCGTTATTTTTTGAAATAGGGGTATTAATTTTGTAGAAACGCTAAAGTGGTGTTATTATTCGCGTTATTTTTTTGGATAAGGGGTGTTATTTTTGTAGAAACGCTAAAAGCGGTGTTATTACCCACGTTTTTTTGGAAAAGGGGTGATGTATTTTTTGTAAAGCGAAAATTTGTGTTATATTTATAATATTATAGGTGTTATTTTTTATGTTAAGTAATTTTATTTTCTACAAAAAAAAACAAGAGAAATTAACCCATCATTTAGATTTACAAGTTATTTTTCAATTTAACTGATAGTATGCTAAAAATTAAAACAAAACCGCTAATAAAAAAATACTACTCTCGTGGCACAGATAGTAAGCCACGGGAATGGTTGTTTGGCCTCTGTGAGGGCGTCGGTTGGATCCCCAGCAGAGGGAAAAAATATTGAAATCAATTTTTCATGCAAATACTATTTATTTATTTTATCAACAAAGTCATGTCTTATTTTATTTAAACTATACTTAATACGTTGTGTAGATTTCCCTCGCAGAAATTTGAGATATAATAATTTATCTATTGGTCGCATTTTGAGTCAATCCTCAAGATTGTAATTAAGCCTCCCTTAGGCTGAATATGAAAGGTCAAAATATAAGGTGGTTTTCCTTCGTTCGCTTGCATAAGATTCTGATGAATGAATCTGACAACTCTGAGATATTCCTTTGTCGAACAGTCTTGACACGATAAACAATATGCTTTTGTTGAATCTTAAAAGTGGTTTGTTGAATTTATTTTTTATTTTTCAAATGTTTCAAAAATTCACAATTTTCACTCCTTTCTACCGCAAATGAATCCGCAATTTTTTGGGTTATTATTTTTTATTTGCAGATTATCAACTAGTGTCATTCTGAGATTGTATTTTGAAAGTTTCATCACAATGTATCTGTGTGTGTGCGTGTGTGTGCTCTGAACTATGTGCTATGCACGGCGTGTTTAATCTACTTTATCGATTATATATGAACGTACTCATTCGATTCTTTTGAAATTTTTCAAATTTGTATACATAATACTCGTTTAGACCCCATTAGATTTTGAAAGATGATCACTAGTTAGGGGAGACCCAGGCAAAGCGGATGTGTTAAGGGAGATATTAAATAAAACACACATTGTTTGCTAAATATAAAAACTTTATAAACAGTAATATTAAACAAATGTTTGTCTACAAAAGTAAAATAAATGAAAAGGTAATATTAATGAGAATCATAAAAATAATGTAAATTAAAAAAAATCTTCGTATTGTTCACTTTGCCCGGGTACCCGGGCAAAGTGAACTTGGACTCAGGGCAAAGAGAATTAGGAATCACAATCGTAGCAGAAGTAAGAACCATATCCACCATATGAGGTGCATGATTCGTTAGCCCAACTTTTAGACTAGCTGCATTGAATCCAATCCTCTGTTAATGGTTCAACATAATTTTCGTCACAAAAAATGCATTTCAAATTATTATTTTCATCTGTTTTTGCTTTAATTTTAGTCCGCTGGTAGATGGGCCAAGTTTTTTATCTTTATTTTTATTTTTTTTTATTTTTTCGAATGTTGGCTTCATTTTTGTATGTTTTTTTATGGAAGTAGAAGTAAGAACTCTGACTTTTGACATTTTCTTTTTCTTATTATCGAATTGAAATTTGCTTTGGGCATTGGTCTAATATCAAATGGTGACTTAATCTTCATTGATAATGAGTGCGTAGATTTGACCGGTGTTTTTTGAATTTCGTTGATGATTTCTGTGATGATTTCATTAGGAGGCAAGAAAGTTTAATATATAGCAGGCACAGAATTCATTCACCCGGGCAAAGCGAATTTCAAACATCCGCTTTGCCCTATTCGCTTTGCCCAAGGCAGTATCAAATACCGTTTTGTTAAAAAATATAATTTGGTTGCTATTTTTCAGAACTAAACTTAGTTTTTTAGATAGGAAACAAATAAACATTGGATGAAATAAACAAATCTTCACATGAAATATAACCAAATAATAATAATCACTAATATCTAACCTTCGTTTATCGCATGAAAATCCTAAAAAAACATTTTTTTATTAAAAGGAGCGTGCATTCCTACCAAACGACAAATATTCACTGTCATGGCATCGGTAGTGATGCGGTACACCGATTGTGAGACTATTAGCGTATTCTAGTGGTAATTTTGGGAAATATTCAATTCATTCGCTTTACCTGGTACATTCGCTTTGCCTGGGTCTCCCCTACCTACTTATCAATTTTTTAACTGTCAAATGTTTCAATGTGAACGCAAGTTCACGAAACATAATTTTTTACTCCTCACTAACACAAGGTGATATAGTGGGGAGTTATGATTTCGCAATTTTTCAGGGTATTTTTTTTGTTGCAGATTATCAACTAGCATCATGCTGAGATTGTATTCTGAAAGTTTCATCACAATGTATCTGTGTGTGTGTGCTATGTGCTATGTGCTATGTACGGCGTGTTCATTTTACTTTATCGATTATAGACTAAAGTACTCATTCGATTCTATTCAAATTTTGCAAATATGTATATCTAATACTCGATTAGATCACATTAGATTTTGAACGATATATGAATAGTGCTTCTCAATTTTTTTAACTGTCAAATATTTCAAAGTGACCCCAAGCTCAGGAAACTTATGATTTGAAAATTTTATTTTAAAATTGTTAAAAAAACACATCACTTTCATACAAAAAGCATTGTAGAAATATCAAATTTTCATAATTATATAAAAAAATATTGAACAAAATCATTTCATAAAAATGTTGGAAATTTTTTTCAAATGGCATTGAAGAATTATTAACTTTTCATAATTAAATATTTAAATAAAAAATAATGTATCAATCTCATTTCATAAAAGTAGGTACTGAACATTTTCCATACAAAATTTGAATACTTTATAGAATGACTTGTTAGTGAGGAGTTTAGCGTTGGCCACAACCCACTCGTTTTAATTATATTTTGGAATTGCTACAAAGGCACAAGTTAACATAATAAAATATTTGAATTAAAAATAATTTAAAAAACTCATTTCCTTAAAATGCTGAATATTTTCCATACAAAATTTTAATACTTTATGGAGCTATTTGGTAGTGGGGAGTTGGCCATAGCCTCCACCCTTTTTTACTCCTCACTTACCCAAGGGGATATAGTGGGGAGTTATGATTTCGCAATTTTTAAGGCAATTTTTTTTTTGCAGATTATCAACTAGTACATATCTGTGTGTGTGTGTGTGTGTGCTATGTGCAGTGTGCTATGTGCTATTTTACTTTATCGATTATAGACTAAAGTACTCATTCGATTCTATTCAAATTTTAAAAATTTGTATATCTAATACTCGATTAGATCCCGTTAGATTTTGAACGATATATGAATAATGCTTCGATTTTTTTTAACTGTCAAATATTTCAAAGTGACCCCAAAATCAGGAAACTTAAAAATTGAAATTTATATTATCAAATTGATAAAAAGGCGAAGAGTTATCAAGTTTTCATACTAAAATATTTAAATGAAAAATAATTTAACAAACTCATTTCATGAAAATGCTGAAAATTTTCCATACAGAATTTGAATACTTTATAGAATGACTTGTTAGTGAGGAGTTTAGCGTTGGCCACAACCCGCTCGTTTTAAGATAAAAACTCGAAGCAAACATAAATACTAACTCAGGATCACTCAAGCAATTCATATTGTACCCAGTATTATCTCTTTTATCTTATTATTCTCTTTCAGTATTTCTTAACTGGTGAATTGTTATTTACATAATAACGCTAGACACAGGTGTGGTAATTCAAGTCATAAATTCACTGAGATTTGCATTGAATATATAATGGGCTTGTTACAATATGCTCTTTGTGATAGTAATCATCTTTCACAAAGGTGCAATCAAACCTGGCCAAAAGTGTTGTGCGCTATCACCACTTATCTATGTATCTATTTATCTATGACCACAGTGCAGATTGCTTTCGAAAATACACAATTTTGCCACCCTGGTAGCAACATCATACAAACTTTGTTTACAAATTCTATGCATTTCAATGCAAACAATATCTCAATGGAAAAATTTGAAGTAATCAGTGTCTGATATGACGTTTTATTGTATCACTGGAATAACTTTTATTCTAAAAATATGTACGTATGTGTTTTGTTGATGAATTTAAAATTTTCATCGGCAGGTTTCTAACTATCGACGAGATATTTTGAGAGGAAAAAGAAGAATCAACGAGAATTTTAAAAAGAAAGAATTAGTTATGTAATACATTCATGAACGGGGTAAAAATACCTTCCAAATTAATAACTAATATTATTAAAATTATTAAATAAATATTCAAATAATATTCAGTGTTTAAAAATGGATGTTTTAAACCGTTAAAAATGATTTTTTATGGATTTTTTATTCCTCACTAAACCAAGGGGATTGGGGAAATATGATGACGCAATTTTTAAGGCTATTTTTTATTGCAAATCATCAACAAGTATCATGCTGAGATTGTATTCTGAAAGTTTCATCACAATGTATCTGTGTGTGTGTGTGTGCTATGTGCTGCGTGCTGTGTGCTATGTGCTATGTATTTATTTTACTTTATCGATTATAAACTAAAGTACTCATTCGATTCTTTGAATTCGATTCGATTCAAATTGTTAAAAAGGCATATTACTTTCATAAAATGACACAATGGAAGAATTATTAAGTTTTCAAAATAAAATATTTAAATAAAAAATAATTTATCAAACTGATTTCATGAAAATGTTGAATATTTTCCATACAAAATTTGAATACTTTATAGAATTATTTGTTAGTGACGAGTCAAGCGTTGGCCACGACCCACTCGTTTTAATAAACATACTTATAACACTGAGAAAATAGTAAAAAATAATGATTTTAGCCGTGACATCCGTACACTGCAACCATGTGTGATCTATTTGGGGTTGTCATTTTATCGGGAATCTATTTTGATTAGGTACTTATGTATGTTTCCCACATACAGGCTTCGCCTTAGTGGGATCCTTACATCTTTAATATTTTGTCACATTAATTTACAAACTATACCTACATATTGTTATATTAACTCGATTAATTCGTTTACTCGATTTGCCTAAATTTTAAATTGAGTCACATTCATTCTCACCGTACGATATGTTTGAACACAAGAACAGGTAGATAATACTCACCATAATGCCAATAAATGGTAGGTACATTAAGCTTCAATATTCTGGATTCATTTGGTTGTGAAGAGTTTGGCGTTGGACACAACTCACTCGTTTAACTAATACATTTATGTTCTTTTTTTTATTACACTTTTTGTTTTTATATTACACATATATTATGCTATTTCCATTAGTTTTGATATTATTTTAGTTTTGTTTTATTTGTCATGCTATTATTTACTTTTTGGAGTGAATTTGAATTTTTTGATATTATCTTTGTGCTTTAGTTTTTGATTCTTATATTTTTTTTTTGATTTATTACTTTTTATTAAATATTTATTTTATTTGATAGGTATATATATGTATTTCATTTTTATCATATTTTGTATTTATAATAGGCTATTATGCCGTGAACAATAAATAATAAATAAATAATAATATTATAACTATTTTTGTAAGGATTTAAAAATAAAGAAATCGTTGATAATCAGTATTTTATACCAATGTTCTCAATTAGGTTTTCGTTTAAAAAATGACGCATTTATGAACTGCGCAGTCGTAACAAAAACATTAAAAATCTTAATTGGTCTGACAACATCCAGACAAGTGAATGATGTGCGCATGTTTATACCGCTCTGCGGTCTCCGCTCGTCAAACTTCATTCGACTGACGAAGAAAAGTTTCGCCATATTCGTGAGCTGTAACACAAATTTATTGCTCGAATTTAATATTTCGCAAGATACTCTCACTCATCCCGGACGCGTTTCTGAATATTTCAAACCTTCATCTATACTCGTACATCTGCGAGCGCTACAATATGTCCGACCCACGCAAGCTCCGGTTCGAAACGTCAAGTATATTGCATACAATATTATGTAACGTATTAACTAATGAGTTAACTTTATTACTCATGTTCTCGTTGTGCCGCGAGAGCATATCAGATGTAAAATTAAGTCATTTAGACTTTCGCCTATTTTCGCCTCTGAATCTTAGGTACAGACACACTTCGTCGTAACACTCACTCACTTTCATTACTATAAAACACTATTTTTAGCTTTTGCCATGAAACTAAAACACATGTATAGTACCCCGTATTCAGTAACTATTGGAACTAAATTAGGAAAGTTCTAAAATTGTAGATTTTAGATTTACGGTCTTATTTCAGCGTTATAAAATATCAACTTGGACTAAATGGAATAGCAACGTACCTATATTGGCCGGAAAGTTCTTAAAAAGATAATGAATCAGACGTGTTATGAATAATAATAAAAATTATGAAATTTTCATCATTTTCATATAGGTACGTTTCTATTCCATTTTTATTTTATAACGCTGAAATAAAAACGTAAATCTAAAATCTACAATTATAGTACCTTCCTATTTTAGTTACAATAGTTACTGAATACGGGGTAATGTAACATTCCCTATACTAATCAAAAATGTTTGCACTATAGGTGAACGAAATCAGCAGGATTCGAGCTTGCAAACACTGGTTTACTAATCCAGCGAAATCACCCAATCATAGATATATTTTTTTAACAGTCATTCAATCAAATCCACAAAAACGGATGCATTGCCATATGATAATCTCTTCCAACCGACCCAAGCAATGAGAACCTCAAGTGATTCGGTACGATAACATGTTATTATTTCAGTCAAATTAATTGTAAATAAATTAAAAATTTAAAATCAATAACATACCATAACTTTACTACCATCATTTAAATTTTGATTGTATCACAACTAGTTTCGGGAGGTCAGTAAGACGGGTGAATTACAATAAACTAGGTGCATCAGACTTAACATTTAAGTGGTTAGAAAGGTATAGGAAAACAACTTAAGCCATTCAGGTGCTTGCGCAGAGCGCCGAAGACGTCGAAGAACTGCATCATTTTTTGGTATTGGAGTGAATTTTTTAAATGTCAAAATATTTAACATATCATTATAAAGTTTAATTATAATTATATTTAATAAATAGAAGCAACTGACACTTGTTTAAATTACTAACAGCTCATTATTTATTTTAAATATGTATGTATATTAAATTTACAAACACGAATGTTTACGTATAATTTTGGTATTGAATTTATCGATGTATATGATTGTTTAAATAAGACTTAAGAGGGTGACAGCTGCCAACGTACCTATTTTTTCAATTTGAATTTGCATCATTACTACAAAACGAATCATTTTGAAAAAAAATAACCTAGTTAGTTTGGATATTAATAAAGAAAAATATACCTTAACTTTTTAATTATGTTCTGTATAATATATTCTTGTGGGAAAATAATAAGCATACCTACCTCGATTTTTGACATTTATCTTAAATTTCTAAAAAGCTATAAGGTATAGAGCAATATATTTTTTATAAATTAAAGAAGATCAAAATATCTGGAAAAGTACGATGTAACGTTGCATCAATGCATCAGGTTAAGTTAATAAACCAAAAAAACTTTTATTTCGAAATGGCGCTGAATGGAAAATAAATGTTTTTTTAGGTTTATTTACTAAACCTGAAGCATTAATGCAACGTCACATCATATTTTTCTAAATATTTTTGCCTTCTTTAATTAAAAAAAAATATGTTGTACTACGCCTTATATTTTATTAAAAATATAAGATAAACGTTGAAAATCGGGGTATGCCATTATTTTTCTACAAGAATTTATACAAAACATTATTAAAAAGTTAAGATATATTTTTCTTTATTAATACCTACCCAAACTATCTAAATTATTTTTTTTCAAAATGATTTGATAAGAAATAATAATGGTATATCAAATTGAAAAATAGGTACGTTGCGTTGGTAGCAGTCACCCCCTTGAGAGTTTATCTTGTTTATTCAATTTGACGTTAACAAAATAACATTTATATCAATTGAAATAGTTTCGATATTTGAGTAATAGAAATACGTACCTACATAATTCAATGATTATATATTCATTTCTAATAATTTAATTTGAATATTTATCAAGAGTAATAAAATAATATATTAACTAGTTGCATGTAACAAATGAGATCCAACTGTCGATAGCGATAGTATGTATAGTTGAAGAATATGTACCAAACTATAAACTCATAGATACAAATTATTGAATATTTTCAGATATTTTGTTTTCTATACAACATATGTAGGTATGTATGTCAAGATAGGATAGTATGGAGGAAGATCCTTTTTCCTACCCAGAATATGCAAATAGCATGATGTATGTATGTTTGGAGATGAAGTATCAAACTATTAAGTCTTCTTACATATTGTGTATAGGCGACTGCCATACAAAATGTATGAAGCGATGTCGTCACTAAATTCAATTTTTAAAAAAATTGTTAAAAAAAAATTGATATCTTCTATAACAATGTTGATATTTTTTATAGAAAATTAAATTATCTAGTTGGGGTGTTTCGGCTTTTTTCAATAATTGTAAAAGTTTTGGAAATATAGGCAGTTAAACTCATAAATTTATCATAAAAAAAATATTTTTCTTAATAAAAAATGTTTGAGAAACCCTGGAATTTTTTTGAAAAAATAAATTTGAGGTTTTGTATTTGTCTATGTTTGTACCAATTTTCAGCGTTCTAGCGTTTATGGTTTCTGAGATATATGGAAAAATAAAATAAAAATTCATAAGTTGATAACCCCTGACTGAAACAAAAATTCAAAATTCCGAGTATAAAAGTTTTGTAGGCCTGTAACTGTTTATATATTCTGAAATTTTAGGCTCTGTAAATTGAGCGGATCAAAAGTTATAAGGGGGGGACGGACACACACACACACACACAGACACTCACACAGACACACACACAGACACACAGACACACACACACACACACACACACAGACACACGAAATGTTCTACTTCGAATTCTGAGTAAATCCGTCTATGGAACATATATGCTGCGAAGCCTCTAAGTTGGTGTTTTTTGACTTCAAAGTTGGAAAAGCCGTGAAAAAAGTAGACCTCTCCATACAATTCTCGCGTATTCTGGCTTGAAACATTGTCGATATGTTAAGAGAACAAAGTTCTCCTGAACAAATCGACAGTTGGATAACATTTTTTTTTGGATTCATAAAAACAAAATTTATTTGCATACGTGGAATAGAATATTACTAGTTGCATGTAACACATGAGATCCAACTGTCGATAGCGATAGTATGTATAGTTGAAGAATATGTACCAAACTATAAACCCATAGATACAAATTATTGAATATTTTCAGATATTTTGTTTTCTATACAACATATGTAGGTATGTATGTCAAGATAGGATAGTATGGAGGAAGATCGTTTTTCCTACCCAGTATATGCAAATTTCATGATGGTATGTATGTATGTTTGGAGATGAAGTAACAAACTATTAAGTCTTCTTACATATTGTGTATAGGCGACTGCCATACAAAATGTATGAAGCGATGTCGTCACTAAATTCAATTTTTAAAAAAATTGTTAAGAAAAAATTGAGATCTTCTACTACAATGCTAATATTTTTTATAGAAAATTAAATTATCTAGTTGGGGTGTTTCGGCTTTTTTCGATAATTGTAAAAGTTTTGGAAATATAGGCAGTTAAACTCATAAATTTATCATAAAAAAAATATTTTTCTTAATAAAAAATGTTTGAGAAACCCTGGAATTTTTTTGAAAAAACTAATTTGAGATTTTGTATTTGTCTATGTTTGTACCAATTTTCAGCGTTCTAGCGTTTATGGTTTCTGAGATATATGGAAAAATAAAATAAAAATTCAAAAGTTGATAACCCCTGACTGAAACAAAAATTCAAAATTCCGAGTATAAAAGTTTTGTAGGCCTGTAACTGTTTATATATTCTGAAATTTTAGGCTCTGTAAATTGAGCGGATCAATAGTTATAAGGGGGGGACGGACACACAGACACACACACACACAGACACACACACACACAGACACACACACAGACACACGAAATGTTCTACTCCGAATTCTGAGTAAATCCGTGTATGGAACATATATGCTGCGAAGCCTCTAAGTTGGTGTTTTTTGACTTCAAAGTTGGAAAAGCCATGAAAAAAGTAGACCTCTCCATACAATTCTCGCGTATTCTGGCTTGATACATTGTCGATATGTTAAGAGAACAAAGTTCTCCTGAACAAATCGACAGTTGGAAAATACAAAATTATTATTTACTAGTTGCATGTAACACATGAGATCCAACTGTCGATAGCGATAGTATGTATAGTTGAAGAATATGTACCAAACTATAAACCCATAGATACAAATTATTGAATATTTTCAGATATTTTGTTTTCTATACAACATATGTAGGTATGTATGTCAAGATAGGATAGTATGGAGGAAGATCCTTTTTCCTACCCAGAATATGCAAAATAGCATGATGGTATGTATGTATGTTTGGAGATGAAGTATCAAACTATTAAGTCTTCTTACATATTGTGTATAGGCGACTGCCATACAAAATGTATGAAGCGATGTCGTCACTAAATTCAATTTTTAAAAAAATTGTTAAAAAAAAATTGAGATCTTCTACTACAATGTTAATATTTTTTATAGAAAATTAAATTATCTAGTTGGGGTGTTTCGGCTTTTTTCGATAATTGTAAAAGTTTTGGAAATATAGGCAGTTAAACTCATAAATTTATCATAAAAAAAATATTTTTCTTAATAAAAAATGTTTGAGAAACCCTGGAATTTTTTTGAAAAAACTAATTTGAGATTTTGTATTTGTCTATGTTTGTACCAATTTTCAGCGTTCTAGCGTTTATGGTTTCTGAGATATATGGAAAAATAAAATAAAAATTCAAAAGTTGATAACCCCTGACTGAAACAAAAATTCAAAATTCCGAGTATAAAAGTTTTGTAGGCCTGTAACTGTTTATATATTCTGAAATTTTAGGCTCTGTAAATTGAGCGGATCAAAAGTTATAAGGGGGGGACGGACACACAGACACACACACAGACACACAGACACACACACACACAGACACACACACAGACACACACACACACAGACACACGAAATGTTCTACTCCGAATTCTGAGTAAATCCGTGTATGGAACATATATGCTGCGAAGCCTCTAAGTTGGTGTTTTTTGACTTCAAAGTTGGAAAAGCCGTGAAAAAAGTAGACCTCTCCATACAATTCTCGCGTATTCTGGCTTGATACATTGTCGATATGTTAAGAGAACAAAGTTCTCCTGAACAAATCGACAGTTGGATTACATACAATTGAAAACGTTTTATATCAGCTTGCTTGTATGTACATTGTACATGCTTAGCTGAACATTTTAATTGCATTTTAGTATATTTTTATATTCTATAAAATCGTGACGTAATATTTCATCCGTGAATGATATGCTGCTCGACAGCCGGAGTTTATAGGGGTATAGTCAGGATCGTGTCTTCCGCAGATTCAAATGGTGTAGTTGTCCGGGCGCATTGCAAATTGGGGTGCCAAATATAAGGTAGAGAATCCGATGTAATAACAATAAAAGAAAAAAAAATCTTTTTCCTAGTTAAATTCTTTCTAATTTATCTACTGTTGATTCTTGATGGAATTTCATTATAAATTATGTGATAACAATTTTCAAGATAAGACTATAACTTTTAATTGACACCCCTTCTACATCCTCTCTCCTCTCACAACCTCTTCGTTGTTGCTGTTTATTTACAGGCAATAATGTTAATACATAGATTTTTGTGAGTCACTTTGCGACATGTTTCGGAAGCGCGATCGCCCGGCGTTCGAGACTGTCTCGACACGCCGCCGGTCGATGGAAAGACAGCGCTTCCGAAACATGTCGCGAAGTGACTCACAAAAATAAGTGGTTTATAGCTAGTTTAAATAAACGGTTATTATTAACTACCACAAAATATCAGCCGAATCATTGAATGATATTAATACACAGAACTCACGCTAGCTTTACAATACCCCGTATTCACTAACTATTGTAACTAAAATAGGAACATACTAAAATTGTAGATTTTAGATTTACGGTTTTATTTCAGCGTTATAAAATATCAACTTGGACTAAATGTAATAGGAACGTACCTATATTGGCCGGAACCTCCTTAAAAAGTTACTGAATCAGACGTATTTTGAATAATAATTATGAAAATGATAAAAATTGCATAATTTTCATAATTATTCATAATACGTCTGATTCAGTAACTTTTTAAGAACGTTCCGGCCACAATAGGTACGTTCCTATTCCATTTAGTCCAAGTTGATATATTATAACGCTGAAATAAGACCGTAAATCTAAAATCTACAATTTTAGAACGTTCCTAATTTAGTTCCAATAGTTACTGAATACGGGGTAATATATCGCTTAAATTTGCTATGATTGAAATTGTCTTATTTATTATAAATCCGCCATTGAACACATTATTGTACAAGAAGTAAAATAAATAAATCAGAGGGGCGTCCTTTAAAATTAATTTGGTTTAAGATTTCAGGCGCCAAAAGCTATAGATCCGGCCCTGGTGTACTGAAAAATTGGAATGAGAGAGGCATGTTTGTTCCCTAGTATATTCACAATATGGACAACAAGTGCAGGTGCATATGATGAAATTTGGTACAAATTCGCAATGAATTCAATGTTTTTCATTTTTTTTAATGTACACATGTAAAGCAATTGCAAAATGGCATTTCAAAATTACGAATTTCGTGTTGTCGTGTACATTTCAAAGATAGATTACAACTTGAAATAAAAAGCTTTAGATGTTTCATTTATCTAGTGCTGAATTTAAATATAGACTATGAAATATTAAATGAATTATTAACAAAGAACTTTTGATATTATGCAGTACAGATTTTTATATCGTAGATGCTAATAAAATCCCTGTAGGCCAACGTCTGCATGGAAGACACGAAAAACACGGAAGGATTGTTGGTTATCTGCATCCATCATTCAACTGAGTTTTTTGAATTTGTTAAATACTTTTCTTTTTAATATATTTTAATAAGACCCTTTTTGTTTTTTTTTGTAAATAACTAAAAAACAATACCTTAGGTCAATGAAGTAATTTTTTACTTCAATCGAAAGAGAATATGAAAATCTATTTACTGACATTTTTTATGTTTTAAATTCTTGCTATTAAAAAAAAACTCAAAATTTTTCCTTTTTTTTCGCGTAAAATATTGTAGATTTGGTGATATACAATATTTGTTTGTATTTCATACATCAGAAAGTTATGAACCACTTAAATAATTCGTAATGAAAATGATTAATAACATTGATAACTATTTCGTATTGTGTTTGCGTCGCTCTTTGAATAACACATAAACATATTTGATTTCATTTGATTTGATTTGGCACGCATGTGATTCATATTAACTACACCAACGTAGTTGACAAGTCTCTTTTCAATGGTTCTGAAATGAAAAATCGTGTCAGAGAATGGATTGATGTCAGGTATTATGGCGGGCATTATGACCTGGTTGATCTATTTTATGTGAACCCATATGTTTGTTGAGGTGATGATTGCTAGTGCAGAATACTGTGATTGTGTGCCTAATTAAGGTGGAACGGGAACAATCACCTGGTTCATAATTGCTTATATTGTCACTAAAAATTGTAAAACGCTAGCTCTAGAACAGGATTTCCTAGTTAGGCAGCAGTAATCTACTTGTTGTCATTGTAAATAAGTTTGCAAGCTCTAGGTCATAGTCGTTACGAAGGGCCTTAAAAAAGATCGACGGCAGTGCTTTTAGTGCGGTGCACCCAAGTTTAAATCCCTCATCAACCTACATTATGCCCTATTCTGATTCGTCTAAATTTATCCGTCTGAATTTTAGTACATGAGAAATGTAAAAAAGTTGCTTGCATTTATAAGGGACTCATTACGTCACACCGCGCGTGGAAAATCCTTTTATCCACGGTCGCTCGTCGGTTACAGACGTTTTCGTACTATGAAACGAATCAGAATAGGAGCATCCATCAAGTAATTCATGAGAATTTATTATGTATATTATGTTCTTGTATTTCTATGACTTTTCTTTATTGTATTATTTTCATTAACCTTCCCAATAAGACGAACACAATGATGGAAGTCAATCAATTGATTCGATGAAATTATCGGAAAATTATAGCAGTTAAAAGTAAATGAATGAATATTATAATATAGACGTTTAATACAATATCAATGGAGGTAGGTATAGATGAGATTCGGGGTGAGGACGATGGTGGGTGGGGGGGGAGTAGAGAAATAATTATCCAACGTTTATAAGGTGGGTAAAATGATGAATTCAATTGCGCCTAGGTAGTACACTCAAATTCCTCGGCGGTTGAATTAACCAACACTATGTCAAATCAAAAACGACTATCTAATTTTATTAATTAAAAAAATACAAGAAAAATTATCGACGTTTTAGTTATTAAAAAAGTAAATAAATTTAGTAGATAAATTTAATTTAGTATAGGTAACTACATGAAAAATATTCGACACTATACATATGTATATATTTATTCAATGCATGACTAATTATCAACATTTTATTGATAAAAATACTTGACAAATAATAGACATTTTATTTAATATACATGAAAAATATTTTGACACATTACATATTAATTCAATACATAATATTATCGACATTTTATTAATAACTAGCGAACCCGACAGACGTTGTCTTGCACGAAGGTTGACTTGCGTTGAACGTTGATTAGCTGGTTCAATACGCTATCACGGTATATCCCACAGCGATAGAATAACCTGCAAACGCACGACATATACGTGTATACCCACATCTCTCTCCCCCCCTCTCTCACTCTCTCTCTCTCTCTCTCTCATAATAAAAAGTTTCGTCAAAATCTGTGAATTTAATTTAGATGTTATTAGGTGCCCTTCAGAGATAAAATTGATATCAATACTTTTTATTTACTTAAATAAATTTTCATAATTTGTATTTATAAACTTCTACTATGTTAATAGACATATTAAGAGTAATAATACACAATATAAATAGTTCGACAATTTGCATTTTAGCGTTTTTTTTTTGAGTAAGTATTTATTTAAACAAAGACAATATTATCAATTAAATCTCTCTTTGACGAAATATTTGATTTTCTATTTGTTTATTTATGACGAAACTTCTAGAAAATTCAGATTAAATTGATTGTTATGTACTTAAATATATTATATCGCCTCAATCTGCACAAATATTGAAATAAAGACGAAACTATATTTCAAATAACTCTTGAACAGTGTCTCTTATTTGTCCTACAAAACCCTCCCTCCGTTCCTCGTTTATGTAATCAATCTTTTTATTGTCGGCCTTCGTGGTTCAGTCGGTTGGATTACCGACTATTGAGCTAAGGGTGTCGGTTTCGATTCCCGGTGGAGACGCTTTCAATTGTGGACTCAGTCTGGATCTGTGAGACGGTAAATATCATTAGTATCCAGAATGAGGCAACTTGTTATTGAGTGAGTATTAAATTAAATATTGACATAATACGTGTTACTTGCTCAAGAAGCTATACCTACAAAATTATAAGCTATATATTTTTTCCTATTGCGGCGAATAGGAACATCCGTCGCAAATACTACTAAATAATCTTTTTGTCGTGCAATTTGTACTTGGATGAAGTCAGTAATTTACCATAATATCGGCAACAATACAAATTTCAAGAGATACAAACCTAGGGAGGAACATTCGAGAACCACCATGAATATTGACCCGGCTTGTACTCATGTAACTATATCCTTGATGGTATAAAAGGCGAGGCAGCACTCGTCATTCCATCGTAGTTACTAACATCTACCTTAAAAGCTTTTATTTCGAAATTGCTCATTTTTTAATTGTTCTTTAATTAATATGAAAGTTGTGATATAACGGCGCAAAAACTTTTGTGATATATTGATGTTGCACCTTGTATCAGGCAATCTGTATAGCGGTTTACGAGATTGTACAAACGGGGGATTCGGCAATCTTCGGGAGAAAGGTTTTTAATATAAAGGAATGTTTGAGGTTAGGAGGGGTCGATTGATCGGGGTATTGATCAATGATAGTGCTCTCACGTTGTGGTTCATATAAAAACTAATTATTGTACTTCACTCTTGTATATATTTAATTACTGTTAAATATAATAAATTGTTAATAAGTTTAACGCGTGTGTTTATTTACTATATCTGTGTATCTTAAGGTGACAGGAAAATTATTCGAATGCTCAATTTTACGAAAATCAATTTTACGAATGGCAATTATTCGAATCACATTTTTTCGAAAAACAATTTACCGAACACACAATTATCAGAATTTACAATTGTTCGAATTTTTATGACGTCATGTTGGTAGTATTGTGAGAGGAATAAACCATAGATTTTTATTATAATATACTAGATGTCGTAGTTAGCAAATTTTGTATGAATCGAAAACAAATGACTCACTTTTTGCACGGAGTACTACATCTACATAGTATATTATGTATAATAAAAATCTATGGAATAAACAACATGGCGAAGCACCGCGCTGTCAGATATCCTAGGATGTACACCTATTTTTTAAACCTAAACCTACAAAACTTTGGTAAAAATAGGTTCGTTAGGTTTGTTCGTAGTTATAATTGCGACTGGCGTGAGCCAGTTGCATTATATATTTAAATAAGTAACTATAATATTAAAATAAAATAACTAAATTGGTGTGAATACTAGATAAACATAAACTGGTGTACAAACTAGGCTATCCCGCGCTGTCAAACATCAGTTATTAAAAATGTGCAAACATACGTAGGTACCCAACAATAATACAACAAGTAATAATAGTCTTCATCGAATATATTTTACTGGCAACAAATATATCAAAGGAGGCAACATAATGACACAAAAATATATTAAATTCGGTTAATTGGTTTTCCAACAAATGTTAGTTCGAATAATTTGCTTTCGGACAATTGTCATTCTGATAACTGATTTTCGAAAAATTGTTATTCGTACAATTGCGCATTCGAACAATTGTGTTTCGAAGAATTTTCATGTAATCGTATCTTAAAGTACAAGATATTACAACTTTACTTCGTGTTATTAATAAAAAAAACACTTAGATTACTCATCAGACAGACTATTCAGTGAATTCAATGTACTAGATGTAAGACAGTTGTTTGTTAAGTCAACTCTACTTTTTACATCAAAACCTCAAACCACCAAATGACAACCAGCAACTCACATTCACAAAATACTAGACAAGCATTACTAAACCTTGACGAAATACCGAAAAAAAGATAACACATGGTCAGAAAAATTACGCGTAGGTCCTAAAATATTTAACCTTTTTAAAACTGACTTTCCACTCATAAGAACCTACTCACATATCAAATTGAAAGCTGTAGCAAACAACTGGTTAGTAACTAAAGGACGAAAAGAATCAGAAAATTTATTTAATATTACTACTTGATTGACTTTAAAAAAATCAAAATTATACTAACATTAGCCATTTTAACATCAAGCAATATTTCATACTACACTAAAACGTATACTTGCAACTCTATATAACTTCAACATATCACTAAACCTTATAAAAATTAACTAACACTATGACGAATAAAAATAATAGAACTTATTTATATAACGCTACTCTGGGACAGGCATAGCCTAGTAGAGTAGCCTAATACACAAATTAAAATATATATATGAATACACTTATGACTTAAACTTTAACTTTTAACTTAATTATAGTATTATGCATTTTATTTACTACTTTATCAAGTTATATTGAACCTACTTCGGATATTATTATACCTGTAAAAAGGATTTTTAATAAATAAATATAGATATATAAAGTATATGTAAGAATACATATACGTTAGTAACCAAGCTTTTCTTTTTCTATTTCTCTCTCTAAGATCCAACACTGTTAATTTTAATTACAGATTAAATTAACTATAACAAAAAGTTTTAATTACTTCACAGGCTACACATGAATGCCCCCTAAAGGCTAAACTATTTTCATCGTACTCGGGTAATCGATAATACAAGAGGCAAAATAACATGTCACATAGTTCAGCTCTGAGGTTAACCACCCATTCTGTAAATACGCATTTCTCGTACTTCCTTTTTAAGGTAATGCACACCCACACGCCTGTCGCTAGTTACCTGACAATGTGTAATATGCCATGATGGTATGAAAGTTTTTTTTTATGTAATTCAGGAGTCATAAAATGTGTATATCTAGATCCATACTATTTTATATTATTTAATTAAGTACCTACTTATAAATATTTCTTCTAAAAACGAGCTGGATTTTTATTGCGTGTTAATCCAACTGTCGATTCGTTCATGAGAATTCAATTATCTTAATGAATCGACATTATTAAGCCAAGATGCGTGTACGAAGGAAAATTTTGTATGGTGTAGTGGACTTTTTGCATGCTAATAACACCAACTAGAGGCCTCGCAGCATATATGTTCCCATACATGGATTTACTCAGAATTCGGAGTAGAACATTTTATCTGAGTTTTGTGTGTGTGTTTTTGGGTGTGTCCGTCCCCCCTTATAACTTTTGATCCGCTAAATTTACAGAGCCCAAATTTTCAGAATATATAAAAAGTTGTAGGCCTACAAAACTTTTATACTCAGAATTGTGAATTTTTGTTTCAGTCAGGGGTTATCAACTTTTGAATTTTTACTTTATTTTTCCATATATCTCAGAAATCATAAAAGCTAGAACGCTGAAAGTTGGCATAAAGATAGACAAATACAAAATCTCAAATATTTTTTTTTTTAAATTCCAGGGTTTCTCAAACATTTTTTATTAAAAAAAAATTTTTTTATTTATTTATTTTTTTTTTTATTAAAGTTTTATTTATTTACATTTTTTTTAAACAATAAGTATTCTTGCACTAAACTGCAAAAGCAGTTTAACAGTGCTAGCTCTCTCGTACACTTATATAAATTTGATAATGTAACAAAAAATAATTATAAACAAACAAAAATTAAAAACTAGCAATACAATATAACAATAATTAAAACCATTAACACAATATAACAAAGAAAACATACAAACTTATATATAAAATTCTTTTAACATTTTTTTTATTTTTTTTTTGTTTTTAATTTGAATATTTGAATATTTTGGCAGTTTGTTAAATAGTTTCGGAATTATCGTTGCTTTTGTCCTGTCGCCGTAAACGTTATTTGTTTTAGGTATTGTCAGTAAGTCTTTCGTTATTTGTCTAGTTGTATATTTGTGAGTGATCTTTAATTTAAATCGTTCGTTATAAAGTTCTTCTATGGTCAGTAAAAGATTCACCTTTTTTTCTATAGGTAAAATATTGCATCTTTTGAATATTTCGTAAATGTTATTTTTACTTGCCTCCACTGTTCTTTTTGTTGCAATTATTTTTAAAAATCTTATTTGTAATTGTTTTATTTTATCAAGGTACGTTTTAAATGTTCGTCCGTAACTACTGAGCCCGTAGTCAATAATAGACTCGACCATAGCATAGTACAGACAGTACAGGGTGTGCCTGGACACGCAGTATTTAAGATGGTAAAATTTACTTAAAATTGATCTTAATTTATTACAGACATTTTCAATATGTAAACTCCAATTAAAGTGCACGTCCACTGTAAGCCCTAAATACGTGTAATTAAAAACCCTTTGTAGTTGTTGACAAGTACAATCAGTTACATTTTTATGGAGACACTCATAATCATGACCTTTTATGTTGAGGTCACATATCTTTTCCATGTGCACTGAATGTATTATCATATATTTAGTTTTCTTTACATTTATAATAATCCCATTATCATATATTATGATAAATTTATGAGTTTAACTGCCTATATTTCCATTTTTTTTAAATATCGAAAAAAGCCGTAACACCCCAACTAGATAATTTAATTTTATATAAAAAATATGCACATTGTATTAGCACATCTCAATTTTTTTTTAACAATTTTTATAAAAATTGAATTTAGTGACGACATCACTTCATACAATTTGTATGGTTGTCGCCTATACACAATATGTAAGAAGACTTAATAGTTTGATACTTGAATCTCCAAACATACATACATACCATCATTCTGTTTTCATATTCTGTGTAGGAAAAAAGGACCTTCCTCCATACTATCCTATCTTGACATACATACCTACATATGTTGTATAGAAAACAAAATATCTGACAATATTCAATAATTTGTATTTATGGGTTTATAGTTTGGTACATATTCAATGTTAATATTTTTTATAGAAAATTAAATGATCTAGTTGGGGTGTTTCGGCTTTTTTCGATATTTTTAAAAAAAATTACAATATAAGCAGTTAAACTCATAAATTTATCATAAAAAAAATACTTTTCTAAATAAAAAATGTTTGAGAAACCCTGGAATTTTTTTGAAAATGTAATTTGAGATTTTGTATTTGTCTATGTTTGTACCAATTTTCAGCGTTCTAACTTTTATGGTTTCTGAGATATATGGAAAAATAAAATAAAAATTCAAAAGTTGATAACCCCTGACTGAAACAAAAATTCAAAATTCCGAGTAAAAAAGTTTTGTCGGCCTGTAACTGTTTATATATTCTGAAATTTTAGGCTCTGTAAATTGAGCGGATCAAAAGTTATAAGGGGGGGGGGACACACACACAGATACACAGACACACACACACACACACACCCTCACACACACAGACACACGAAATGTTCTACTCCGAATTCTGAGTAAATCCGTGTATGGAACATATGTGCTGCGAAGCCTCTAAGTTGGTGTTTTTTGACTTCAAAGTTGGAAAAGCCGTGAAAAAAGTAGACCTCTGCATACAATTCTCGCGTATCCTGGCTTGAAACATTGTCGATATGTTAAGAGAACAAAGTTCTCCTGAACAAATCGACAGTTGGAATATCTCAGCTTATAATAAAAACAATTAACATAGTGGCTTTTCAATGTAGTGCGTGGGTTCATCATCACCACTAATTACCTCAGATTGCAACCCACATCACATCCCCTATCTCCTCCCTTCCACAGAAC
This sequence comes from Molanna angustata, assembly GCA_963576475.1. Lineage (NCBI taxonomy): Eukaryota > Metazoa > Arthropoda > Insecta > Trichoptera > Molannidae > Molanna > Molanna angustata. Next base: position 11,870,805 of record OY754986.1, on the reverse strand, counting down.
CATCTGGACTGGAGAAGCTGGAACATCAAAACATCGTCTGGACAGACTTATTTTCTGTTTTTTATGACATTAATTCTCAACTAGTATTACAAAGTGATCGTTTTTATTTATTTATTTATAGAAGACATATTTTATTTTGTAAGGCATCAGCTTGGAAACATGCTTTCTATTATCAAATTTTTCGAGTATCCCGTATGAGCCGGGAAATCGAAAATATAACAGGCAACAATATCATTTCAAATAGTTCCAATGACGGGAGCAAGCTGGTCCGACCGGCGAAACCAAAACCCTAGGGATTATCCATTTCATGAATTTTTTTTTTTTTTTTAAATGAATATGTCCTTGTAAAACAAGAACATATACATCTTCCTACGTTCCCTAAAATAAGCAAATAAATGCTTGTGCTATAGGTGAACGAAATCGGTCGAGGCAGGATTCGAACTCGCGACCACTGGATTACTAGTCCAGCGCGCTAACCGCTCTGCCATCGACCCATCTAATTATCATATGGAGTTCTATGACACTTGAAGATATTATAGAACTCCATAATGATAATTATATCCATGATATGGATAATCGTAGGGTTTTGATTTCGCTGGTTGGGCCAGACTTGCCCCCCGAGGTTCACCACACATTCTGAATGTTGTACCTCTTTAGGTGAAACGAGACAGGTAACCGTATGTGGGGATGCACGCATATGTTGTGATTTATTTTACAAGGTAGTGCACATTCGCACGCCGATCGCTGATTACCTAACAATTTGGGGTACCCCACACTGTGTTTTGATAAAAATATAAACACATATATTTTACACTGGTGGGCTTATTGCCATTAGGCACTTTCTTCCAACCCACCAGCATTAAAAACGACAACAAAAGAATAAAAGCAAAAAAAATCAGAAAATATAATATGTAACACTATGATACAATTTTAACAAAAAAAAAATAGGATAAGGATAGAAAAAAAGGGTAGGGTAAGGACAAGGAGAGGAAAATGGGATCAGGTGTTTAGGGATAAACATTCCTTATTTAATAAATTAAATGAAATAAAACACAACTTTGTGTACACCCCTACAATAAATTATAACGTTTATTCAATTGAATAAAAATTCCTCTATATGTTACGAGAACAAAGTTCCCTTCCTCAGGAGGATACCAGGATTTAGGAACTTTGTTTTCTCGTAACATGTAGAGGAATTTTTATTCAATTGAATAAAAGTTATGTATGTAGTGGTGTACACAAAGTTGTGTTTTATTTCATTTAATTAACTGCAAAATGATACCACAGAGTAAAAAAAACAATCGTTTATCGATGATGTGATTCGTTCTTTAGTTTTTTCCTTGAAAATATAAACTGAGTTAGACGACGCAATATCCGGACTTAGGCTATTCCATAATTTGCTTATTGTACTTCGAACGAATATGTCCCTCATATAATTTTATTTTGTAATAATTTAAATAAGTATATTTGGTAATTCGCATAAGTAATTATTGTTTAATTAAATTTAAATGAATGAAAATCGTTTAACGCTCCGGTCGCATATAAATGTAACTAGATTGAAAAGTGCATTACTGACATTTTTGCAATAAAAACTTAACGACTGGGTTAAAGCAGGCAGGTATCTTGGGAAATCAAAACAGTACCACTTATAAGTAAGTATTCTAAGTACAGTTTAATGCAACGTCATGTCGGTTGTTGAAAAATACCAACTTAACAATTCTTTTATCATTATACTCGTAAACACGATGCGGGTTTATCATTATACTCGTAAACACGATGCGGGTTTATCATTATACTCGTAAACACGATGCGGGTTTATCATTATACTCGTAAACACGATGCGGGTTTATCATTATACTCGTAAACACGATGCGGGTTTCAATTATATGATCAAAACGAAGCAAACGTAATAATTGTAAGTATGATTTGTCTGATTTTTTTCCCACATTCTATACTCCTCACTACCCCCAGGGGATAAACTGGTGAGTTAAGAATTCGCAATTTTGAAGAACGAGTATCATACCGAGATTGTATTCTTAAAGTTTCATCACTATGTGTGTGTGTTTTGTTCTATGTGCTATGTACTAAGTACGGCGTGTTTTTTCTGCTTTATCGATTACAAACTAAAGTACCTACTCATTCGATTCTTTTCAAATTTTACAAATTTATGTTTCTAATATTTGCTTAGAACCGATAATATTTTCAAGGATATCTAATCAGTGCTTGTCATTTATTTAACTGTCAAATATTTTAAAGTGACCCCAAACTCAGAAAACATAAAATTTCATATTTTTATTTTCAAATTGCTAAAAAAGCACATCACTTTCATAAAATGGCATCGTAGAATTATGTAGATTTTATAATAAAACATTTATTTATTTAATATTGCTTCTCGAACAACTAACAGGTACTATGCCAAATATTAATTTAACACGCACCCAATAACGAGTTGCCACATTCTGCAGACTTATGATATTTATCGTCTCACAGATCCAGACTGAAAATACAATTAAAAACTGTGTCTCCACCGTGAATCGAACCCGGGACCTTTGGCTCAGCAATCAGATATCTAATCAACTGAGCCACGAAGGCCGTAAATAATTTAATAAACTCATTTCATGAAAATGTTGAAATTTTCCATACAAAATTTCAATACGTTGTGGGGTGACTTGGTACTGAGAAGTACAGCGTTGGCCACAACACACTCGTATTAACGAGTAACTATTTTTCTATTATCGTTGTTCTCGAGTGTCCCGTATGAGCCGGGTAAAGGAAAATACAAGAGACTTAAAAAGATACACCGAAAACAAAAATAATAAAAACGAATTTCATATATAAATCCGATTCCGGCAAAAAAATCAATGCAACATAAATAAAAATGCATATAGAGGTATAAAACAATTGACTATTTAATTGAAAAACACTTTAATTTAACATTTTACACTATACATGGGTTGCAAAATTAATATTTATTTAGATCAAATCAGTTTTTGAAGTTGGCGCCAAACATACCTACGATCTAACGAGAGCGTTCCATAAACTGTTTGTTTTCTTGGCTGGCCACTAACTCTCGTTTTAAGTTGGCGCCAAACATAACTATGATCTAACGAGTGCGTTCCATAAAACGTTTGTTTTCTTAGCTAGCATGTCTGGTGTGGTACCCCGAGGCAAATCCGTTAGGAGGGTAGGGCCAAATAAAGCAATAGATGTGGTGAAGGCTCATTTAAAATCAATCCAGGCCCACCTGCACCAGCTTCGCATATGGGAACTGGAAACGGCCCCTTCGCAGAAGGCTTAATAAGAAGGACAAAGAATGCATGGAACGAAGTGTAGCTCTAGAAGCTCTTCTAGACTCGTGGTCTCGGCACAATAGTGCAAAAAATGACAATCAACGTATTAATATTTACAGACATGGATTGTCGTGAGAATTCTTCAAGCCTGTGACTATGTAAAACTGGAAATCAGACAGTTGACCAGGGACACTCTGGAATTTCATTTCGTATTCAGCAGTAATGTCAGATGTGTGGCAAAACAATTTGAAGGCTGTAAAGTTCTTCTGCGGGACCACTAAATCCGCATGGCCAATGGGACCTCGAAGAGGCCCAAGGACACTAGCGAGGAACTCCATTCTATTGTAGGACACATTTGGGTGAGATCTTTCCCAGAGGATATGCTCATTTTTTAACTACAAGCTCTACAATGTTCACAATGGGGTAGATGACTGCGAAATTCATCTCAATGTTTCATCTCTTTAAATTTTCTCTGTCATTCGTACATCATTCATTCTTTCTATATTACTAAACCACTGAATAATACGTGCATAATTTAATAAAACTATGATTAATTCGCTAGAAAAATGAACAATTCGTTATCAATGAAGACAGCGTCGATTTAATAATATCAAGTAAAATATCAAATGAATGACGGAATAATAATTTTTCAATTTTGATTGATATTATTAATTTCCCTGAACAAACACGACTATATACCAATCATAAGTATTAAATTTATTCTGTGACGCCCTCCGTGACGGGATAAATATTCAATTTATTTTAATTTCGTAATCAAATTATTACGTAACGTCACCAATTTTATCACCGTTTTTGTCACAATCGAATTTCGTAATAACAATTAAAACATACCATTCTGTTTGTTTTTGGGGTGTAGATTTTTATAATAATTTATATTATATTCACATCTTTGTACGATATATACTATGACTTCCTAAGAAATTCACTCTGCTTGCCGAAATTATCCAATAGAAGAATTATGTCGGACTTGATTGTCCTGTACCAGATCATATATTCTGAATTTGACTGTCCATCATTAATTGAATTGATTAAGTTTCATATATCTAACAGATTTACGAGGCACTCATCAATATTTAATTGCGATATAATGAGGGCCGAAGCCCATAGACATTCTCCGTTCCCCAGAATTCATCGTTTGGGGAATGAGTATGCCTTTGTTGCTGACATTTTCAATGTAAGCTTATACAATTTGAAAATTGAACTAAGATCGGTATTGTTTTCGTAACATTTTCAATTGTGTTTTTTCTATTTTTTTCATTTTTTATTTCTATTTTATATGTTTCCTATATTTTTTATATTTTTTATCTTTCTCTTGATTTTTATACTTATGTACCTATTTGTATTCTTGTTACTTTCTTTGTTTTTTTTATCTTTTTATAATTTGTATTTGAATAAGAATTCTAATTCTAAATAAGGAAAAACTATTTTTATTTTCACTTATATTCATATACATACATGTATACTTTTTGATTTTTATATTTTTAACTTAAGATGATGTGATGTATACTTTATTCTGTACTTTTTTTTATGTAAATGGTTTTATTTTACCGTAAATAAATAAATAAACTATGTATATGTGCATTTATTCTACTTTCATGTTGTTTTCCACGTCCATGTTTTACTATCATACGTCAAAGTATGTACTACAAATGTTTAATGTACGGCAATGTTGGCTTCCTTTGATATGCTTGGATCGGACATCACGCATGTAAGTAAAATAAATGCTGTGGAAATGAGATCACTTAAAAGAATATGTAATATAATTTATTTATTTATTTAACTGTTTGTACATAATATAAACAAATATAATGTACACTGGCGGGCTTATTGCCATTAGGCAGTTTTTTCCAACCAACCAGACTACAGAGTGACAGAATTATATAATATGTACATCAACAAAAAATAAAAGCTAAAAAAGAACAAAGCAAATATAAATAACACCAAGATAAACAAAAAAAAAACATCATAGCAAAAAATAAGGATTGGGAAGGAACAAGAAGAGGAAATCGGGAACAAGAAGAGGAAGTCTGGTTGGTTGGAAGAAATTGCCTAATGGCAATAAGCCCGCCAGTGTACAATTATATTTGTTTATATTATGTACAAAAAGATGTATAAATGAATAAATAAATAAAATCGAAATCAGGTGTTTAGGGATAAATGTTACGTAGCAAAGGGAAGGAAGGAAAAGGAGAGGGATCAGGTATTTTCGGAGAGATATCCCTGCTTTAGTCTTTTCTTGAAAATGGAAAACGAGTTTGACGAAGGACAGGACTCAAATTATTCCAGAATGATATATGGCGAGGACGTAAGGTGAGAATGCAAGATAAAGAAGGATATAATTATATATAGTAGTTTGGACATATTGAAAGAATGAACAATGAACGGCTGACCAAAAAAATATACATGGGTGTAAGAGATGTGTGAAAAGCAGGAGTCGCCCCAGAAAAGGATGACATGACCATGTGAATGTTGTTTTGAAAGAAGGAAGCATAAGAAGCTTAAACGATCGACGAGAATGTATGAGACGATGCATGGATGTAATGGAAGCTATGAATGTGCACAAATATAGAGGAGTATGGCCCTCGGTTCCCTCTGATTACCCCTAAGGGACATAACGTGATGGTTTGTATGTATTTATATGTATGTTATTTTTATCATGTATGTATGTTATTTTTGTATGCATGTTTGTATGTTATTTTTATCATGTACTTCAAGATTCATGTAAATAATTTTATTTTTATGTTTATGAATGAATGTTATTTTCTTATTTTCTAATTATTTATTGACCGGGTAAGAAATGAGGACATAAGGAAAGAATGTAAGATTAAGAAAGATGTCATTACTAGAATGAAAGTGAACACATTGAGATGGTTTGGTCACATGGGGAGAATGAATGAGGAGCGCCTGACGAAGAAAATATACAGAGCGGAAAGGAATGGAATGAGAGGTCGGGGACGCCCAAGAAAGGGATGGCACGACCATGTGAACGAAATTTTGAAAGACGGAAATGTTAGAAGTGTGAGCAATAGACGAACATGTATGAGACGATGCATGAATGTGGACGAGGCGAGAGATGCATGCCAGGATAGAAAGATGTGGCGTTCGATTCTCTCTGCCTACCCCGCAAGGGACACGGCGTGATGGTATGTATGTATGTAATTATTTATTTCGTATTTTCCATTTCACCATTTCAAAAATCACTACTGCGGGTCATCTGACATGTATTTTTTTTTTATATATATAACCACTAGTATCAGTTTCGTGTAGTATTATCTGACGATGTGCCTAGTACGAAACGCGTCGATAATCATTTAAATTTAAAAGAACGAAAACCAGGTTTTTTTTATTTTATATTTATGGTACGTATATCTACATAAAATGGGTTTCTATCATGAATTGTCTGTCGATCGACAAATTACAAAAAAAAAATTATTATTCAAATGAATTTAATTTTATAATATTCTCGTCGATTTTCGTATTAAGCAAATCCTTTGAACTGTTGATCTGAAATTGATTCTGGATAATCTTCAATAAATATTCTAAGTATTGTGTTGAGATGAGCCGATTGCATCTTATTGCACGAAGAAAACGCAATATGCCAAGAAGTGAACCATAAATATTCATATTGTATACAGGAAGATGTTTGTCTATTGTGTACTGAATTGGCTTAGATTGTTTTCTCTGTCGGCAGATCGAGATTTCAAGTCGAAATATATTGAAAAATTACAGAAGGTTCTACCTATTTTGTTGTATTGGTGGTTAAATATAGAAGCAATAACAACTTTATTGAGAAAATCTCATTCAAATATCATATTTTTGATGTAGGCATGCGTTTTGTTTAATAAAACTCTTCGAACCTCCAATGAAACTATGTACATAATCTAAAACGGATATTTATCCTAAATTCAAAATTTTATTATATTTTCAAATCTGCATTTGCAAGCTTTGTAATATATTTTTGAGATTATATTGTACTTGCATCTTCTAATAAATTTATAATATCTTTGAAGTATTCTATTTTCAAATTTATATTGTACATGCAATATTCCATTTTATAATACATATAATATTGTCCATTTACATTTTCAAATTTATATTGTCCATGCAGTATTCAATTATCAAATTTATACTGTTTATGTTCCAATAAGCAGTGAATGCTTGATTTCAAATTTATTTTGCTCATCATTTTTTTTTTTTTTTTTTTAACCTTTAATCACATCATATTTATAATGACAACAATAAGTAGATTACTGCTACCCAACTAGGAAATCCTTCTCTAGGGGTAGCAAATTACAATTTTTATTGACAATTATATGCAATTATGAACCAGGTGATTTTTCCCGTTCTACACTGAATATGGGTGACAGGAAAATTATTCGAAAAACAATTATTCGAATGCTCAATTTTACGAAAATCAATTTTACGAATGGCAATTATTCGAATCACATTTTTTCGATAAACAATTTTCCGAACACACAATTATCAGAATTTACAATTGTTCGAATTTTTATGACGTCATGTTGGTAGTATTGTGAGAGGAATAAACCATAGATTTTTATTATAATATACTAGATGTCGTAGTTAGTAAATTTTGTATGAATCGAAAACAAATGACTCACTTTTTGCACTATATCTACATAGTATATTATGTTTAATAAAAATCTATGGAATAAACAACATGGCGACGCACCGCGCTGTCAGATATCCTAGGATGTACACCTATTTTTTAAACCTAAACCTACAAAACTTTGGTAAAAATAGGTTGGTTAGGTTTGTTTGTAGTTATAATTGCGACTGGCGTGAGCCAGTTGCATTATATATTTAAAAAAGTAACTACATATAATATTAAAATAAAATAATTAAATTGGTGTGAATACTAGATAAACATAAACTGGTGTACAAACTAGGCTATCCCGCGCTGTCAAACATCAGTTATTAAAAATGTGCAAACATACGTAGGTACGCAACAATAATACAACAAGTAATAATAGTCTTCATCGAATATATTTTTCTGGCAACAAATATGTCAAAGGAGGTAACATAATGACACAAAAATATATTAAATTCGGTTAATTGGTTTTCCAACAAATGTTAGTTCGAATAATTTGCTTTCGGACAATTGTCATTCTGATAACTGATTTTCGAAAAATTGTTATTCGTACAATTGCGCATTCGAACAATTGTGTTTCGAAGAATTTTCATGTAATCCTGAATATGTACACAATCTCAACTTTCTGCAATCACAATCATTACTAATTATATTTTTGCAATTGTTTAATAATTTACATACTTAGTTTAAACTATTTAAAAGAACCTTCAAAAGGATTATAACCTGTTACATATAATTAAACCTAATTGTAATTTCATATTGTAAACTGTTGGTTCTATAAAATCAATTAAATAAAAATAAAATAAAATAACAAATATAATCTCAACTTTCTGCAATCACAATCATTACCATAATAAACATATAGGCTCACACAAAACAGATCAACTAGATCCCAATGTTCGTCATAATACCTGTCATAAATCCAATCTCTGACGTTATTTTTATTTCAGAGCCATAGAAAGAGACTAATTAACTATGTTGGTGTAATTAATATGAATCACATGGTTCCCAAATCAAATCAAATATTTTTATGTGTTACTCAAAGAGCATCGCAAACACAGTACTGCATAGTTACAAATGTTGTTAATAATTTTAATTTTGAATTATTTATGTAGTTTTTTTTATTTTTTATTCTTCAATCTGTATAGCGGTTTACGAGATTGTAAAAACAGGGGATTCGGCAATCTTCGGGAGAAAGGTTTTTTAATATATAGGAATGTCTGAGTTTAGGCCGGGGTCGATTGATCGGGGATTTGTTCAATGATAGTGCTCTCACGTTGTGGTTCATTTTAAACTAATTATTCTCCTTCACTCTTTATACATAAATTTACTGTAATTTATAATTAACTGTGTAATTTTTAAACGCGTGTGTTAATTTACTATATCTGGTTACTAAAAGTACCAGATATCACAATAAGTACGTTCCTATCCAAGTCCAAGATGATATTTTATAACGCTGAAATAAGACCGTATGTCTAAAATCTACATTACTAAATACGGGGTATAGTGTGTTCGTTTATGATACCCAATGTGCTATTCAATAATTTAAATTTAACCTTGTTTCGTTATAATTATCCGTTTTTTTAATACAATCAAATAAAACGCCTCGAGGTAAATATTTTCGTAAAAAGAATAAAAAATATATTTTTATTAATTGGGTTCAATAAAGAAAACGAAATAATGTCATTGATTGTAATTCCTTATAAATTCCAGGAAACATATCGGAAGGCAAATTTATAAAAAAATGGTAATTTTTCTTAAAAGTTTTATTAATCAATTTTGTTTTCAGCTATCTAATTGATATTTGTGTTCGTTCGAGGAAAATTATTTAAATTTTTACATAAAAAGGCGAGATCGATATGAATTAATTATATTCTATATATCTATACCTAATTGGATGACCATTAAAATTTTAAGTGTGTATGTGAATTTATGATTTTTATTTATTTAATACATACATAGATACATACATACTATCACGACATATACCACAGTGTGGGGTAACCAGCGACAGATTTGCAGGTATGAGTAACCTTATGAAATGAAGCACGACACATACCTACGCCCACACACTAATCCCGTCGCACTATATTCAGAATGGGCAGTTTTCCTCATTGTCTTGCGGGACTCACCCGAATGATAACCGAAATAAGTGGAATCACTATTCTACTGTGCCACAACAAAATCACAGCAGATTAATTCATTTTTGTTCTTTTACAATTTTAATATTTCACATTTCACATTTGAAATTAAATATGTACATACATACGTTGATACTCTCTCGATAGAGTTCAGAAATCGCGTTGAGAGAGGAGCCTTGTATTTAAAACATAAATATAGGGATTTTCATTTTAAAGTTAAATCAAATTTTATATGATTCCTTAAATTTCCTTTATAATTTAGGTGAAATTATTAAAAAATAATATTCTCCTATATGATTGTAGAGAGCAGTACACTCACAATAATATACAAGAAATATATAATTAATTATTTTATCAATCAATCAATCAATCAATCAATCAATCAATCAATCAATCAATCAATCAATCAATCAATCAATCAATCAATCAATCAATCAATCAATCAATCAATCAATCAATCAATCAATCAATCAATCAATCAATCAATCAATCAATCAATCAATCAATCAATCAATCAATCAATCAATCAATCAATCAATCAATCAATCAATCAATCAATCAATCAATCATTCAATTATATAATTAATTTATTAATAAATTTATTAATCAATTAATTATTTAATCAATCAATCAATTTTTAATTAATTGATAGATTAATTAATTAGATAAATTATAAATAAATTAATTGATTAATCGATCAATCAATCAATTAATAAATTAATTATTTTTCAATAATATACAGGATGCTGTCTTCCCTAGTTAAATCTTTTATGGGGTGTAGTTTAATGAATGGACCTCTGGTAATCGGATCTGTAGCTATCGTCAAGAAATGTCGTGTTTTTTCTTACTGCATTATTCAGAAATTTTATATTTATTGAAAAAAATAAGTTTACAAACCAAAAATGTTTAACAATAAAAAAATACTATATTTTGCAAAAGCAACAAATCAAAATCTTTATCGAATGCCTAAAATATTATAGGTACTGCTAACTGCTTTTTTTATCAAAATCGCAGTTAGTGAGATAATCAAAAAAAACTTAGAGAGTATTTCCAAATGGATGAATCTTTTTTTCATCCTCTAACACCACTTTAAAAATTTTACATACGGAAGACGGTAATTAAAAAATGGGACATGTCGTGATGGTATGTACTCAAGTCTTATTTGTTTTTAATTGTTATTAGTCTTGTATTTTCTATTGTGGATGACTGCAGGCAGAAAGAAATCATTTTCAAAAACTGTCTGAGCATACTCCAATCAAAGTTTACAGGATTATTATAGGAAACTGGTAAATTAACATACATGTCTAAGTTGATTCTCTTATATTCGTACATCACGAGGAAGTTTCTATGATATCGGTATGTCATGTATGAATTACATATTTACCTGCCTGCCTTAATAATACATATCGGATCACGAGGAAGTTTCTATGATATCGGTATGTCATGTATGAATTACATATTTACCTGCCTGCCTTAATAATACATATCGGATCACGAGGAAGTTTCTATGATATCGGTATGTCATGTATGAATTACATATTTACCTGCCTGCCTTAATAATACATATCGGATCACGAGGAAGTTTCTATGATATCGGTATGTCATGTATGAATTACATATTTACCTGCCTGCCTTAATAATACATATCGGATCACGAGGAAGTTTCTATGATATCGGTATGTCATGTATGAATTACATATTTACCTGCCTGCCTTAATAATACATATCGGATCACGAGGAAGTTTCTATGATATCGGTATGTCATGTATGAATTACATATTTACCTGCCTGCCTTAATAATACATATCGGATCACGAGGAAGTTTCTATGATATCGGTATGTCATGTATGAATTACATATTTACCTGCCTGCCTTAATAATACATATCGGATCACGAGGAAGTTTCTATGATATCGGTATGTCATGTATGAATTACATATTTACCTGCCTGCCTTAATAATACATATCGGATCACGAGGAAGTTTCTATGATATCGGTATGTCATGTATGAATTACATATTTACCTGCCTGCCTTAATAATACATATCGGATCACGAGGAAGTTTCTATGATATCGGTATGTCATGTATGAATTACATATTTACCTGCCTGCCTTAATAATACATATCGGATCACGAGGAAGTTTCTATGATATCGGTATGTCATGTATGAATTACATATTTACCTGCCTGCCTTAATAATACATATCGGATCACGAGGAAGTTTCTATGATATCGGTATGTCATGTATGAATTATTTACCTGCCTGCCTTAATAATACATATCGGATCACGAGGGAGGAATAACGCGAAATACCCCAAGGAGCCATGAAAAAAATACACACATTCTGTAATATTAATGTGAGAACCCAGAGTGACAACTGTATGTATGAACTTTTAATGGCACATAAGATCAAATAGTAAGAAAGTCAAGGTCGTACTTAAAATAAAAACTGTGTTTTCAATATAATGTTTTATACACAAAAAACAAGATCTATCACACCTAAAGTACATAAATTATTTTTATTGGTAGTTGTTTTTATATGTAAAATTATCAAAAACTTATCTAGACTTAAAATGCAAGTATGCAAGTCCAAAAGCCTTGTTCTGGGGGGCAAGAACGGTCAGTCTGTGAAATCAAAACCCTCATGATTACCCATTTCATGGATATAGTTATTATATGGAGTTCTAAAATGTCTTAAGATATTATATAACTCCATTTTATAATTATATCCATGGGTAATCATGAGGGTTTTGATTTCACAGTTTGACCGGAATTTGGACGCTGGTTAGACTAGTAGTAATGAGTAAAAGTCTTGCAAGTCTTGCAGTCTTGGTCTTGCCAAACTCACAAGACCAAGACCAGGTGCAAGACCAAGACTTATGCTTTGCAAGACTTAGGGTCGTATTACGGAAGCTATTTAAAAATAATGAAAAAAAAGTTGAGGTCCCGTTAGCAGTATTATCGCAGTACGGGACCTTACCTTTTTCTCAAATAACTCTTGTAATACGACCCTTAATGCAAGAGTCTTGATATGTCGCAAAATTTTATAATCTCAATATTTTTTATTTAAAATTAACTACGTACTATCTAAATGAAAACGTTACCAATTAACTACGTACTATCTCAATTAAAACGTTACCAATTAACTACGAACTATCTCAATTAAAACGTTAGCAATTACCTACGAATTATCTCAATTAAAACGTTACCAATTAACTACGAATTATCTCAATTAAAACGTTACCAATTAACTACGAACTATCTCATTTAAAACGTTACTAATTAACTACAAACTATCTCAAATAAAACGTTAGCAATTTACTACGAATTATCTCAATTAAAATGTTACCAATTAACTATGAACTATCTCATTTAAAACGTTACCAATTAACTACAAACTATCTCAAATAAAACGTAAGCAATTAACTACGTACTATCTAAATGAAAACGTTACCAATTAACTACGAACTATCTCAATTAAAACGTAAGCAATTAACTACGTACTATCTAAATGAAAACGTTACCAATTAACTACGAACTATCTCAATTAAAACGTTAGCAATTAACTACGAATTATCTCAATTAAAACGTTACCAATTAACTACGAATTATCTCAATTAAAACGTTACTAATTAACTAAGAAATATCTCATTTAAAACGTTACTAATTAACTACAAACTATCTCAAATAAAACGTTAGCAATTAACTACGAATTATCTCAATTAAAATGTTACCAATTAACTATGAACTATCTCATTTAAAACGTTACCAATTAACTACAAACTATCTCAATTATATCGTAAGAAATTGACTAAAACTATTAACATTATACTATGATTTGGCGTTTTTTGTCATATTTCATTGTAATTAATTGTAAAATTTACAATACCTGCAATACAAACACCAAGATTCAATCAAGTATGAAAGACCATGACCGTATCTCGAAATACAAGATCACGACAAATACCTACCTAGGTTAGACAAACGACGTTTAAGAAAAAATCCAATCAAATAAAGGTCTTCTATCTGCTGAACGGATCACACATTTCATCCATATTTAGCTCTATACTGATAATAGGTATATTCATTCCTCTGTAGGAAAAAACCTCTATTCTAAAGAAGGAATAAATATTAACATACATTTTGACTCAAATAATAATTCTGTTCGGAGATTTGTCTCGTACGACGTTAAACCCATCAGACTTTTCTCTCTTTCTCTTTGTCATTGTGTAAATGCCAACACTCTTCAATTCTATCAAAATCTTCATAGTCAGAGATTACTCTAAACGCGTCCGCGGCGCTGTCGTGAATAAATTCTTTCGGCAATTTACGACCGCTTCGACAATAACTTCATAAGCAACGTCGAAATGTGTTTTTTTCGAGGCTTTGTTTTTCGCCTAATAACATAAGTAGGTTTTAGATCCAACGAAATCGTCGCACTAAAATGTCTACAGAAAATTCTAGAATCGCTCATACATCAAACAAAGGATAAAGTTCATTCTTTGTGAAATTTAAACATTACATCAAAGTACTTTGAGAAAATATTGATTATCAAAAAAAATGTACATTTTCAAGAAAACGGTTATGCATATTTTCAAAAAATTCTGGGTCTTTTATTGTATTTATGTATAAAACATATATGTAGACCATAGATGTTTGTCATTTGGTTTTAATTTTATTTTTATTATATTTCAATGTAAACAAAACAGCCATAACAAAGTACAATTAATTACATATACAAAACAATTCAAAGACCAAAAACTGTTGACAGCATTTCTCTATCTACCCCATTTTGAACATGAAATGATGGCACGAATACATAATCCAACTGTCGATTCGTTCAAGAGAATGAAATTTTATTGAAGGAAGGGGCAGTTAAAATCTAAGATGCGTGTACGAAGGAACTAGTGATGAGCAAAAGTCTTGCAAGTCTTGCAGTCTTGGTCTTGGTCTTGCATTTTTTGCAAGACCAAGACCAAGACCACATACTTCACTGCAAGAACAAGACCAAGACCAGGTACGCAAGACCAAGACCAAGAACAAGACCATGCTTGCAAGACCAAGAGTCTTGCAAGACTTAAATGCAAGACTCTTGCGGTCTTGCATTTTTTCAATATGTTGACATATTACTCATAGAAATTGCATTGGAACGACAGTAAATGACTTATCCAACTGTCGATTCGTTTAAGGGAATGAAATTCTCTTGAAGGAAGAGGCAGTTTAAATTCAAGATACGCGAGATTGTATGCAGGGTCTATATTTTTCACGGTGTTTCCAACTTTGAAGTCAAAAAACACCAACATAGAGGCTTCGCAGCATATATGTTCCGTAGACGGATTTACTCATAATTCGGAGTAGAACATTTCGTGAGTCTGTGTGTGTGTATGTGTGTGTGTGTGTGTGTATGTGTGTGTGTGAGGGTGTGTGTGTGTGTGTGTGTGTGTCCCGTATTAACTTTTGATCCGCTCAATTCACAGAGCCGAAAATTTCAGAGTATATAAACAGTAATAGGCCTACAAAACTGTTATACTCAGAATTTTGAATTTTTGTTTCAGTCAGGAGTTATCAACTTTTGAATTTTCACTTTATTTTTCCATATATCTCAGAAAGCATAAAAGCTAGAACGCTGAAAATTGGTATGAATATAGACAAATACAAAATCTCAAAAATTACAGAGTTTCTTTTTTAATATATTTTTTATGACAAATTTATGTGTTTAACTGCCTATATTTCCATAATTTTTAAAAATATCGCAAAAAGCCGAAACACCTCATTAGCATTGTAGTATTACATCTCCATTTTTTTTTTAACAATTTTTATAAAAATTTACGACATCGCTTCATACAATTTGTATGGCAGTCGCCTATACACAATATTTAAGAAGACTTAATAGTTTGATACTTAAATCTCCAAACATACATACATACCATCATGCTGGTTTCATATTCCGGGTAGGAAAAAGGACTGACCTCCACACTATCCTTTATTGACATACATACCTACATGTGTTGTATGTAAAACAAAATATCTTAAAATATTCAATAATTTTGATTTTTGGGTTTATAGTTTGGTAGGTACTTATTCTTCAACTATACATATGTAGGTACTATCGCTATCGACAGTTGGATCTCATGTGTTACATGCAACTAGTAGTATGGTTTAAAATAACATACAAAGATCGAATTTTATGACATCATTTTATAAAAATGGTATAAAAATAATTTATAATTTAAATAATTTTGTTTCATTGTTAAATGAATTCATAATAATAAATAGGTGTAGTTACCAAAATGTAATTTCTAGGTAGGTACTTCTTTAAGAATGAAATTTACATATCGGTTTAAAATACAAATATTTTTTATACTATGAACACGTGCGTGTATACACAGGAAGTCAACATCTCAGATTCAAATTGTCTCATATTACGTTTACGTGATGCAAAAATAACTCTTATCATTACTAGCGCAAATGTCATATTTGACCGCGGTGTGTAAAAGAATAAAATAATATTATTCTTCGAGACAATAATTTTGGCCGATGTAAACAAACGTACTCAGAGGCGTTGCAAGTGTAGGTACTTTACCTTGTGCATAAAGTAAATACAATTAATTATTTTATTTAATGTTTTCCAAATTTCGATTTGTTCAAGAGAATTTATTTCTATTAACAGACCGATAAAAGTTTCAATCGAAGACGTGCGAGATATGTATGCCAGATCTATATTTTTCATGGTTTTTTCAACTTTGAAAATACCATTCCTATGGAGCACGTTACAACTATTTAATTTTAATACGAATAATACTGCCGAAGGCCATTTACAATTACAATTATACACAATACATATAAAAATATTCATCACAGTCAATTAGAAAAACATAATAATGTACCTATTTATTTTATCGATTGAATGAATATGCAAACAAAGCATTAAATATACATATAAGGGACACACACAGACACACTAAGCCTCTAAGTTGGTGTTTTTTGACTTCAAAGTTGAAAAAACATGAAAGATATAGACCTGGCATAAAATTCTCTTAATACTGACGATTCATTAAGATAAATATATTCTCTTGAACGTGTCGACAGTTGGAATATTATGTATCTATGTATATATGGGTATGTATGTATGCATGTATATATTTTTAAGTGTTTAGATTTTCTTATTAGTATGAATACCTAAATTTTGTATTTTTGTAAAGTAATCCTTTCAGAATACAATCTCACCATGATACTAGTTAATAATCTGCAATAAAAAGAATACCCTTAAAAATTTCAAATTCATAACTCCGCACTATATCACCTTCATAAAAATAAGAGATAAAAATATTTCACATCAAACCATTGATTTTTTACGTTCATATTGCCAATGTCAAACGCAGTGGTTCAACCATGTTAAGTAAAAATACATAATATCTACTGTGAAACAATATTTAATAAACAGTAAGTACTTAAGGCAAACAACACGTACTCTAATGATGTATTTGTAAAAGAATGTAATTTAATTAATATTATATAGGGTACCAATAGAAGAGGGTACCTATGTATATACATACATAAGCAATATAGAGGTATACTCTTTGACAAAAAGAACCTCAATGACTTTCAAACTTAAAAATCTAATGAATTACGTATGATTGTTTGACCATTGGATGATCACTAGTAGGTACATACAAATTTAAGAAATCTTTGTATGAAGTTAGATTGAAAAAGCCAATTTTCTAAAAGCATAACATTTTTTCCACTTTTAATAATAGATGCACATTATTTTAATTAAACAATAAAAAAATGATTAATTAAATTTACCATACAAGGAAATAAAATAAAATCAATTATTAATAAAAAAAAACACGGCACTCGGCTCTGAACGAGCGGTATGTATGTCAAAGAAAGGATTAGTACTTCTCTTGTGTTACGCCGCCGTTAGACAAACATAACATTTATGATTGTATCATAAAAGTATATGTTTGCATGATTTTGCACGATATAAGACATTTTGAATCTGGCACGGTTCATATTTTAACATCCTGTGTAGGACGTAGGTATATGTTTCTGTGCGAGTTTTGACATGATATAATATTATACCTACATAAATATCTATCATTCAAGTAAGTTGGAAGGTATATTCATTATTTCACGAGTTGCATGTAACACATGAGACACAATTTAAGAGTACGTATCAAACTTAAAACACACATTAATAAATATTTTATTTTTTTTTTATTTTCCAACAACAACTGTCGATTTGTTTAAGGGAATTTATTCTCTTAACATATCAAGCGATGATACGCGAGATTTGTATGCCAGGTCTATATTTTTCGTGTTTTTTTCAACTTTGGAGTAAAAAAAGTCTACTTAGAGGCTACTCAGCATAGATGTTATATAAATAGATTATTATTAGATGGGTCGATGGCAGAGCGGTTAGCGTGCTGGGCTAGTAATCCAGTGGTTGTCAGTTCGAATCCTGCCTTGAACGTTTTCTTTCACCTATAGCATAAGCATTTATGCTTATTTTAGGGAAAGTAGGAAGATACATATATATGTACTTGTTTAGCAAGGACATATTCATTTTGTATGTAATGTTTTTTAACATTTTTTATAAAAATTGAATTTAGTGACGACATCTTTTCATACAATTTGTAAGGCATCTCAAAATTTAACAATTTTTGTAATAAAAGTTTAGTGACGACATTTCATAAAAATTGTGTGGCAGTGACCTATACACAATACCTATATTATAAGGCAATGAAATATAATATCATTGATCTAAGGTAACTAAATAGTTTGATACTTAATCTTCAAAATAAATACATACCATCAAACTGTTTTCATATTCTGGGTAAGAAGGAAGGACTGACCTCTCCATACTACCCTATCTTGACATACATACCTACATGTTTTGTATAGAGTACAAAATATCTTAAAATATTCAATTGTTTGTATTTAGGGGTTTCTATTTCTGTGCGTATTCTTTAACTAAACATACTATCGCATGTCTGATAGTTTCCTTGTATTTATTTGTATATTATTATAATTTTAGGGAGAGGACTTATATAATTATTGGCATCAATGTTCATGACTAGAAAAATATGTTGTTAGATATTTTCATAAGAATAATCTTTGAAAGATTTATTATATTCAGACAATGATTTTAGTTTTGATTCACTTCAGCTTATACATCGACGTTATGGATCTTAAATTCTTCAACATGTTTGTATTTCATTTTTTATTTTTATAACTAGAATAACAACATTATATGAAAAGTTATAAAAATACAGAAATTTCAAGACGACATATAAACGATATTTCATAGTTTGGTGATTTTTTTTTTCCAAAAATTGTAATAATTTGATCTTAGATTATATATGTTTGATAGGTACCTAAAATTATATAACATGTTTACTTTAAGGAAAATTTAGGTTTTATTAAAAAAATCGAATATGTACCTACTTTACCTACTCATAAAAGTGCAAGACTTGCAAGACTCTTGCTGCAAGACCAAGACCAAGACCAAGACTATGTATGCAAGACCAAGACCAAGACCAAGACTATACTTGTAAACGCAAGACCAAGACCAAGACCGCGGGTGCAAGACCAAGACCAAGACCAAGACCACCCCGGTCTTGGTCTTGGTCTTGCATTTGCTCATCACTAGAAGGAACATTTTGTATAGCGTAGTGGACTTTTTGCATGCTAATAACACCAACTAGAGGCCTCGCAGAATATATGTTCCCGTACATGGATTTACTTAGAATTCGGAGTAGATCATTTTATGTGAGTTTTGTGTGTGTGTGTGTGTGTGTGTGTGTGTGTGTGTGTGTGTGTGGTGTGTGTCCCCCTTATAACTTTTGATCCGTTCAATTTACAGAGCCCAAATTTTCAGAATATATAAACAGTTATAGGCCTACAAAACTTTTATACTCAGAATTGTTAATTTTCATTTGAGTCAGGGGTTATCAACTTTTGAATTTTTGATTTATTTATCCTTATATCTCAGAAACCATAAAAGCTAGAACGCTGAAAATTGGTATAAACATAGACAAATAAATAATCTCAAATTAAATTTTTTAAAAAAAAATCCAGGGTTTCTCAAACATTTTTTATTAAGAAAAATATTTTTTTTATGATAAATTTATGAGTTTAACTGCCTATATTTCCAAATCTTTTAAAAATATCGAAAAAAGCCGAAACACCCGAACTAGATAATTTAATTTTCTATAAAAAATATTAACATTGTATTAGCACATCTCAAATTTTTTTAACAATTTTTATAAAAATTGAATTTAGTGACGACATTGCTTCATACAATTTGTATGCCAGTAGCCTACACACAATATGTAAGAAGACTTAATAGTTTGATACTTAAATCTCCAAACATACATACATACATACCATCATTCTGTTTTCATATTCTGGGAAGGATCAAAGGACTGACCTCCATACTATCCTATCTTGACATACATACATACCTAGATATATGTATGTGTTGTATAGAAAACCAAATATCTTAAAATATTAAATAATTTGTATTTATGGGTTTATATTTTGGTACTTATTCTTCAACTATACGTACTATTCGAATATTTTTATTATTGAATATGCGCAAACATTGGATTTTTTTTCCCTGTCGGGAGTCAAAGATATTTTTTAACAGATTTTTAATTATCTCAATAGAGACGAAGTTGGAATATTTATTGTAGGAGAACCGGGAAATCAAGGCACCTACAGGGCTTACGACCTGTCATCGGCTGGTTTACGTGATCACTCTATGCGCTTGCGCAACGTTCACCAATTATGCCTTTTTAATGAGATCCCTATCAATTCAATTTTGAAAGTTCTATATATTGTAATACTGAAATTCTTTTCGCTTGAAAATAAGGAATTTTTACTACAGCCATCTATGTGTGAAATTTTTTTAAGATTGTTGTTAAAAATATACGTACTATCGCTATCGACAGTTGGATCTCATGTGTTACATGCAACTAGTTGTATTGTTACTTTTCGAATGTTATACCCGAAATGTGTTCTTATTGTTTGTTGACTTTTATAATCTTTATTGATTGACTTTTATTTATTATTGATTGACTTTTATTATCTATATTGATTTTAATATCTTTATCAACTGTCCTAATTGTAATATGTGTTAATAATTAATTGTGTAGCTATGTATGTACTTATATAAAATATATTTAGGAGTTTTTTTGTTGTAATTTTTAAGTGTTTTTATATATAAATTTATATAATGGCGTGAAGCCGTATGTATGTTAAAATAAATAAATAATATACGATTTTTAATGTATTATTCTAGTACCTACCCTCATTTGTTCAACCTCGACGGAATCAATTCCACTCAAGGAAGCCAGTCAAATCAGAAATTCAACATTCCACAACAATAACATTATTTCTGAAATAAAAACAATTTATGCCTATTCAGTTTTGTAGTTATGTTTCTGGAATATGTTGCCGTCGAAAGAATAAACCCGTAACATGCTATAAAACTTTATTTTATTTTGCCTGGATAAGATAAAGTATAAGACGTGTATATTATGGCACAGTTAGGACCAATTCTGTTTCATCGTAATTCGCTATAACGTAACACCTGGCTGCATTATGGACATGTATACTGTATACGTATATCAGTAGCGAATTTAATAAATAATCCGAAAAGCCGGGCATTACATAGAAAAACGAATCAACACTATACTCATAACTACACTCCAAAAAGTATTCAAATATTGTCTGGAAAATTTTCAGTATTTTCATGTAATAAGTTTGTAAAATTATTTTTGATTTAAATATTTTATTATGAAATCTTGAAAACTTGATTCTTTGTGATTTTTTTTAAAGTGATGTGAATTTGAAAATAAAAATATCAAAATTTTAGTATTCTGAGCTTAGGGTCACATTGAAATATTTGACAGATAAAATAATTGAGAAGCACTGTTCTGATATCCATCAAAATCTGATAGGGTCTAAGCGAGTATTTGATATAAAAATTAGAAAATAATTGAGTGAGTCTATAATAGATAAAGTAGAATAAACACGCCGTGCATAGTAGGTACATAGCCCATGTACACAGCTACATTGTGCTGAAACTTTCAGAATACAATCTCAGCATGATACTAGTTGATAATCTAAAATAAAAAACAATAACAATTGCGTATTCATAACTCCCCACTTTATCCTTTTGGGGTAGTGAGGAGTAATAAATAAAACAGGTAAAAATTACAATACATATAACAGATTTACATATCGCGCGCGCCTGCTTAAATATTATAAGACGAAAATTATTTGTGGAGTAGCGGGGGCCTATAGAATTTAAGATTATATACCATTTGAAGCATAACTTCGCTACCTGTATATAGACGATTGAAAGGTTAAGTAGGTATATATTTTTAACAATTGTATCGCTTTCTCTTTCGCACAAATAGGAGTCTTTCTTGAGAATTTATTATCTCTCTATATTTCATTTGTTCGGCTTCAAACAGCGTATGTATATTTTAGTGCATGCTGGTTTTCAGTTTTGAAGAAGATACTATAATATGTAGGTACGATAAAATGTGCACGTTCATAGAAAATTGTTATTGTAAGTAGGTATAGGTAATAGTAAAAGTACCTTTTCAAAGATTTATCTTTTCACTATTTTGAATTTCTCTTGTTATCGTTAGGAAAGTAGGTACCTACTGTAACGCGACGTCCTACGTAGGCGATTCAAAGCGAATGCGAAGCGGCGCGGCGCGGCGCGAAAATAACAAACAGTCGGTAACTATGGAAGTGTCCTACGTTACCGACCGCGAGTATTTTTCGATGCAGCGCGGCGCGATGTGAAGCGAACGCGATCAGTTGGTTTGATATTTTCGCGCGAATTGAAAGCGGTGCCATTGTTTTTTAAGTAGGTACACAATATTAGTTTCACTTCTCTGCCGTACATACTTCTTGAGTATTTTATATACGTACATCCATGACAGTAGCTGGCGGCAGAGGAAATGTTTCGCGCACACGTAGGACACAGCCGCCGAGTTGCACCGCATCGCATTGAATTCGCTTGTATCCGCATCGCATCGCTTCGTAATCGCGTTCGCTTTGAATCGCCTACGTAG
This sequence comes from Molanna angustata, assembly GCA_963576475.1. Lineage (NCBI taxonomy): Eukaryota > Metazoa > Arthropoda > Insecta > Trichoptera > Molannidae > Molanna > Molanna angustata. Next base: position 11,847,643 of record OY754986.1, on the reverse strand, counting down.
GACGTAGCGTAAGTTTTTTCATGTTGTAGTTTGCAAATCGCACGATGATCATGCTTATTTACAAATTCATTTTTTGTGGCATAGTTTTCTAGTCATTTCTAGTTATTGTGACTCTAATTATAATTACTAGTATTTTTGGGTTTATTTGTTTCATTATGGATAAATTTGAAATTTTTGTAATAAAAAAATGTAGTTCTTTGAAATGTCTACAGGAATTAATTTCGAATCACAGGTTAAAAATAACAATTATTTCGTTAAAAGAGGAATTAATTACTAATTTAACACCAACACCTGTTTTAAATCTTACTTGTGAGATCTCATAAAACGTAATTTTAATAGTTTGGTATATTAAACCATATGGATTGCAGGTTGTTCCTACTTACGAAACTTTTGCCATGCCATACCATGGATGGATATGGTCAGCAATTAAAATGTGCTCCAGAGAACCAGAACTAAAAATACATGTACTAAAAGGGGATAAATATGAACTGCTGCATCTTATCATTAAGAAAAGATCGAGAGAAATTGTTATGCCCGCTTTCACCCGCTCCGCATATGGCGACTGAAAACGGCCCCTTCACAGAACGCTCGTAAGAATGACAGAGAATGCATGGCACGAAGAGTAGCTGTAGAAGCTCCTCTAGTCTCGTGATCTCGGCACAACAGTGCAAAAAATGACAATCAACGTCGGTAAAAATAATATTTACAGACATGGATTGTCGCGAGATTACTTCAAGCCTGTGACTGTGTAAAACTGGGCATCAGTGAGTTGACCAAGGACACTCTGGAATATCTATATGAAGTCAATCGGACTTATAGTATGGACTGTAGAGAGGACACAAAAAAAACAACGTAAATGATGAAATCATAGAGAAGTTGTCTATGGAAAACGGATCAGCCCTAGGTCTATGCACTTTACATATTATGATGTAAATATGAAGTCGATCGGACTTATAGTTTGGACTGTAGAGAGGACACAAAAAGGATAATCCGTACGCCATACCTACATACAAATACATCACGATGAAACTCACAGTGTGCACTTTCTAGATGATGATGCCTTTTGAGAAATTGATGTAAAAATACGCTTAAAAATTGTGAAATCATGAGAATTTCCACTATTCCATAGTGTGAAGAGTGAAAAAGTGATTTCCTCCGTTTTTGAAAGTCGGATAAAAATGGAGAAAAAATGGATGAATGGGGTGATATGAGTAGCGAGCGAAATCTCTCAATTAACACATTTTAATAACGAGTTTATTATGTATGGTCGTAAAATACTCTGTAACTTCTGGGCTCTTACTAAAGAACAATCGTATAATCACTATTTAGACATGAACAAGTACGGCAGTTAATTTGTTGGCAAAGTCATAAATGAAAATTTCATTATTAATTGAATCATGGCTATAATATCTCAGGGGCTGTACTGCTGTAGGTACCCAAATACAATTCATTGAGTTAACAAATATAAATTAATTGCTTTAGTTTCCAGCACCTACATCCCTATTTGGTCAGATGGAATAATTATTTTATTTGCTAAATGTTAAAAGCCTAATTCATTACCATTGCTTAATGTTGAAATGCCTTGATTCTAAATAATACAGCGAACTAAATAATTTTAGATTAAATACGAAAAAGGAGAAATGAAGAAACAGAGCCGGAACAGAGTATTGTACGACTTTACATAATAACTTCGTAATTAAAATGTGTTCTTTCAGTGATTTCGCTCGCTACACATATCACCCAAAGTTCGTTTTTAACTGACTTCCAAAATCGGCGGAGGTAATCACTATTTTTTATGTACATATGCACGTTCAGCGATTTCTTTTTACGATGTTGACTGATTTCCATTATTCTTTTTTATTGGAAAGGAAGTATCTTCCGACTGTCCTAATTGCGAAAGTATGTAGGTATAGTTGAAGAAAACACACTTAACTATCAAGAAGTCGTGTGAAAAGTTACAGTTAAGATACGAAAAATTTCCGTACGACTTTTAGAGAATAAATTATACAATTTAATAGAAAAAAACGAGTATATAAATAAATTAGAATACCTTACTAATCGTCTTTACTTTTCTTTGATAGTTTCTTTCATAAGTTGCTTTGAAATAAAGAGAAAAACTGTCTTTTAGCGTTGTTTAAATACATACTACAAAAATATTTCTGTATTTCATATCCAATGGTCTTCCAATCTTACATGACAATTCCAATTCACCCATACTGTATCATGCAACTCTCAAGCAAACATTCCGATCAGATGAAAATATTAGAGACACGACATCGAGAATTCCATAAGTTGCTTTAGATAATCAAGGAATCTGATTTTGTGGAACAGTTGCTGAAATTCAATAAAAAGATGAGTTTGTAAAATTTTATTAAATCCAAAGATATTTAATAAGATTGATAGATTTGACGGTAACTTTGTGGTAGTCCATGATTACAATAATAATAATGAAGCAAATACTTTGCTATATACCACTGTCGATGGGAGGAGTGCACTCCCGAAACTAGTAGTGTTTAATTATACTCAATAAGTGGTATATAGCAAAGTATTTGCTTCATTATTATTATTCTAAAGATATTTCGTTGGTGTTTTTTGACATCAAAGTTGAAAAATCATAAAAAAATGTATACCTGGCCATAAAAATATTGCGGATCTTGGCTAGAAACTTTATCGATCTGTAAAGAGAAATAAATTCTCTTGAACGAATCAACAGTTGGATAAACGTAATTTGCACTTCTATATTTCAAAAACGTCAATCAATTCATGATTATAACCGATAAATATTTTTTGTGTGACATCTCTCTTTTGGGTCCATTTAGATTTTGCGTTTGGAGAAAATGCCCCTGTCATTCCGGCTCAGTACCGGCTCTGAAAGGAGTTATATTAATTCTGATACTATGATTATTACGGTACTGTAAATCTTAATAAGTTACAATGAAATTGAACAACTTATTTAAAATATACAACACCCTTAATAGTGAGATATCGTAAAATCAGAATGAACGAAAGTTCTTCTTGGTTGAACAATATATTCATTTGCCAAAGTTATTGTATAATTTATTTTTATTTTTATTTATATCTAACAAGTCAACTGTAAGACCAGTCTGCCATCTGTGAATTAGATAGTCACTTGTTTGTTATGTTTTTTCAACATCTGAGCGACACAGGTAGGCGGATATGGTTTGAGCCATGGATACGGACGAATTACAGGAAGTGGATTGACGACTGTCGCACGTCAGCTGAACTGTATATTGTTACTTTTCGTCCATAGACCAAGTTACGTCTTCTCGAGTTAAAAAATAGCCATAATTTACTTGTGCTTTTGTTAAATTACGCTGCGCTGATTGAATATATGAATCTGCCGCGTTTTACATTAAACTTGCCGGTAATAATATAATTTGCTGTGCACCTTTGAATATTTCATAATATATCGTGATTGTCAGAATTTTCGGTGAGAATTGTTGTGTTACCGCATGGTGAAGTGTGTTCAGACTTTCGCAGTGGACAAACCATCATCTCCACCAGACCACCAGAGACCGGAGATACGAGATCTGTGCCTGCGAAGACCAGGAGAATCGTTACAAGTAAGTGACTGTCTCATATTCACAGATGGATTTACAGGCTTTCTTTGGTTGACTTGTTCACATCATCATCATCATAATATAATTTAAACCTCCTTCACCTGAGCGGGAATTTACGCCCCCGCTCATTCACTTCTTTACTCACTTTCTGTGGAATTTTGAAAAAACCCTTTAAACAACGCTGAAAACGGAAAAATACTTTTTAGATAAATTTAAGAGGTAAGACAATCTTATAAGACTCTGGAATAATTTGAGTCCTGATATAACTTCGTCAAACTCGCTTTCTATTTTCAAGAAAAGACTAAAGCAGGGATATCTCTCCGAAAATACCTGATCCTTCTCATTTTCCTTCCTTCCCTTTGCTACGTAATATTTATCCCTAAAAACCTGATCTCGTTTTCCTCTTCTTGTTTTTTCCCAATCCTTTTTTTGCTATGATGTTTTTTTTTTTTAATTTATCTTGGTGTTATATATATTTTCTTTGTTCTTTTGTAGATTTCATTCATTATTTTTGTTGATTTATATGTATTATTCTGTCAACTAGTAATCGTAATTGTTGGTTGGAAGAAATTTCTTAATGGCAATAGGCCCGCAAGTGTACATTATATTTGTTTATATTATGCACAAAAAGTTAAATAAATATAATTAATTAAATATATTTATTAATTAAATAAATTAAATAATGTCAAGTTTATTATTTCAATTAAGTAAATATAGGTAGGTACCTATTTACATGATACAACGTCCACGTCCTTCTGGAAGGACTATGCGTCCTACCATTCGGACGCGCATTTTCTTATTATATGAGGATTTGTAGTACTGTTGGAAAGATGCAATTTCGACAAACACCTTGTGTATTTCTTTCTCTTTTGTGAGTTTTCGCCTCGACGATTGATCAAAGCGAAAAAACTATCAACCATAATTTATACCCTTAGGGGCGGTATTTCCAAAATCGGCGGTATCGTTATTAATGCTATTTTTTTCCAAATTTCACTCCTCTACGATTAGCCGTTTGGACTGTGAGTATGTCAATAAGTCAGGCAGGACACTTGGCTTTATTAAAATAGATAAAGGCCGCGTCTAAGCTGTATTTTGACAAAGAACATGGCATAAACGCGTGGAGTCGTACACATTTGATGAATATCGCGTGGAGTTTTGGTACTGCCAAAAACTTTTTTATCGTACAAATCATTCCATAAAATTAGTACTGCGGGCAGGATTACTTATTCCCGGAAGGTCCTTTTGCAAGATCCATCCGGATATGGGCGTTCTATGATTAAATGTAGGTATTTATTTTTTTGGAAAAAGTTATAGAAAGGTACATACCTATTGATTGTACTATAAACCAGTGTAATAGGCGCCATTTTGAGAAGAAAAATGCATTAGAACTTACCTGTAACAAAAAAAAATACATTGTCAATTTTAATACTTACATTATTATTTTCAGAACAATACATTAACCCTGGACTGCATATCATTATTCGTACATTGTTACTACATACTGGGGTAATAAATTACCCCACGTTGCATCTTTCTCTCTATATATTAAAAAAATTAATTCGGAGTTGGTTCGAATATTTTTTTAATTGCGTATACGCATTTTAATTGCATATTTTATAATTGCATTTATAAGGTCTATTGCTTTCATTGTTTACAAATAAACCAATTTCTCAATAGATGGCGTTACAAGAAGGTTTCTGTTATTACATAGATGGCAATAGTAATAATGTCTTATTTTCGGGTGAATTTTTGCACATTATTCAAATATATAGAACTTTCAAAAACTACATTGATAAGGGAACTCAATAAGAAGGCATAATAGGTGAACGTTGCGCAAGCGCATAAAGTGATCACGTAAACCAGCCGATGACAGGTAGTAAGTCCTGTAGGTGCCTTGAGTTCCTGGTTCCTCTATAATATCCCAACTTCGTTTCTATTGAGATGTTAAAAAGATTGTCAGTAAAAATACCTTGTTGGTTAATATAATATCTAGTGGCGTGGGGTAATTAATTACCCCGGTAAGCATTCCAGGGTTAATACAATAAATATTTTCAGACCTAAATCATTTGATTGTGTTTACATAATTATTGTAATTACAGTTTTGTAGATTGGAGAGAACCGAACACCGCATTGTACTATCTTGACACATATTTATTCGAAATGTAAGTAGGTACTTCATAAAAATACATTTAGGGATTGTCAATCTTTCAAGAAGACAAAATATACACTTAGTATGTTGTGGAGAGTTTATAAGACGGTCGTCAGTAAAATATAAAATAAAATATATATTTTTTTAAAGGGCAATTTTAGTATTAATTGATATCTATTGTACCTTTTAATTACTTATTTTAGAAGTTTACGTATTTTACATATTTTATTCCTGTTTTATTAATTCAGTCGTGTTAATATTATTAATATAGGTATTTTTAGTTTACTTTATGGTAGATACAATATTATTTGCAGAACTATTTCAGTTGTTAATACTAGATAATTTGTTACTACAGCTTCTACATGAAAGGGGCAAGTCCTCTCAAACGGTGGAAACAAAACCCTCATGATAACCTATTATATGGGTTCCTGGTTCCCCTATAATATTCCAACTTCTCCTATTCATTTGCTTGTTCCTTTTCATATAGAGAATCTTCGAAGTAATTTCATTATTAACTCACCAATGTATAGATTGCACCGCCTTGGAAACCAATATAGTGCTGTTGATATATTTAATGTCACACTATAGATGGTTTCAAAAGGATGCTTAGCGCAAATTATGTTTTTTCATTTTTGGTTTGTTTATTTTCTGGTTTAAAAATAGAATCTGTAATAATGTTTATTATTTTTTCTTCTTCTTTTTGTGTCTAGTTTTTGTTTTTGCTTGCTTTTTTATCATTTATCTCTATTTTCTCTTATAATATTGTATTACGTTGTCTTATATTGGCCCTTTAATAGAACGATATATGATAGAATAAGAAATGAGGACATAAGGCGAGAATACAAGATAAAGAAGGATACCTATTATATGTAAAATGAAAGAGAATTCCTTTAGGTGGTTTGGACATATTGAAAGAATGAACGATGAACCATTGACCAAAAAAATATACATGGGTGCAAGAGATGAAGTGAATAGCAGAAGTCGCCCCAGAAAGGGATAGCATGACCATGTGAAAGATATTTTGAAAGAAGGAAATATAAAAAGTTTGAACAATCGACGAGCATGTATGAGACGATGCATGGATGTAAAAAGGTAGCTAGAAATGTGTGCAAAAATAGAGAAGTATGGCACTCGGTTCTCTCTGCTAACCCCGTAAGGGACATGGCGTGATGTTATGTATGTATGTATGTATATTGCCCTTTCTTTAACTCCTTTTTTATTTTTTGTGTTATTGATGTATTTGCACTTATTGTTGTTTTGTTGTGTCTACATTGTTATTATTTATCTTATCTTTTATTGCAAATGCCCTATTAAGGGCGTACATATAATAAATATATAAATAAATAAATTTGTCATAAAATACCATTGACTCCCGACAGAGAAAAAAATCAAATGTTTGCGTATTATGGATTTCCACTGTGTTAAATAAAATACATTGAAATAATTAATTATTTTTTAATTATTAATATGCGATCCCTGTAAATCTTTAGTCACAGATAAGCAAAAACCACAGATAAGCTAAGAAGAGATTAACGATGTATTAAGGTACTTAGTATCAGCCAATATCATTTGGTCAGAGATAATATATACTGGCACATTTACATAGCTAAGCACCATTTGACCCTAATTATACCCTCAAAACTAAATTACCTCAACTGTCTACCTATTCTATATATTATTATATACCTACCTAATCTCAACTCAACATTATGTGATGAACAAGTTTAATGGATCCTAAGATCACCCATAAGTTGTGTACCAACAGCGTAAGCATGTAGGAGAAATAACTATCGGGTACTCTCCCATATTACATAATTAACCGCTCAGATTTGCTAAAAATGTTGAAATGGCTGGAGACAGAGCTGTAAGCGCGCTTGTTTAGTAATCCAGTGTTCGCGAGTTCGGACCCCTCCACGACCGAATTCGTTCATCTATATCTATAGTACAAGCATTACTGCCAAATTTAGGGAATTTATGAGGATGTTTATATGTATTTTTTACAAGGACACATTCATTCTTTAAAAAAAAACTATTATTACAAAGATCCGTTTAAAAATGAAGCCGATTCCCCGTCTGAATCATTTATTATTATTTTTGTAAAATGCGCTACGTACAAAATAAAATTTTAACAATTTTACTAATGTAAATAAAACATGTAAATATTTTTTTATTTATATATTTATATAATAATATACATACACAATTACAAATTATTAAAACATATGTTTATGAACCACGAAGCAAAATAGAACTCGACAAACAAGAGATTGCGGGTGACAGTTTTATAAAGCGTTGTTAAAAATGTATGGATGGAAAAGGTCAGGGTCAGGGAAAAAGTGACACGTAATTCGCTGCACAACTTCGAAAGCCAATTAATTTTATTGGTTAATACAAATTAGAGTATTTTACTGCACTAAAATTGGTTTATGCACAGGTTATGTCAGCCGCAATCTTTCGCTGGGCGAGGTATACATACATACATAATTATAAATAGGTACCTTATATAACAACAAAAAAATATCAAGAAAAAATATATTAAAAAATTTACAAAATATATAGGTAGTGAAGTACAATAAATATAAAATTAAAGAAAAACAAGCAAAAGATTAAGCAAAAAACAAAAATAAAAGATAAAAAGAAGAAGAACCCAGAATTTATACAATCTTCAAAAGTCTCTCTTTATATTCATATATCGAACAGTAAAAGACATCAACAGAGCCAAACTCATTACAAAGTCTATCTAGTCTCAGAATAGGCGAGTGAATATAAGAATTAGTACCTATTGTAACTTAATCAGCACATCTTTGATTTCATGTTACATGTACTCACTGCTGGTAAAAAACAATAAATTATTCCTGTCTAATGTGGCTCCTGAAAAGATTCCTGGACACATAGAATATGTCCACGAACCTTTCCAAATTATTATATGTGGTAAGGCATCGGTACAGTGGCGAATTTATTATCAGCGGCGTTGGTGTTCTTTTTTGTCTAAAAAGAACATTGAAATCTGCCTTGTTCGTCTGTTTGGTATGTTGAAATTAATACTTTTCAGAAATTCTGTCTATAATAGTTTATTATGTCATAAAGATACATTAAGTCTGATGTCCTTATTCTAGTATACTTCAATAATATATTCGTGTAGTGTTCTTTGATAATATATTCTAGTGTACTTTCCCAACATATTCTAGTTGTGTGTGTCGCTGGTTTTACCCAGTGACAGGAAGATGGAAAAGAGAAGATAATTTACCTACCTTTCCCGTGGTCTAGTCCAGAAATTAATTTCCCATATTATGCCTCTTTATATTCACCTCACATAATATCACAACACTAAACCTGAACTTGAATGGCGATGACACAGATTTGAATGAATTGTTTGAAGAGAGTCCGAAAATAAAGGTCATATGGTGTGGTCTTGATGCTAACTGACTTTTGTAGGCAAATGTTGTAGGTATGAAGGAAAGTATGCAGGATAAAGTATAACAAATATTGAACCTCAAAATATTAAAGTACCGAAATACATGCCTAAAAAAGAAAGAATTGGAAAGGTGAAAGTATTGGACACCTGCCCTGAAGGAAGAAAAAGCAGAGGGAGACCTAGGATGATATGGCTGGACGCTGGACGACATCAAGGGCGATATAAGAGCGATCGGACAGACAAATTGGAGGAGACTTTCTGTCGACAGGGCAGGATGGATGCAGTTTCTTGAGGAGGCCAAGGCCCACACTGGGCTGTAGCACCATTGCTGATGATGACAATACATACCTACCCATGTGTATATAATACCCATGTGTATATAATTGTCCTCCTGGTGGAGACACAGTTTTAAATTGTGTTTTCAGTCTGGATCTGTGAGACGATAAATATCGTAAGTCTCCAGAATGTGGCAGCTTGTTATTGGGTGCGTGTTAAATTAATATTTGACATATTACCTGTTAGTTTCCCGAGAAGTATTATTAAATAAATATATACTTGAATTACGGGAATATCGTTGACATATCATAATTGTAGCGAACACTAGTGTTCTTCGAGAATTTATTTTAGTGTTCTTCGAGAATTTATTTTAGTGTTCTTCGAGAATTTATTTCAGTGTACTTTGATAATAATTTTTAGTGTATTTTGCTGTTTATTATAATGTAAGAGGTGGGTCCTTACCTATTCTGTTAATTGGTTGAAAGATGATTTAGTTGTACATATTATGAGACTGGTGTGTATATCGGACTTCGAGTTGGTATTTTTAATCTGTATTTTTGTTGAGTGTTTTATATTTAGCATTGATCATGAAAGATTTTCGAAAAGTTATAGTGAAACCCTAGATTTTTTTCATGTTTGTAAAATAATATCTTCCACAAATAGATACCATATACCCTTTGACCATTTCCAATTGATGGAATTCATAACCCTATCCTTCCCGTACGAATATTGGGTTTCTATGTGAACATACATATTATTTATTTCCTTTCAACCGATACACATACACCATGGCCGCATATATGAATTTGAATTATATTAAACCCGTTATATTATTTTTCATTTATATGGTAATATTTTTTTTTGCGGAAATAATCGTATACAAGTAAATCAAAAAAAAAATTGAAGACCTTCATGTATTTTTAATAATATATGTAATACAAGTTACTTTGTACAAACGTCGGCTAGAGTAGTAATGTGTTATCTTGCAAATGTTGACAACTACCTGTTATGTTGTTAGAATTATACAATTTATGGATTGTATGTAGACTATACTCTACCCCAATCATAGATTTTCATATAGTATACTAGATGTCAAGAATGGACAAAAGATGAATACAAGGTAGCTTCTTTAAAATGGAATAGGGCTTACAATGTAATAAGGATAGCAGATGATCGATGGACCAAACGTACCGTGGAGTGGCAACCAAGAACTGGACGCAGAAACCCGGGAAGACCGCAAACAAGATGGTCTGACGACATCAAACGAGTGGCAATGGCACAGAGTGGCGAGGGATAGGAAACCATGGAGGTTGAAATGGAAGGCCTATATCCAACACTGGACGAATAATGGCTGATGATGATGATGATACTAGATGTCAGTTAACAAATTTCGTATTTATTTATTTATTCATATAATTTATGTGCATGTGTACAAAGGCGGGTTTATACCATAAGGCAATTTCTTCCAACCAACCCGAGCAACGTGAAGTCTCCGAAGTTAAATTGGTACTTATTTAGTGAGAAATATAGATAGATAAAAAAATAAAATAGAAGAGTAAGAAAAAAATACAAAGAGAAAAAAAGTAAAGAGAGTTAAAGAATTAAAAAAAGTAATACCTCACATAGAAATGAGGAAAGGAGAAGGTTACGGAAGGATATATAAAAAATTCAGGAACTATTTGATAAATTAATATTGTTTTTTAGTTTACCTTTTAATATTTAAATGGATTAAGATGACGTTACTTCATCACTTAGGTCATTCCATAGTCTAGCTGATTGTACTTGAAAAGAAGAGCTGAAAACTTCTTTATTGTGAATGGGGATAGCTAGTGTAGTACCTTCAGCAGATCGAAGGGGTAGGCCATGACTTGACAAGAAAACGACGTTATTTTTTAAATATTGTGGTGAATATGGATTAAGAATGTGAATGTTACGACGATCTCGTATCTTTGGCCAACGAAGTATATTTCTACAAGTCGAAACATATTTTTTTAGATTGTATTTTTTTTTAAATGAATATGTCCTTGTTAGACAAGTACATATACATCTTCCTACGTTCCCTAAAATAAGCAAATAAATTCTTGTGCTATAGGTGAACGAAATCGGTCGAGGCAGGATTCGAACTCGTGGCCACTGGATTACTAGCCCAGCGCGCTAACCGCTCTGCCATCGACCCATCTATGAACCGTATACAAACATTCAGTAATCGTTCCAGTTAATTTAATAATTCTTCATTGGCATCCATATAACACACATCACCATAATCAAGCAAGGATTGAGCTAGTGCGATTTTACAATGTATTGGAAGAAAGTTCTTCAAACTATTGAGAGAATGGATATTGCAAAACAGAGTTTTACTGACATGAGATTGCATGAATCGAAGTGAGGCTTTTTTCCGCGGGACTTTTGACAACGAGGTGAGCAGACCACATCGTTTTTCTATTGAGAATAACGACATAATTAGTCGTACAATTCACATTAAATGTGAATTGTTTTTAGATTTATTTGTCAAAAAAAAAATACTTTGTTCATTAAGATTTAGAGAACAGTTATCTAGGATGTTTTGAAATGTAAGGAAAACTGCAATATGTTGCCAACCAAAACGTCAAACGCGCGATATACCTTGACTCACTTATTGCACGGAATACTCCATCTAGTATACTACATATATAAATGGCAGCACAACACATGCGTGCATACCCACACAGCAGTCTCGTCTCACCTAAAATGGTACTACATTCAGAATGGGTGGTGAACCTCAATGCTGAACTATTTGAGATGTTATTATTGCCTATTGTATTTATTGCCTGTTGTATCCATTACCTGTCTCTTACGGGATTCTCGAAAACAATAAAAGATAGGAGTGGAAACACTATTCTAAGCCGGCACCTTGCAGAAATAAATGTAGTTAAAGGTGCAATACATACAACGACAACACGTTGACAATATATTTTTTAACACACAGAATATATAAGACGAGAATAGTATTTCATACTAAATAATTAATATTTATGGTTGAGTGAAAAATGACAGTTATCGCCTTTTTTTCGTATTAACATATAATATACAATGTGCTAACGTTGTTATCACTGACATCCTTTATTATGTTATATGAAAATCTCAACATATGACCGGAATATAAATGACACTGTTTTTCTCAAACAGTATCCATGTATATACAATACATATATACTGATATAACTTGAAACTTAAATACAACATTTTCAGATTACAAAGGTATATTTTTGATCTTATAATGAATGTGAACTTTTACATTTAGCTTATATTATGCTGTAGTTATAATTAAATATAATTATATCAAACCGTAAAATCCTTCTTATTCAGCAGATTTTCTTAAACCAAGATTTACTAAGTAAACAATCATAAAATTATTGTTCAATGCTTTTGGTTGTTTCATTGAAATCTAATACCGTCAAAATTGCGTCGTTTGACGGTATTATATTTCAATAGAAGAACTGAAAGTAATTTTATTGAAACTACCCAGCCTAAGACATGATCGATTGTACAAAACTATACGAGCGAATGTTCAATACAAATTACATGATACGAGCGAGTGTGCAGTACTAATTCCATGATAAGAGCGAGTGTGTTATACTAATACCATGATACGAGCGAATGTGTTATACCAATTATGATACATGCGAATGTGCAATACTAATACCATGATACGAGCGAATGTGTTATACTAATTATGATACATGCGAATGTGCAATACTAATACCATGATACGAGCGAATGTGTTATACCAATTATGATACATGCGAATGTGCAATACTAATACCATGATACGAGCGAGTGTGCAATACCAATACCATGATACGAGCGAGTGTGTTATACTAATACCATGATACGAACGAATGTGTTATACCAATTATGATACATGCGAATGTGCAATACTAATACCATGATACGAGCGAGTGTGCAATACTAATACCATGATACGAGCGAATGTTTTATACTAATACCATGATACGAGCGAATGTGTTATACTAATTATGATACATGCGAATGTGCAATACTAATACCATGATACAAGCGAATGTGTTATACCAATTATGATACATGCGAATGTGCAATACTAATCCCATGATACGAGCGAATGTGCAATACTAATACCATGTTACGCGCGAGTGTGCTTATATCATGATACGAGCGCTTATACGAGACTTTTACTAATACATGATCGAGTATAAATGCAAGGCTAAGAGCGCGACATGATCGAGTATGCAAAACCACCATAGAGTAAGCATGACACGAGTATGCAAAACCACCATAGAGTAAGCATGACACGAGTATGCAAAACCACAATAGAGTAAGCAGAGAAGAGCATGGCACAATCAAATATTTTGCAAAATTAACATCATGAAACGATCGAGAATACAAACTAAGTCCAAGACACGATCGTGTCGGAAATTTAAGTCCATGACACGATCGTGTTTGCAAAGTTAAGTCCAAGAAACGATCAAGTACCTATGCAAAATTAAGACCAAGACACGATCCTTTTCGTAAAATTTAGTCCAACATGATCAAGTATACAAAGCTAAGTCCAAGACACGATCGTGTTAGGAAATTTAAGTCCAAGACAAGATCAAGTATGCAAGACTTAGATCAAGAATGTGCAAAGAATGAACGTGCACACACGTCGTTTACTATGAAATTAATCAAATTTCTAAATCTTCTGTTATTTATTTAGACTAATTAATGTATCGTCCCGAAAAATACTATGTTTATCTGTAATGTTAATAACACAGAAAAGAACGAATATTAAAGATATATAAATTGGGGCAGAGTATAGTCTACGTACAACCCATAAATATTGTATGATGATGTAACAATCAGTTAAAAAAAATAATGAGAAATTATCACTAGTTGTAGACATTTGCAAGATAACACATTACTACTATAGCCGACGTTGGTATGACGCAATGTCTGTCTGTATGGATGCATAATTAGTTTGTGACTGTCCTGTTAGATTTTTTGGCGTTAATTTTAAATTTATCACATCCCACCCATTAATTAGCGAATATTGTTGGTATTTTACATTATTACTATTCAATAATTAAATTTGATTTATGTGTTTTTTGAAGAGAGAGATGTTACTCTGCCCTGTTATTCATCGAATGAAGAAATTGACCACTATATTTTTTTACAAGTCACTTTGCGACATGTTTCGGAAGCGCTGTCCTTAAAAATGGAAAAATCCAACTGTCTATGCGTTCAAGAGAATTAATCGACAGTATAAAGCCAAGACACGTGTATGAAGGAACATTTTGTATAGACTTTCACCGAAACCAACTAGATAATTTAATTTGCTTTAAAAAATATTAACATTGTAGTAGTACATAACGATTTTGATAAAAATTGAATTTAGTGACGACATCGTTTCATACAATTTGTAAGGTAGTTAACACTACACAATATCTCACTCAATAGTTTGATATATACCTACCTACAAACATACATCATGCTGTTTTCATATTCTTGGTAGGAAAAACAGACCGACCTCCATTCCATCCTATTCTGACATATGTATATACCTACATGGCTTTTCCCTAGTGGGTCGTTATTAGTTAGTTTATATATGTTGTATTTGCTTTATGTAATAATAATAATAATTAAAAATAAAAATAAAATAAATTTAAATGTTTTGTATAGAAAAAATATCCTAAAATAATAGTTAATTTTTGTTTAAGTGTTTATATGCAGTATTGATAATATACCAGCAGAGCTGTTTAAATATGGAAATGCACACTTAATAACCTTATTGTGCAACCTGATATCAAAAGTGTGGACCCTAGAAAAGATCCCAGAAGAATGGCAAACAAGCATTATATGCCCTATTTACAAGAAAGGTGACAGGTTAAAGTGCGAAAACTTTAGGGGGATATCACTTTTATGTACTGCCTACAAACTACTCACCATAATATTAAAAAGAAGACTTGAGCCATATGCTGAGAACATTCTGGGGGAATACCAGGCAGGCTTTAGAGCGGGTAGATCCAAACGGACCAACTATTCACTGTCCGTCAAATTTTGGCAAAATGTTGGGAGTTCGACATAGATATCTACCAGTTGTTTATTGACTTCAAGCAAGCATACGACTCAATAGATAGAGAAAAATTGTATGATATCCTCTTACAATTCCAAATTCCACCTAAATTAGTAAGACTCGTGAAAATGACAATGACCAACTCCCAATGTAGAGTTAAGGTGCAGGGTGATTTAACAGAGACTTTTGCAATCACACAGGGATTGAAACAAGGAGATAGTCTGGCTCCTACTCTTTTCAACCTCGCCCTGGAATACGTTATCCGCAGAACACCAGTTGACAATGGCTCTAATATATGTTTCAAAAGCAGTCAGATAGTGGGATATGCGGATGACCTAAGTATACTTGGAAGAACCCAAACAGCCATAAAGGAAGTTCTCGACCCCCTGGTATCTGCAGCACATGAGGTGGGCTTAAAGATTAATAACGAAAAGACAAAGTTTATGATACAAAGCCGAAACGCACCTAATAGAACAAGAGGAAACGTGCAGCTAGCAGAGAATCACACATTCGAATCAGTCAATCAATTCACATACTTGGGATCTCATCTCACGGAATGCAATGAGGAAGCGGAGGAAATAAAGAAAAGAATCTCAGCAGGTAACAGGACATACTTCTCCTTGGTACCAGTGTTTAAATCTCGAAACGTCCATAGAAAAACCAAAATTATCCTTTACAAGACAATTATAAGGACTGTGGTTACATATGGGTGCGAGGCATTGACACTCACAATAAAATCTGCTGAAGCTTTGGATGTATTTGAGAGGAAAGTTCTCCGCCGCATATGTGGACCAGTGAAGGATGGGGAAGAGTGGCGTATAAGGCAAAACGATGAACTGTCCAGAATATATGAAACACCCAGTATCTCAACATATATAAGACTATCGAGATTGAGATGGGCTGGACATGTTCAGAGAATGCCAAATATGCGAATTCCCAAGAGAATTATGACTGATCATCCAGGAGGAAAAAGGAAGATAGGAAGACCCAGGTTGCGATGGCAGGACGAGGTGAGGAGGGATGCGGTACAGCTCCTAAGCATTACAAACTGGAGGACGGCAGCTGAGGACAGACGGGGTTGGAGGCAGAAGTTGAAGGAGGCCAAGGCTCGACTTGGGCTGTAGCGCCATCGAAGAGAAGAGTTTATATGCAGTTTGGAGCGTATTCTTCAATTATGCATATCTACAATCGCCATCGACAGTTGGATCTCATGTATTACATGCAACTTTCCCATGGTTGTTCAAAAGCCTCAGAACCTACATACTACGAGTATGTAAACTTTTTTGAATAGTTTTAAATAAGAAAAGTTATATGCGTTGGCTAAAACAATATATATTTTTTAATTAATTCATCGATAGAACGGACCTGTAAAAACACATGTTTGTCACAAATCAAAAAATAGCGTTATCTGGATATAATTTACGTTATCTTATATCACCACCTCTTCATTGTGTACCTAACTCACGTTCATATTTTACAACACATAGTAAAACACTAATAATATCGCATTGATACGATTTAAAAAATAAATGATAAGTATCCATGTACATACAAAAACAAAACAAAATTGAATCGCATACATAAATACATATAAAGGTATATATTATGTACATACCATCTCAGCGTATCTCACAATGTGGGGTATAAAGTAACAAATAATGATAGGGTGTGCATTACCTCATAAAAGGAATCACGACACTATAATTCATTATAATGTAATGTTATATAATATGATGTAATACAATTTAATTTAATATGATGGAATGTAATATGATAGAATGTAATATAATATAATGTTATGGAATATGACGCAATATGAAAATTCTTTACTGTATCTTTGTCAGAAGCCAACTTGAATATGCATTCCAAGTATGAAATCCAATGTATGATGTCTATATCTCTCGTATTGAAGGAGTACAGAAACGATTTATCAGATTTCTTAATTTCAAAGCACGAAATTTTCAAACTGACTCTTTATAATTATGTAAACACCACCACCTTTTGCCTCTTTACAAACGTCGTGACACTGCTGACATGGTCTATCTACTAAAAATCTTAAAAAGTCAAATAGACTGCCCATATCTACTTAACAAAATAAATCTTAAGGTGCCTACTCAATCGCGACGCCAAAATCCCATATTCTCGTTAAAACAAGTATCCACTAATTATCGACAAAATTCATTTCTTTGGCGTGTTTGTAACAATATATTATAAATAATTCAATACTTTACTAACCAGAATTTGACGTAGGTATTCCAGTGTAGTATTACAGGGGCGAGAAATGTTCTTAGTGCTAAGTTCTGTAAAAATATGTCATTTGTTTGTGAATATGAATATTTTTAATCTAATTTAATATTTTCAAGTAATATTATGTTTACCTCGGCTGCAGGATGAAACTTTATCTATTACAGAAACACAATATATTGTGATGTTGTATTTTTCATCCTGCAACTGATGGTATGGCCTATTAGCGGAGACTTATAATTGGTGTTTAATTATTATCTTAAATATAGCTGTTTGTCTCCCAAAAAATGTAAATTAATAAATAGTGTGATACACTGCAATAAGATAAAATGTAATAAAATATAATGTAATATTTTGATTAAATATTTTAAATTGTATTATAATATAGACCCATGGACTTCCAACACGGATAGGTATTCTCTTACCTAACGGGTGACACAATAATGTTAATGTGTTATGAAAGTAATAATTATTGTTAATGAATTTATACATAATAATATTAAATTATAATATAATAAAAGACATAAATGTAGTTGATGATAGTTGTAGGAAATGTTTGGCTTTTCCGGAAACAATCGATCATATAATATCGGGCTGTTCTTTTCTCGCGCAATCAGAATATACATTTAGACATAACCAAGTAGCAAAAATAATACATCAAAATTTAGCTATTAAATATAAATTATTTGACGCGATAAACATAAAACCATATTATGAATATGATCCGATTTCATTTTTAGAAAATAATAATATTTCGCTTTATTACGATAAAACAATATTAACTGACCGGTCAATTCAACATAACAGACCCGATTTAATAATACATGATAAAATTAAAAAAATAACATATATTTGCGACGTGGCTATTCCAAATTCTAGTAATATTATAAAAACTTTTGATGAAAAAATTAGAAAATACACCGCTTTTAGGTAATGAGATTAAAAGACTTTGGCATTCTCGTAAAATAATAATATTACCGTTCATTATTTCAGCCACTGGCATTATTCCAAAATCGTTAATCCGTAATTTAGAAATTATAGATTTATCGAAAAATTTAATAATAAAAATGCAAAAAACGGTAATTATGAATACATGTAGAATCGTTAAAGATTTTTTAAACGTTAATATTCGGGAATCAGTAGGGTTGTTAGGTAGTATAGAGACCTCCTCAGAGCCTAATCCTTTGATATGTTAAGTATCTGGATGGGTGAACTATTCCCAATTGAAAGCTTGATGATGCGTTTGTTGCATTTTATTTTGCTCTTTTAAATAATTTACAATTTACGCATTGATCTGCTAATTCTTTTGAGGAAGTGTATAATGGTAATAATAATAATTGAGTGTTATTATTTGTAGTGCTTAATTGTTATTAATATCATTAGTAAATCGGCCAGCGCCGTATAAAAAAAAAAAAAAAATTATTTCTCAATACATCAAGAACTTTTTAACGATACTTATATTTTGAAAACAAAATTTCTAAATATTTACTTTTTTCATTGACGGACTAAATTGATGGCAGTTATCTACATAATATTATGTATATTATGTACCATCGAAGTAAAACGAGTGCAAAATGTCTGTAAGCATTATTTATTATCTATCTCAGAAAGTATGATCGTGAGAATATAAAAGTATAAGAATACACATGCGTTTTTTTTCCACACACATGAACCTCGTCATTAAGATTTGGCGGGAAACCTCATTGCAGAACTATGTAAGTTATTTTTCCTCTTGAATTATCGACTATCCGACTCTTGCATTCTTGTTATATGACGTACACCAAATGTTCTTACTGCATTCCTAATTTAGCAAATTGTTTTCCTTATCAAAGGAAGCCATCAGGATACCCCAAGTCTTGTCATCAAATAATACTCTATGCATTTTTCGTCTTGGAGGGTGCATCTGTTTTGCTTCAACAAAAGGGTCTATAAGATTTATTTATCTGACATTTTTGCTGTTATTCAAACCTCACCATGTTTCTTCCAATCTACGACTTTCTATGCAATCTCTTGTGAGGGGAGCTGGGTGCCTGCTGTCAGAAACACACTTGAGAATGACATCTGTGTGATCAAAGATAAGTTTTCCAAAGTATTTTGGTAACACAATAGTATCACTATTAGAAGATTCTCACTAATACTCTTGTTGACTTATTTTATGAAACAAAAAAAAATGAACTCCCTTTGAGTCTTAGACTAGAAAAAATATATAATATATTTAAGAATAGAATCAAAAAATTGTTCTGATTTTTTTGATTGTTTATTTCATTCTTGTTTTTGTGTAGCTTCATGTTTTGGCGAATGTAACAATATAAAATAGATATGTACTCCCCTCTTTTAACACGAGATTTTATCTGAATTAAAGAGGGTTATTATGAATCATATAATGGAATTTGTATTCCTTTTTAAATTGTGATTTATATGTAAACTTTGTATTGATTTGTAATAAATAAATACCTTTAAAAAAATTCAAAAATAAAATCGGCCTTCGTGGATCAGTTGCTTAGGTATCTGACTGCTGATCCAAGGGTCTCGGGTTCGATTCCCGGTGGAGACACAGTTTTTTATTGTGTTCTCAGTTTGGATCTGTGAGACGATAAATATCGTAAACTTATTATTGGGTGCGTGTTAAATAATTATTTAACATAGGACTGTTAGTTTCCCGAAAGCTACATAAAAAAAATAAAATGAGGAAGTTGTGGCCAACTCTACACTCCTCACTACAAAGTCACTCCGAAAAGTATCCAAATTATGTTTAGAAATTTTTCATTAAGTGATTTTGTTAAAGTATTTTTGAATTAAATGTTTTATTATGCAAACTTGGCAATTCTTCAAAGTCATTTAATGAAAAAATGTGCCTTTTTACCAGTTTGAAAATAAAAATATCAAATTTTTAATTTCCCGAGCTTGGGGTCCCTTTGAAATATTTGACGGTTAAATATATTGAGAATCACAGATCACAGATATCATTTAGATATTATACAAATTTACAAAATTTAAAAAAAATCGAATTACCTTTTCTATAATAAAATAGAATAAAAACGCCTTTCATGGTATATTACACATCTGAAATAAAAAATAACCTTAGTTACTGCGAAATCATAACTCTCCAATATATCCTCTTGGGGTAGTGAGGAGTACATAGTAAAAAAACGTGATAAATAGGTTTTCATATTCTCATTAGGTTTCGTAAAAATCTACTTTCCTTATAGTTTATTAGTTACTTGCAATCGAAAAAGGGTTTTATGAAAACTAATTTAACAAGAAAATTATTTACAAAAAAAATTCAAATTTTATAAAACTCACTCAATAGAATTTTTTGTTTGATAAACCAAATATCTCAGTGAGACTTTCGTTTGATTACAAACCTATTTCTGAATAGATGGCGTTATAAAAACTTTAATTTTATTTCCAAAGATGGCGACGGTGGATTCAGCTTATTTGAGGGTATTAGAAATGTACAATTTAACATAATGCTATATTTAATTTTCAAAATTTGGATTGCTAAGGTATGTAGTAGGTATATAAAACGACATAATCGGTGAACGTTGCCCAAGCACTTAAAGTGATCACGTAAACCAGTCGATGACAGGTTAAAAACCCTGTAAGTGCCTGATTTCTTGTTATACATATTCCAACTACGTCTATATTGAAAAATGATGATTGTCAAAAAATAACATTGATTCCCCGTATAGGTAATACCTATTTGCGATCAAAAAATATTCGATAAATATATTTATATTATTTTTTGGTATTTCTGAAGCCTTATTTTTGCCATATGTAATATCTAGAACCCAAATGTGGCAATTTTTTGTTGAAAACCACGATAACTTTTACCGTCCACAATGTTTACCTGAAAAAATTGTTAGATATATTATTTTTTGTATGATTTGATAAATTGCAAACATTTGTCCGGCTTTCTCCAAAGAATTTACAATGAATAACAAAATGAATTATTCAAAATATGTTTATTTCTTTTTGTGTTTTTATAAATGTTTAGCTAGCTTGCCTTACGTAAATGGTGACTAGATTTCTTGAGTAAAAACACGTTTATATGTAGTTTTGAGGTTGTGTTAACTAACAAAGTATAAGACTATGATCATGTAACAACGTTGGGGTGGTGGCACAACCATGTGAACGATATATATTTTTTTTATATTTATGAAAAGAAGGAAACGTAAAACGGGTTTAACAACAGTAGAACATCAATGAGGCGAATGATGCCTTTCAAGAAATAATAATGTGGCTTAAGGTTCTCTCTTCCTACCCCGTCAGGCGTTATAGTATTGCTATACAGATTGCAGCTATAACTCCTGCTTTTAGTAAGCTACGTATCACACAAAAATTTTAGCACAAATAGGTATGCTCGAGTGTGTGTGTGTGTGTTTTTGTGTGTGTGTTTGTGTGTGTGAGAGGGTGTGTATGTGTGTGTGTGTGTGTGTGCGTGCATAATTACGATAGTATAATGATCATTAATTGATCACTTTTCCCAGTGTGTATGTACATAAGCTTCGTGCATAGATCTAATATACCAAAGATCAAAGATCAAAGAATTTAATAATAAAAGTGCTCTGAATTATTCAAACAAATCGGTTCTATATTTTATTACGTAATAATATAATTATTATTCGACCTGTATACCTCTTATACAAATTCAAACGATATTAAATATTTTATAAACTTGGACGATATTAAAAATTGTTAAGCAAATTGATTAAATATGCGAAGAATTTATTTTCATTTCTTTAATCACAATACGAAGCACCTCGGTAAATCGTATAGAAAAAAGGAAATATTAAAAACATATTATTAATAATTCTTATCTGTGTCATCTTTCTTGCTTCAACATACATTATTTTTAAATAAATTATTTTTTCTTTAACTTTCAGTTTCATACACATTCGTACAAGTAAGTAAACAAGTCTAAAATGAAATAATATTTCTGGCGCAGTTCAGGGGTGACATCTGTGCGAGACACCGTCACCTCATTTATTAGGACTGTCGCTTTCGTTGTTTACAAATATACTACATAATTTCTCAATAGATGGCGTTACAAAAAAAAGGTTTCTTCGTTAATTCATAGATGGCAATAGTAAAATTCTTTATTTTCAGGTGAATTGTTACACATTATTCAAATATATAGAACTTTCAAAAATTACATTGATAAGGGAACTCAATAAGAAGGCATAATTGATGAACGTTGCGCAAGCGCATAAAGTGATCACATAATCCAGCCGATGACAGGTCATAAGCCCTGTAGGTGCCTTGAGTTCCTGGTTCTTCCATAATATCGCAACTTCGTCTCTATTGAGATGTTAAAAAGTTTGTCAATAAAAACAGATAAGTGTATTGGAAACTTGTGTTATCGCAACGTATGAGAAACATTCTGGTTAAGAGACCATAGTTTTACCAAGTTAGTAATTAATTAATTAATAAAAGGTAGGTACCTAACTATTTTGCTCCAATATCAGCCTCTCTGTCTTAACTTCACATACAGCTGTTTGTATTACGAGTATAAAGGGGTTGGGTGGTTGGTTTACCCAAATATCAAACTTCAGCCGAGCCCATGCACCACTGCAAATATCTCGACATACGATTCGGCCCACACCAGTGGCGGATCAAACGCTAGAGAGGCCCCACGCGCAGAAGCATTCGAGAGGCCCCCTGGAGGACCAAATTTTTTGTGCTCTCGTTTCGAACGATCTGATTTAAAAACGAGTGGGTTGTGGCCAACGCTATACTCCTCGCTAACAAGTCACTCTACAAAGTATTATCAAATAATTTTGTATTGAATATTTTGAACATTTCTATAAAATGAGTTATTACAAATTTTTTATTTAATTATTTTATTACGAAAACTTGATATTGAAAATGGTCATTGGGTGACCGAAACTAGTCAATGTCATTTAATAACTAGTAGAACTAAAACCTGGTGTTTTATTTCAACATTACAATTCATATAATTTATAAAAAAGTAAATAAAATAAATAAATGATAGATCTTAAAGTGTTAATATTATATTTGAGGGTTCCAAGATTTCGAGGCTTCAAACGCGTGTCTTTTGCTCTTATGGGGTAATCCGCCACTTCAATAGCCCACACCACAATAACTCCAAATTTGGGTCTTCGTGATGTACTTACATATTCACCTAAACAATTCAAAATACACTTTGTGGCTGGAGTGTTTCGTCAAAGATATAATGTACTTGATTTAAATACTTTGGACATAGACTTCTACGTATAATGCTGGATAATAATAATTATAACATCGCTGCAATTTCTTATTATTTTATATAGACGATATTAATTTCTTTATTTTATTTTACTTTTTTATAGCGTTTCGGGGCTATTTGCAAGTACTTTCTTCTTCTTCTTCTTCAGCCTGTTTTTTCCATTCTTGGACAAAGGCCTCCCCCTTGATCCTCCACAACTCCCTGTCTTGGGCACACTGCATCCATCTCCCTCCGGCATACTTCGTGATGTCTGCCGACACCTCTTCAGCTTGTTCTCGGTCGCCATTCTATGATTTTTTTGGTCCATCGTGAATCCTGGCATCTGCCAATATGCCCAGCCCAGCTCCACTTAAGGCCAAATATTTAAGTAGGTACTTTGTCAAATATCAATTTAACACGCACCCTATAACAAGTTGTCTCATTCTGGAAACTTATGCGGTCTTACTTATAAGATTTCTTTAAAAGCTTACTAATCACGCAACTAGATAAACACGACTAAAATAGTTAATCGGTATTAAAAAATCTTACTTATAAACGTATACTAAGATATGACCAACTAGTTCACCGAATTATTTACGAACACCCTCATTTATTTTTTTCATATGGCCGCATTGGCTTCACAGATGTCAAAAAATATATAAATGCATGTAATTTTTGGATAACTCACATCGAAAAAGGAAATCAAACACCGCAGTGTGCCGTGTTGGGTCAATTTAAACACAATTGCGATGAAGAATAACAAGGGTATACGTTATATGGATTATTTTTTTCTTTCAATCTCAAATATGCGTCGGAACATAATATGTGAAAGATCCGCTAATTTGAAGTTGTTGGTATGACGCATTAGTCAAGCGTTAAACAACCTCTCGACCCGTCCTAACTTGACAACTATTAAATAAAAGATAGTCACGTTTTTAAGTAAGCCTTTTCGTTAATCGCGCTGTATTACCAATTACTATAGATAGTTTACGTTTATAAGTAGACGGTTTGTATTTATCGTCACACAGAGCCATACTGAAAGCACGATTAAAAATTGTGTCTCTATCGGGAATCAAACCGGAGACCTATCGCTCGGGAGTCAAATAACCAACCAATGGAGCCACGAAGGACATGACATACATTTTTTGCCGCATTCACATCCATACATTGCGTCTTAGATGCTCTCCTATTATTATGACTATGTATGTATAATGTATATTGCTAATTTCAAAACTTTTTTCCGGTATTTAAAATCTTTATATTTTTATAGATTATGCTATATGATTTTTATAGTGTGTAGTGATTTTATCATTTTTACCCGACCTACCAGTGTTTCTATTAAAGAGAAGTATGAATTTCATGTCATCTCATTTTTGATAATCTTCTACGATGAGAACAGAATCCAGGATGTCGGCACAGAAGTTAAACAACTAACCACAGCGTCACAGAGGTCGACTATATCCTAGACTTATCCTAGAATATATCTCAATTTAAATAGAATCCTGAAGATGTCTTTCAATTAACTCTAAAAATATTTCTCTGGAATTGATAGTCGCTGTTATACGATTAATAAAAGTCAATTAAACAGTTGAATTCCGTACATTCACCAATCAAATGCATCTCAAGTGGATATGTAATTGATAGCACATTAAACATGATCACACCATCCTATATAACGTATGGTATAAGCTAAATAGTGCAAATTGAATGCATATTATACCTACAAAGTGGTATAATTTGTAAGGGATGTCAACATAGTAATGTGCATTTAGACGTTTAAGTGCACTACTTGACATATTTTTCATCATCAAACATCACGTTTATTTTTGAAGTATATTCTATCAGATATAACCCAAATGTCGATTTGTTCAATAGAGTTTATTTCTCTCAACAAATCGACATTGTTTCAAGCCAATATCCGCGAGATTTGTATGGCCAGGTCTATATTTTTCAATTTTGAATTAAAAAAAAACACCAACACCAACATCACATTGTCTATATTTCCAGGCTGCGCTTTGGTCATATGTGACTGGATAGCCATCTGTTCCGTCTCGATATAGTGGAGTCCCCGTTCTGCGAATGTGGAAGGAATGAAGATACGCAGGATCACGTTATGTTTGGTTGTCCAATCAGGGATGCGCTAGACATTTATTTTAGGTTTGAGAATGTCCAATACCCCAGAGGCAAGTCTTGTCCATTCGGCGAAATCAAAACCCTCACGATTACCCATATCATAGATATAATTATCATGGATATAATTATCATGGATATAATTATCATGGATATAATTATCATGGATATAATTATTATCATAATATCTTTAGATGTCATAGAACTCAATATGATTATTATATCCATGATATGGGTAATCAATAGGGTTTTGATTTCGCCGGTCGGACCAAGCTTCCCCCCCCCCCCCCCCCATTTCCACTGTTTACCTTCTTGTGCTGAACTCTCCTCAAGTTCATGGTTTAATATTTAAGTATATTATGAAGAATATGACTATTATTTGTTTTTTTTTGTGAGTAAATCTGTGTAATCTAATATTTCTGATAAGTAAAGGCTGCAACATCCTTTTTGGGTGACCAGCCTAAGAGAAAAAAAAACAACTTAGAGGCATCGCAACATATATTATGATATCCATCCGTCGATTCGTTCAAGAGAATTGGCAAAAAACACCAACTTAGACGCTTCGCAGCATATAATGTTATCCAATTATCGATTTGTTCAAGATAATTAATTTCTTAAAATGAATCGACATTTAAAAATACGCACATTATAGTAAGTAGTATGTAAGTATATCTCAAACTTTTTTTTACAATTTTTGTAAATAATGAATTAAGTGACGACATCGTTTCATACAATTTGTCTGGCAGTATACTCAATCCGTCTTACTTATAAACGTAAACTATCTATAGTACCTGGTAATAGAGCGTGATTAACGAAAAAATTGTACTATTAAACCGTGACTGTCTTTATTAAACCTTTATTTCGTAGACGTCAAGTTAGGACAGGTCGAGAGGATGTTTATCGCTTGACTTAAGCGTCATACCAAATATTTCAAATTGGTGGATCTATCACATATAATTCGACGCATACTTGAGTTTGACAGAAAAATTTAATACTTACTTAAATTGACTCAACATGGCAAAACGTGGTGTTTTTTTTCATTTTTCGATGTCAGTTATCCAAAAATTACAAAAATTTAAATATTTTTTGACATCTGTGAAACCACTAAAATAAATAAGGGTGTTCGTAAACAATACGGTGAACTAGTTAGTCACATCTTAGTATCCGTCTATAAGTAAGATTTTTTTAATACCGATCTTAACTATTTTAGTCGCGATTATCTAGTTCCGCGTTTAGTAAACTTTTAACGAAAAGCTTTTAAAGACCGAATACCAAAGAAAGTCCTGTGTAGGCATCCAGGTGGAAGAAGAAACGTTTGAAGACCGCGGCTGCGATGGGAGGACAAAGTTGGAAGGGATGCTTCCCAACTTTTGCAAGTACCGAGCAGTTGGAGAGTTGCTGCGGACGATAGAAGAAGCTGGAGGCTAAGACTGACGGAGACCAAGGCTCGATATGGGCTGTAGCGCCATCGAAGAAGAACACCGAATATCTTCATGAACTCTCAATAGTTAAACATACATACATCAAGCTGTTTACATATTCGGGGTAGGAAAAATGTACTGATCTCCTCACTTTTTTATCCAGACATACATACATGTTTTGTATAGAAAACAAAATGACTGGGAATAGATAGTGTGGTACGATCAGCAGATCGAAGAGGAGACTGACCGTGATTTACAAGAAAATCTTAACGTTTAAATTATGTAGAGTTTGTTATATGTAAGTAACGCATTTTATAACTTATATTTTCCGCACAATCCATTTTACGAATCTCGTCTGTATACACATCGAACTAATTCTATAAACATTACAATCTTATATTACATGCAAAAAAAACTTTTCGCATTCGAAGGATCGCTTAAGGTTCCCGTTACCACGGTAAGACAAATTGAATATTAATGTAATATGTATGATAAAAGTGCGTCATACATTCTGAAATGATTCAGGTATGGAAGG
Source organism: Molanna angustata (assembly GCA_963576475.1). NCBI lineage: Eukaryota > Metazoa > Arthropoda > Insecta > Trichoptera > Molannidae > Molanna > Molanna angustata. The sequence goes on along the minus strand of OY754986.1, from coordinate 11,819,614 downwards.
CGCTGTGCGTAATCGAGAGAAGTCTTGAAGGCCTGGAAAAAGGAAATTGGAAAAGTTGATTACCGAGTGGAAGCGTCCAATAAATCAGATGTATGGAATAATGATTCTAAAATGTTACGAATATTTATTCGTTATTTATCAATTTCAATACATTTTTATTCCACGCGTCGATGGTTTTATTATTTTTCTTTATCAGTGTTTTCTTTATCGTCGAAGAAAGACGCCTCCGGTAGCATAATCCCACAATATACCTACATGAAAGGTTGATATAAATTTATTTTGTGTTGTGTTGTAGGTAGGTACATACTTCTATGATTATTTAATTAACATCAATTGTGGACTAAAGTAATTGGTTTGTCTTTTTTTCATTTCATGGTGTATTCTGTTTAAAAAAAACTGTATTTGTCCCTTAAATAAATAAATAAATAATTAAAAAAATAAATTAACAAACAAACAAATAAATAAATGAATAAATAAAAAAAAACAATAATAAATAAAATAAATAAAGTTTTAGGTCTACTAAACTTTTATACTCAGAATTTTGAATTTTTGTTTCAGTCAGGGGTTATCAACATTTGAATTTTTACTTTATTTTTCCATATATCTCTCAGAAATCATAAAATATAGAACGCTGAAAATTGGTATGAATATAGACAAATACAAAACCTCAAATACGTTTTTTCAAAAAAATTACAGAGATTCTCAAACATTTTTTATTTAGTAAAATATTTTTTATGATAAATTTATGTGTTTTACTGCCTATATTTCCAATTTTTTTAAAAATATCAAAAAAGCCGAAACACCTCCATTTAATTTTGTATAAAATATAATACATTGTAGTAGTACATCTCAAATTTTTTTTAACAATTTTTATAAAAGTTGAATTTAGTGACGACATCGATTCGTACAATTTGTATGGCAGTCGCCTATACACAATAATATGTATAGGCGACTTAATAGTTTGATACTTAATCTCCAAAAAAAAAATACAGAACCATCATGCTGTTTTCATCTTCCGGGTAGGAAAAGAGGACTGACCTCCATACTGACCTATCTTGATATACATACCAACATGTGTTAAAATTTTCAATAATTTGGATTTATGTGTTTATAGTTTGATTCTTATTCTTCAACTATACATAATATCGCTATCGACAGTTGGATCTCATGTGTTACATGCAACTAGTTTTAATTGAAGAAACCATTTTCGGCTCAACTTTCATACAAATAATGAATATTTTTCGCTACTTCTACCACCACCCGCTCTGCATATGGGGACATTAAACGGCCCCTTCACAGAACGTTAAAAAAATATTATGACACCCGAACTAGCTACCTGCGTTTTAGCCAAACCTTTGTTATCAGTAATAAAGGTTTTATCTATTTATTACTGTACTGTTTGGCTATGTGCACAAAACCAAATATTTTGTAGTCACGATAGTTCGGTAAATTTTGTTACTATTAACATTTTTTTTCAGTGCAGGTGAGCGACAAAAAAAAACAGATAATTGTCTCGTAAAGAGTTTGTTGTTGGACACAATCGACTTGTTTCTATAGGCTTTGTATCCGCTCAGCTCCATAATTTCTCTCAACACCATTTTTAATATTATTTTTATTTAAAATTACTTTTGGATTTCATTATGACATCGACTTCAAATTCGTTTCCCAGACGAAACTTCTTTAGGCTTATCGGATATAATCCCTTAGTCCTGTGTGTATTACTAAATTAAACTCTTCGATAATAATTAATCATTTTACAGAATTGGCTTTATGAATTTGATTATGGAAAATTGGATTATTTTCATCACTTCAGTATCCATATCTGGCAAATTATAAAGTAGTTTATAAAGCTTGTCAAATATCGTTATAGTTAACCACTGAAACGGACGCATAGTACCTACCTACTATTTAGAAGTAATTTATAAGCAAATTGGAAAAACAGAATTGCACAAGCCTTAATTATAAATTCCTCTTCTTCCCCAGTCCATTTCTTCCCATTATGTGGGGTCTGCCCTCCATGTCCTCATTCGCCGAGTCTTGCGCTCCTGCGCGTATTGTTCGCGCAAGTCTATCTCCAGCAACTCTCTTCTGATTCCATTCTCTCCTGATTTTTCTGTTATGTTTTGTCTTTTTAGGTTGTTTTATTATGTTTTTCCTTTTTTATTGAGTTTATTATTGAAATGTATCTGAAGCATGGTTTTAACAATTAACTACACTGTGAATGCTATAGTTACCTAATTATTTTTTATTCTGTAAGGGTAATTTAATTAATTATGATTTACTAATTATGCATAATATGTAGTAAACACCTGTTATTTGAGCATTAGAACTATTATGCTGATTCTCACTGCCTATATGTTTTATGTGTATTCCTATGTTCTGTTGATGTCACTTATTACATTATGTTGTAAACACCTGTTATTTGAGCATTGGAACGACTATGCTGATTCTCACTGTCTATATGTTTTATGTGTATGTATGTATGTAGGTATGTATGTATGTGTGTATGTATGTATGTATGTATGTATGTATGTATGTATGTATGTGTGTGTGTGTGTATGTATGTATGTATGTATGTATGTATGTATGTATGTATGTGTATATGTGTGTATGTATGTACAATGTACATATGTTTGTATGTATGTATGTATGTGTGTGTATATGTATGTATGAATGTATCTATGTATGTATGTATGTATGTATGTATGTATGTATGTATGTATGTATGTATGTATGTATGTATGTATGTATGTATGTATGTGTGTATGTATGTATGTATGTATGTATGTATGTATGTATGTGTGTGTATGGGGAATGTATGGGGATGTACCTATATGTACTTGTCTCTAGGACAAAAAATTATGTTTAAAAAAATAGTTAAAAAAATCATACAGAGATGCTTTCGAAACTGAAAACGTAAAGAGAATATTTGGAAATTGTCTCTCAAAACTCATTTGCTTTGTAAAGAGCATATCTGATTCTATTTACGCTGAGTCTGTTCCTATGGTTACTTTCCCACAACATATCTTCCTACAATGGGTGTTGCCACATTTGCATATTATTTAAACAAAGGTAATATCATGATCATTTTCATATTTTATTTTCGTTAAACATCAAAGGATCATTGTATGGACTTGAAAAATTCAGAGTATTAGAATTCGGGTAAGAATGTAATCCCATGTGAATATTTTATCAAACATTTTAAAAAAACAACGGAAAATATATATCTACTAATTTGTTTTTGAAACGAGTATATTAACATCCTCAAATATTTGTTGAATAAATTATAAAAATATATTAATCGAATTTTAAAAAATGAGAGTTTTTCTTGTGGCAACAAAGAATTTGCCGCCTTAGTACCTTCTTTTTTACTAGTTTGGAAGGGAATTAAACTAAGGATTTATGACAGAGGCAGATATTATTCAGTAAACGGGGAAATACTTATATGTTGTAAATGATTTTCATACTTCGAATGCTGTTGATCATGATGAGTAATGGAACTTTTGTTGAAAATATTCAGATTTATATTGACCCAAAAACTATCCCAAAACTGACTTTTGAGAAATAAATTTGAAATAAAAGATTTTATACCTAAATTGTAATTATCCAAACCTGGGAGCTCGTAGTCTGATCCAAGCGGCGATATCAAAACCCTCGTGATTACCCATATCATGGATATAATCATCAGATTGAATTCTATGACATCTTTATTATAGAACTCAATATAATAATTTATTATATCCATGATATGGGTAATCGTGAGGGTTTTGATTTCGCCGGTTGAACCAGACTTGCCCCCCTGGTCTACTGGCGAAATCAAAACCATCCATGTTTACAAGTTTGATTTTTTTTTGTATTCACCCTGGAATGCTTATGAAAGCCCAGCGATAAAGTCGTCGCCTCACATGCATGAGGTCGATGGTTCGAATCCGGGCGGGGCACGCACCTCTGGATTTGAAAAAAATCTATGTGCTGATTTATATCACTAGCTATGTGTAGCCATGATCCAAATTGTCTGGTTCCCCTTTGTAAGGGTTACAAAGGTCAGATGGCAGTCTCTTCAATGTAATAACCAGACTCGCCAATTCTAGGATCATGGTCAAAGCGTACCCCGATAGAAACCGGACAAAAGCGCTAAGGGGAAAGAAGAATTAACCCTGGAATGCTTCACGGGGTAATTAATTACCCCAAGTCACTACATATTATATCAACCAACTAGGTATTTCTATTGACAAACTTTTTTACATCTCAATATAGACGTAGATGGAATAATTTAGGAAAAACAAGGAACTCACAGCAACAACAGGGCTTACGACCTGTCATCAGCTGGCTAACGTGATCACTTTATGCGCTTGCACAACGTTTACCATGTTCCCTATCAATCCAATTTATCTATATATTATGATTATGAAAAAAATGTTCATTTGAAAATCAGCTGAAAAAAGCGTTTTTCAACTTATTTTCAAATGAATATGGATTGATAGAGAACTCAATAGGAAGGCAGAATTGGTGAACGTTGCGCGAGCGCATAAAGTGATCGCGTAAACCAGCCGATGACAAGTTGTAGCCCTTGTAGGTGCCTTAAATTCCTAGTTCTCCTAAATTATTCCGTCTACGTCTCTATTGAGATGTAGAAAAATTGTCATAAAAATATCTTTGGCTCCCGACAGTGAAAAAAATTCAATGTTTGCAAATATTTATTTTATTTTTATTTTATTTTTATTGGTTGATAGAGAGTTATGCAGTTTACACAATTTATAAAACAGACAATGTACATTATTTTTTAACAGATTTTTAATTATCTCAATAGAGACGAAGTTGAAATATTTAAAAATAAGGATTTTTACTACAGCCGTCTATGTGTGAAATTATGAACAACATTTTTATTATTTTTATTTATTTTTGTTGTAACGCCATCTATTGAGAGAATTGTTTTTTTTTGTAAATAATGAGAGCAACAATTCTTATACCTGAGGTGACAATGCATTTTTCGCACCCACCCTGAATCACCCTTGAATTGCGCCAGACTTATAAGGTCATTTTTGTCTTATTTACCTACTTGTACCAATGTGGAAGTAATCGAATATTTTTATTATTGCATATGCGCAAACATTGGATTTTTTTCCCTGTCGGGAGTCAAAGATATTTTTTAACAGATTTTTAATTATCTCAATAGAGACGAATTTGGAATATTTACTGTAGGAGAACCGGGAAATCAAGGCACCTACAGGGCTTACGACCTGTCATCGGCTGGTTTACGTGATCACTTTATGCGCTTGTATGCCAATGTTCATTGCTTTATTAGTGGTCCAGTGAAAACTCCATGCATTATTCAATAGGATAATTAATATTGATTTCAAAAAATACAAATAATGCATAATTAATTTACTAATAGGTACATAAAAATCACTTAAATAAGACAGATAATTAAATCAAAGCACTAGGAAAGATAGGAAAAGACAGAGGTCCTAAACGCACTGAGAGATAAAATATTGGATATAATTCGATTATAATTCGCCTATTTGAAATGGAAGCTCAATCCTAATATCAAACCGGATTCGCTTGATTTCAACCAAACGGACAGAGTTCAATTTGAAATTGTGTTTTGAAACAAATATCAAACATTTAAAGTAAAATTTGAACATTCTTGAAATTAGAGCACTTCAGTAGCACAGTCAGTAGTTGGAAATTCAAATAAATCTGTCGTAGCAAACAATTATATTATATGCGGGTAATTACTATTTCTGAACCAAATTAACGGAGTTTTAAATTTCTACCCATTTAACATTATTGTAAATTAGATTTACAAAGGATCTCTTAATACAATGAATGGGTAATGAATAATGTCAATAACTCTTTAAATAAATAAATATATTTATGTAAAAATTAATATGTGGACATAAGGAAAAAATGTAAGATAAAGAAAGATGTTATTAATATAATGAAAGTGAACACATTGAGATGGTTTGGCCACATGGGGAGAACGAATGAGGAACACCTGACGAAGAAAATATACATTGCGGACAGGAATGGAATGAGAGGTCGGGGCCGCCCAAGGAAGGGATGGCACGTCCATGTGAACGGTATTTTGAAAGACGAAAATGTTAGAAGCGTGAACAGCAGACGAACATGTATAAGACGATTTATGAATGTTGACGAGGCGATCTATGTATGTCAAGATAGAAGTAAGCGGCGTTCGGTTCTCTCTGCCTACCCCGTGAGGGACATGGCATGATGGTATGTATGTATGAATATGTCCTTGTAATAAGTATATATATATATATATATATATATATATATATATATATATATATATATATATATATATATATATATATATATATATATATATATATATATATATATATATATATATATATATATATATATATATATATATATATATATATATATATATATATATATATATATATATATATATATATATATATATATATATATATATATATATATATATATATATACATCCTCATACATTCGCTAAACTAAGCATAAGCGCTTGTGCTATAGGTGAACGAAATCGATCGTGGCAGGATTCGAACTCGCGACCACCGGATTACTAATGTATGTATGGTTGGATAATTTATATAGCGCCGTTTTCTCGAGAACTTACCTCAGGGGCGCTTTGAATTAGTTTTACATGTTAGTAAAAGCTTAAAATCTAGGTTATTGATCTGAAATTAAATTAAAAATACATACATCCCATCACGCCATGTCCCTAGCGGGGTAAGCAGAGAGAATCGAACGCCACATTTTTCTCTCCTGTCACGCATCCCTCGCCTCGTCCACATTCATTAAATTAAAAATAAACAGGTAAAAGCGATGTATACAATAGTTTATTCCATTTAATTGAATCTAATGCCATGAAACGTTGAGAAATAGAGCAGGTTTTCACGGAGCAGTTAATTACAGTTTTATACTTATAATTATTTCCTTGCATCCAGTACAAATAATTTAACAAGTTTTCTAGTCAGGAGAAGCAAACTTGGATAAATAATTCCTATAATTATTTCTCATACGTGTACATTGTCATCCCTTGCCTCAATTATGCTTGTGCTGTAAGTAAAAAAGAAGTCGGTCGAGGCAGGATTTGTACTTCAGCACTGGATTACTAAATTAGCGCGCTAACCCCTCTGCCTCCGGTTAATTTTATAATCTATTTTGTATAATGAGGAATCGCAGGGGAATGATGATACCAAAAAGAAACTATTCAACCGTTTTCGCGTCTGTTTCACCAATACAACCCTTTCTTCAAACTTAGATTATTTTCTTGAATATAGGACTCGTTCAAGTTTAACGTTTTCTTGTGCATATTTTATAGATCTTAAATCAATCGTATCATTGCTTAGTTACTATTTGCAACATGACTATTGACTATACATAATCTGACGCTTAGCCAGTTTTGGCCATAAAAAACCTAAGTTTCGGATTAAACTCATATCTTATGCAGTTACACCATAATCTCTTGTCCACTTAATTTTATAAAATAAATTATTTAACCCTGTATATTATTTGTTTATCATGTTTAGCCATGCAAAACAAATATAAAATAAAAACATTTTTGGGACACATGAAGTACAAATTTGGTAATAATTCCAAGCATGAATTGGAGACTTTGCAAACAAGACGAATGACCTCAGTAGCCTAAATGGGCCTACACACGACCAACTTGGTTGACAACCTTGTCATCGACATGCCGTGTTGACGACAATGTTGAACGTCTGTGGGCATGTTGGCGGTTGATATTTCATGTTAACAACAATGTTGAGACAATATCAAATCGGTTTGATATTAAGTGGGCGGAGCTTGATGTTGGTGACGATGTTTAGCGTGTGTGGGGCGGTTGACAACCAAGTTGATCAACATCTCTTCTTCTTCTTCTTTTGCTTACATGGCATTCCACCCAATCATTAGGATGATTTCTGCCAGTTTCAAAAAAATTTTATTGAATTATTTAAGAAGTAAAGGTTATTTTATTGCATTATAGATTGAAGCCATTAAGGCGAAGAAATTGGTATGTTTCAATTTTTTGAACGCGACGGAACAATAAAGTAGGTACCTACCTATGTATAAGTTTAAACTAGCACAGTGTATTTATTGCCTGTTTATTAATTTTATTTTTTGTTCATATTTGTTGATGTAAATATTTAATAATCTTGTATGTAGGTACCTAAGTGATTATCCTATGTTTAGTTAATATATTTTATTTTAAATATTACATATGTGTACTTCTAATTATTAACTATCGCTCACTTTTGTTTTTTTTTCTGTTTATAATATAATATTATATAATTTGATTTTAAAGTTTTTAATTTGAAAATAACCCAATACAATAACAATAACCCGATTATAAATTCACTTTAAAAGAAACAAAAGATTCACGCACGAACTTGTTGATTCAATAGAAAGATCATCGGAAATGATGTTGATCAACTTGGTTGTCAACCTCCCGTTCGTTATTCAACATTGTTGTCAACAAGGTCGACAAAATAACATTGTTGTCAACCAAGTTTGTCGTCTGAAGGCCGCTTTACTCTTTAAACTTGTTTAGTTTGTCGATCGACAATTCTTGATAGAACTCCATTGTACGTTGATATGTTATAAAAATATAAAAATACTTGGTTATAGTTCTATTGTATTTATTAGATTATTGACGCGTTTCGTGCAAAGAGATTTTTCTGACGATGTGCTTTGCACGAAACGCGTCAATAATCTAATAATAAATACAATAGAACTATAACCAAGTATTTTTATATTTTTATAACATATCAACTTTAAACTTGAATCCGATCCCGATTTCAAATTTTCATTTAGAACTTACCTATCTGCCGCCTGCGTACATTCAAATGAACGATTATTACTTGTTTATTATTATTTTTTCCAGGTATTATTGTTAAGCGCCCTTGAGGTGGATACACAAAAATGGCGCTATAGAAATTATCCATTTATTATATTATTATTAAAACATACCTACCTATCTCATTCATTCTCCGTTACAAAGGTAGGTTCTTAGCGAATCGGATCGTATTGGGATCGGATTTGCAGTGGAGAGTAAGACCACTGACTTAATGTACCTTTATGACATAATTAATTCCAATATCGACTGTACAGACCTTCTATAAATTATTATTTTTAGACAAAACACAAACGCCTCAAAGAATTCGCCATTGTACCGATGCCTTACCATATATAATAATTTGAAAAGGATCAGGTCCGTGGACATATCCTGTATGTCCAGGACCCTTTTTAGGAGCCATATTAGACAGGAAATATTCATTCTTTTGTTACCAGCAGTGAGTACACGTATTATTAAATAAAAGGATGGCTGATCAAGTTACAATTACTTATTTTATTCTTATTTATTATATGATCTAAAGGTCCCGACTTCGATTCCCGATGGAGACACAATTTTTAATTGTGTTTTCGTACAGGACCTGTGAGACGATAAAAATTGTAAGTCTTCAGTGCGTGTTAAATTAATATTTGACAAAGTACCTTTTGGTTGCCCGAGAAGCAATATTAAATTAAATGCAATTTTAAATCATTTTTTTTGTACATTCCTCCTTTTTTAAATATATGCATAAAAAAAATAAAAAATGTTTTATAGTTGAACGCCATAGTATCAACCAATTTACATAAGAATTAATTGAAGATATACCTAATACAAAATCAGCTTATTAAAACTTTTAATATTATCAATAATCATTATTAATGCTTGATATTTTGAAAAATAAAAAACAAAAACACCGTTTTCAAAAATAACAATACGGTTGTTAGAGAAGCTGACTTGAAATCAATATGATCAAAAGAATATCTTTGAATGTTAAAATGAGAGAAATCTTTTCTACCTAATTTGTTAAATTTTCTTTAATACTCTGTATCTCAACAGCGAGTACTTCCTGAATAGGTAGGTATGTAGGTAGAATTGAAAGGTCACACAAGATGCTTTAGAAAGTCCTTTTGTAGTATTTTTTAGCGTTTGTTTATCAAACCTTGTAAAGTATTTAAAGTGTTCTCCGTTTTCACTAAAATATAACTCAAAGAAACAAAATATAACTCAATGTATGGAAGTGACAGTTGCCAGTCACGTGACAACAGTCACTTCCATACATTGAGTTAACTTTTTTTGTTTCTTTTCTTGAGCTTAATGACACGTTGTCTAGGCGGGCAGGTAATTATTTTATTTTATTAGAGCTTTTTACCAGATTCCTAACTTGTGAAATGAAAACGCTTTTTTAAAACGGCAAAAATTCAGTTGTATTTGTGTTTGTAAGAATGCAAGTTTTACTACATGTACAACTTGCATATTAATGAATATTCAATTCCTTAAAGTATGCAAGCGCAGAAATATCATAGAAGAAATATTCAACAAAATATTGTATTGATTTATTTAAAACATACATAATATTATCAATAAAGAAAGTATACTAAAGACAACTACTTTACTAGACAGAGTCTGTTCCGAAACAACTCCCTGTATAGTTTATAATATATACTTTATTTATTTATTGAGAGAATAGTTTGCATAGTTATGTATTATATTTTATAATTATAAAATGTATTCATAATATTACACATACATATTATACAGAACAAAATGTAAGACCGATATCTACAATAATTATTGACATAGTATTTGTCGTGTTTGACTTGCTTTTATTAGTGACTTAGAATTGTTTGATAGTAACTTTGTCCTTTAGTTTGTTCCTTTTTAAAAAAATGAATTACTTATTTTTTAGTACCTAAGCAAAGTTAATTAGCTTGTAGAAAAGAAGAGATTTAACTTACTTTTTAGGTTATGGACATTCTGGGTGAGATGGCATATATGTATGTACACTATACTAGGGCATAGGGCATATTCCATCTCACCCAATGTGTATGCCATCTCACCTTCAGCCTTCAGTGCCTGAGAACTCTCTGGTGAACGACAAACAAAAGCTAGGCCTTCAGTGCCCCAAAACTTTCTGGTGAACCACCGAACAGAAGCTAAGCTACCAATCCAATGGCAGAACTGAGTACTGTTTAACAATAGCAAATATTTCACTATTGCCCAAATCTATCTGTATCCTTTTTTTATATTTTTCTAATTAATTTACTTTTTCTTAACTTTACTTTATTCACATAAAATTAATTGATAAAAATAAAAAAAATAATAGTTTTTTCGGAACTATATTCAGGCAGATACAAATGCGTTCAATTGTTGCATCCATATTCAACAGAATTAAATGAAATAGGATCGGTGGATATTCTTGAAAATAATATTATCCAAGTTTTGTTTTCAAATATTATGGGAATTTATCAATTTAATTTGTATCTTGGAAATTGAATTGGAATACCTAATTAATTAAGTTGAAGAAAGGACGGGGCAACGCGACAGAGTGTAATTTACATCTGAACGTATTAAATCTTATAATTCTCATCTTTTACGTCTAGCGTTTGCGATCTCCTTATTCTTTTTTTACTCCACGCTACCATTAAATTATGTGGATTTTCAACTAGTATCATGGTGATTATTTTTTCTGATGGATCACAATTTATCCGTATGTATATATGTAGGTAGTGTGACAGAGTCAATTAAATACCCTGTTATATACTCTTATGTTAGTAATACGGGTATTTTCGATTGTATTAAAATTTTGAAAATAAATTATACACTCAAAATGAGTTTGTTCAAATTCAATTTTGGATGGAATCTGACTAGCACTTTTGAAGTCATAATTTTATATTTTTTTTAACTCTAAAATTGGACATGGCAGAAGACGTATGAAAGTAAAATTAACGCTTTGGAAATGAGGTACCTAAGACAAATACCTATGTGACAAAACAATCTATGTATGATATAGTAGAATGAAAATCAATGCTTTGCAATGGTTCGGACATGTAGAGAGAATGAGAGAACGCCTGACAAAGAAAGCATACAAGGCTGAAAAGAGTGGACCGAGATTTTGAGATCGGTCGGGATAGAGTTGGCATGATCATATAAATGAGATTTTGAAAGATGATTATATACGAAGTAATAACAATAAGAGAGCATGTATGACGCAATGCGTGGATGTAAATGAGGCAAAAAAGTCTGTCAAGATAGAAAAGTCTGACGTTCGATTCTATCAACCTACATAAAATAGGGAAACCCCGTGATAGTTTATTTATATTACGAAAACTAGTCTGCTCTTATTTAACTAGTTGCATGTAACACATGAGATCCAACTGTCGATGGCGATAGTATGCATAATTAAAGAAAACGTACTATAAACACTTGATAACCCCTGACTGTAACAAAAATTCAAAATTCTGAGTATAAAAGTTTTGTAGGCCTATTACTGTTTATATATTCAGAAATTTAGGGCGGATCAAAAGTTATAAGGGGGGCCGGACACACACACAGACACACAAAATGTTCTACTTCAAATTCTGAATTCATCCATATATATAAAATATATGCTACGAAGCCTCTGAGTTGATGTTTTTGGCATGCAAAAAGTCCACTACACCATACAAAATGTTCCTTCATACACGCGTCTTGGATTTAAACTGCCTCTTCCTTCAAAAGAATTACATTCTCTTGAACGAATCGACGATTGGATTAACTTTTCATATTATAATATCAATATAAAATCGATAGAACTTATAGTTCGAGCTGAACAGAGGATTATTATAATTATTTTATATTATATTTTTTAACATAATCTTTAATTTAAAAAAATTACTCATATAAGTTATAATGCCTCATTCCATTATTCATTACAGTATTGTGTACTATCTGGATACAAATGAAGAATTACTCATATAAGTTATAATGCCTCATTCCATTATTCATTACAGTATTGTGTACTATCTGGATACAAATGAAGAATTACTCATATAAGTTATAATGCCTCATTCCATTATTCATTACAGTATTGTGTACTATCTGGATACAAATGAAGAATTACTCATATAAGTTATAATGCCTCATTCCATTATTCATTACAGTATTGTGTACTATCTGGATACAAATGAAGAATTACTCATATAAGTTATAATGCCTCATTCCATTATTCATTACAGTATTGTGTACTATCTGGATACAAATGAAGAATTACTCATATAAGTTATAATGCCTCATTCCATTATTCATTACAGTATTGTGTACTATCTGGATACAAATGAAGAATTACTCATATAAGTTATAATGCCTCATTCCATTATTCATTACAGTATTGTGTACTATCTGGATACAAATGAAGAATTACTCATATAAGTTATAATGCCTCATTCCATTATTCATTACAGTATTGTGTACTATCTGGATACAAATGAAGAATTATTAAATAAACTGGAACGATTTAAATTTTCAATAAATATGATTGTGTTTCGACATAAATAAACTTCGTTGGCCGAAGAAAAGAGATCGTCGTTACATTTATCTGCTGTCATTGCTTTAAAAGATTATTTACAACCCCCATTCACCACAATATTAAAAAAAATAACGTCGTTTTACCCCCTTCAATCGGCTGAACGTACCACACTAGCTATCCCCATTCACAGTACAGAAGTTTTCAGTTCTTCCTTTCAAGTATAATCAGCTTGTATTCGAATGGCCTAAGGATGAGGTAACGTCATCTCAGTCCATGTAAATATTTAAAATAAACTAAAAAACTTTTTTTGACAAATAGTTCCTGATTCCAGGTGGACTAAGAAAGTGCTAGAATGGTGACTTAGAACGGGCAAAAGAAGTGTTGGTAGGCCTCAAACAAGATGGTCTGATGATATTAGACGAGTGGCTGGAGGCGGATGGATGAGGTCTGCCCAAGATAGGGAGCTGTGGAGGTCTCAGGGGGAGGCCTATGTCCATTACTGGACAAAGGAGGTATGAAAAAGAAGTTCCAGAGAATTTTTTTTCCACTAAATACCTACTATTGCACCAATTTTACTTTAGAGACTTCACGTTGGTTAGAAGAAATTATCCTATGGCAATAAACCTGCCTTTATGCACTTGCTGTAGGTAAATGAAGTTCTATAAATAACATTAAAAAGGCATAATTGGTGAACGTTGCGCAAGCGCATAAAGTGATCACGTAAACCAGCCGATGACAGGTCGTAAGCCCTGTAAGTGCCTTGATTTCCCGGATCTCCTACAGTAAATATTCCAACTTCGTCTCTATTGAGATAATTAAAAATCTGTTAAAAAATACCTTTGACTCCCGACAGGGAAAAAAATCCACTGTTTGCGCATATGCAATAATAAAAATATTCGATTACTTACACATTGGTACAAGTAGGTAAATAAGACAAAAATGACCTTATAAGTCTGGCGCAATTCAGGGGTGACTTCTATGCGAAAAATGCATTTGTCACCTCAGGTATAAGAATTGTTGCTCTCATTATTTACAAAAAACCAATTCTCTCAATAGATGGCGTTACAACAAAAATAAATAAAAAATAATAAGAATGTTGTTCATAATTTCACACATAGATGGCTGTAGTAATAATTCCTTATTTTCAAGCGAAAAGAATTTCAGTATTACAATATATAGAACTTTCAAAATTGAATTGATAGGAATCTCATTAAAAAGGCATAATTGGTAAACGTTGCGCAAGCGCATAAAGTGATCACGTAAACCAGCCGATGACAGTTCGTAAGCCCTGTAGGTGCCTTGATTTCCCGGTTCTCCTACAGTAAATATTCCAACTTCGTCTCTATTGAGATTATTAAAAATCTGTTAAAAAATAAATATGTCTTTTATCAAAATCTTAAAAATTCTCTGAGGTGTTTTGAGAAGACGCGATAATATGTCTTATGTCCTTTTTAAACTCGTAATGTCTACACGTTGCTTGCTTTAACTCATACCACTTCCTAGTAAATCTTTTATTTTTTAATTTTCTTAAGAAATCATAATATTTGGATGTTAAACGTGCAAGTACATACTTCACTCAGCACTAAACATTCTGATAGTACAACGCGTTATAAACTAAAAAATTGCACGTCGTTAAATTTTTTAAATCAAAAGTGGTTTATGCACCAACGTAAAAATGAAGTTTTTATGTAGAAAACAACAAAAATACCAATCCTACAAGACACTTACATTCATATTCATATTCAAAAACCTAATTCGTAATACCTACGACGACTACTTACGAAAAATAGACTCCGACATGAAATGAAATTTTAACGTTCTTTGGAATTTTGTGAAAATTCAAAAATCAGGTGACAAAGGGTACCTTAGTTTGAGAATTGATGATGAAGTGATCTCGGATGAAAATGAGGTGGCGAATACATTTGCACAGTACTTTAGTTCTGTATACAAACAAACAAACGCCACCTAACCTTGATGTTAACAAAATTAACAATAATGTGTCGCGCAACGCAGGAGCAGTAAGTTTGTGTGAAATATCTCCAACCACTATTGAACTGTGTATAAAGGAATTGGCTACCAAGAAATCGATCGGCCCTGATGGTATCCCATCAAGCATGATTAAATCCCATGCTGAATCCTTTATAATTCCGCTGCATTATTTATTCAACCTAAGTTTATCGTCCGAAGTTTTTCCTACTTGCTGGAAAACGACAAAAAATACCACAATTCATAAGGCAGATGACAAGATGGACGTTAAAAATTACAGGCCGATATCAATCCTATCTGTCATCCCCAAAATTTTCGAAATGTGTATTTATAAAAATATTTTCCCTCAAATACAACCGTATCTTAGAGGCAACCAACACGGATTTCTACCAAAAAGATCAATAGTGTCGAACCTGTTAACGTTTTCTGGATACGTTTCCACTAATCTTGATGCGACTGAACTGACAGATGTGGTCTATACTGATTTTGCCAAGGCTTTTCACAGTGTAGATCATAACGTTTTGTTACAAAAACTGCATGACTTTGGATTTGATAACTGCCTCCTATCATTTTTCGCTTCCTACCTTGAAAATCGGAAACAATACGTAACGGTGGGTCAGTTCTGTTCCCAGGAATTCCAATCTTACTCTGGGATTCCTCAGGGATCTAATCTGGGCCCGCTCTTGTTTTTGTTATTTATTGACGACATACAGGATGTCATTGAACACTGTCTTTGTTTACTCTATGCTGACGACTTAAAGATTTTCTTGTCTATCAGAGCTATGGAGGATTGTTTGAAGCTCCAGTGTGATATTGATAACTTGTCAAAGTGGTCAATCACTAATAAATTGTTGTTCAATATTAAAAAATGTGTCGTCATGAGCTACAGTCGCTCGACAAACCCTATATTATTCAACTATTTGATGGACGGTACCACGCTAGCACGAAAAATTACATTTAAGGACTTGGGGTGATGTATGATGCCAAGTTGACCTTCGCTGACCACATCACCAACCTGACATCCAAATGTGGACAGTTGCTAGACTTTTCGCCTGGGAAAATATTTTACAAATCCGGAGGCGCTAAAGAGTATATTCAACTGTATGGTGCGTACCAAGCTGGAGTTTGGTAGTGTTGTTTGGGCACCATGCCGGAAGAAATACTCCGAAATGCTGGAACAGATCCAGAAAAAGTTTTTAAGGTACCTTTACATGCGTACGCATGGAGTGTACCCAACTTACATGCATCATCCTGATCTCCTTGAGGCCTGTGCCTATCAGAGTCTCGAAAAAGGGCGAAATAATTCGTTACTTCTGGTGGGTTACAAAGTTATAAATTATATCATTGACTGCCCAATTTTGCTTGAGCACCTAAGCCTTTACGCTCCCCCGAACTACATGAGAGGTAGAGGACACCACTTATTTAATTTACCTGCCGCTCGTACAGACGTGGTTGCTTGTAACACTCTCGTACGAATGTCTGTTCTATTAAATGGTTTACCTGTTGAAGCTGACGTCTTCTTCTGGGGCGTTCAGCGATTTAAAAAATATATTAAATTAAATAACGAACAGGTGTCGCACTGTAACTGGCGTAAAGCTGTCGTGCGAGAAAGAAAAAAAAAATATTGTTAACCTTCGTGGTTCAGATGGTTAGATATCTGACTCATAAGCGAAAGGTCCCGAGTTCGATTTGCGGTTTTAGAAATATTAGATAATGTATTAGCTGTGAGGCACCGGTTTAGAATAGTGCTTCCACTCTTTTCTATTATTGTTTTCGAGTGTACCGTAAGAGCCGGGTAATCGAAAATACAACACGCAACAATAACATCTCACATAGTTCAGCAATGAGGTTCACCACCCATTCTGAATATAGTGCCTTTTTAGGTGAGACGAGACTGGTGTGTGGGTATACACAGATATGTTGTGCTCCCTTTTATAAGGCAATGTACACCCGCACACCTTTCGCTGGTTACCCCACATTGTGGGATATGCCGTGATGGTATGAATGAATGTATGAATGAGGAAATGGTTTGATTGAACAAAAGTATTACAAGGCGTCTTATTTTGACCACATCTATTCGTTTTTATATATTGTCATCACAAGTGTATATAGAATTTTTTTGTAATATTGGTTTGGGAAACGGTAAAAATTTGACTGAACAATAGCAATGAAGGAGTCTAGTGTTGGCGACATCCCTTTCGTTATCATATTCTTTCATCACAAGTAAGTGTGTATAGAAAATTTTAACAATAAAAAAATAACAATTTACTTATTTATCATAATTAACCAAATCATTTTTTACATAATATTATGTATATTCATCTCACTAGGCCTATACCGAAGTGGAATATTTCACCATCACATAAATACATCTTTATACAATATTTTCATCGTCTTTCATTCAGCCTTCGTGACAGTACGTATTCTATATAACGACTTGAATTATATATAAATAAACAAAAATATATCAAACAATAACGTAAAAATATATATACCTATATCAAACAATATCAGTTACAGTATTATTAAGACAGAGTACTTATACACAAAACCAAACGGCCGAAATAAAGAGACGAATTGGACTAAGTTGGGCAGCTTTTAGGAAATTAGCCCACATCTTCAAAAATCCCCAAATTCCCATGAACCTGAATTGGAAGGTATATGAGACCTGTAATAATAATAATAACAAGTAATTTATATAGCGCCGTTTAATGATTTAAAATCATTCCAAGGGCGCTGGTAGCTCAATTCTGTAATGCTCTGCGAAACAAAATTGTTTTTAGTTTTTTAGAGAAGGTGTCTTTGCTTACTGCCAGTAGCTACTGATGGCTTGGAGACTATGACAATGTCTCAGAAAAGTGCTGAAAAACTAAGAGTCACCCAAAGAGCCATTTTAGGATTAAGTCTGAGAGACAGGGTGCGAAACGACACCATCAGGGAATGAACAAAATCGGTGGATGTCGTCCACCGCATTCTTACCCTGAAG
The DNA here is from genome assembly GCA_963576475.1 of Molanna angustata. NCBI lineage: Eukaryota > Metazoa > Arthropoda > Insecta > Trichoptera > Molannidae > Molanna > Molanna angustata. Next base: position 11,801,284 of record OY754986.1, on the reverse strand, counting down.
TATAAATAAGGATAGTGTTGGCTTGGAAACCGAGAACGACAGTCAGAGATGTTGGAAAACCGCCAATGAGATGGAGAGATGACATCAGCCGTCATGCTGGTGTCAATTGGTTGCTCAGAGCACAAGATAGAGTGGCGTGGAAGGAGATGAAGGAGGCCTTCGTCCAGGAGTGGACGGGATTAGGCTGAGAAGAAGAAGAGACTTAGCACATATTATTCACATCACACAATTATGTATACATTTATTTATAACTCGCTAATCCAATACGTACAATTTTGTTTTTTTACTAAACAATAGAAACTTACGAATGTTTTTTAAGTCTTTTAAATTACTAGTGAAACTAAAACAAGTTATTTTTCTTTATATCTTAGTATGATTTTTTTCTGAAATATACGTAAGTAACTAACCTAGGTTTGTTAGTAAGGCTTTATAAAAGTAATTGGCAATTTAAATCGAAGGTCTTACCAAGATTTTCTAAAATCATAATATAGAAGCAGAAACGTAGGTCGGCTAAGGATTCAGTTCTGTAGACCAGGGTATTTCAACCTGTGGGTTACGAGACATAGAAGAGTCACAAAGTCAAAGCAAGGGTTGAAGATACAGTATATATATAAACAACTAAGTTTAGTTTGTCGATCGACAATTCTTGATACAACTTCATTGTATGTAGATATATTACAAACATAAAATAAAAAATACTTGGAATTAGTTCTATTGAAATTTATTTGATTATTATACATCTGTCATGTAAATTTTGTATAAAACTACTATTCTCAGTCTTGTAGAATATTATTCTGATGTATGTATGTGTCTCGCATCTCATTCATATTAACGAAGATGGCCGAAGGACATCAGTTTCTGAACCGAATACCTACGGAGCGCGGTTCGGCATTCGCGCATCAACCGACGAGGCGATTGCAGTGTCCACTCTTTAACAATTAGTATAAAATTAATATCGACCCGAACATCGCAAACATCTGTAAATTTATCAAGTATAATATTGTGACTTATTTGATCTGAAGATAAATGCAAATATTGTAAGTCCTCTTTTATTATGAAACCCTTCATCACTCAATTACTATTTTTATTTCTACTAATTAACTGATTATCAAATTGCAATATCTTATATAGTGGTGTATGTTATTGGGAAGTAATTTGAACACGCACTTATAATCGCAACCTTCTGATATATTAAATTCTTAATTAAATAAACCATCCCAGTAGCATCCACCCCTATATATTAAAATAAAACACATTTATAATTTTCTTCTACTTGGTTTAATTTGATTTACTAGTTTCGCTCTACAAGAGCATCTTCTACTCTGAAGATGCTCGTCTAGAGCTAAACTAGTAAGTCAAATTAAACCAAGTGGAAGAAAATTATAAATGTATTTTATTTTAATATAGGTAGGTACTATAATGCAATTCCATCGAGTATTATCGATCGATTATGCTTATTATAAACATAGTATATAGATGTTGTGTGGCTAAAATATCTACAAATTTATCTTTTTTTGTTATAATATTTATTTATATTATATATTGTTATTTTTGCTATCAACTGTCATGTTGTTGGAGTAATTGGACTGTAGGTTTAAAATCGGGAAATGGAAATTAGTCAATATTTGGAAGGGAAGCATAGAACAATGAAGGTAAATATTGTTCTTACCGCCAGCCGCGATGAACCAATAGGTATATGAAGTTTAATTTATTTAAAATGTTTATTGGATTTGCAGAACAGGACACAATACACAACGCGATGAACTATGCACTTGAGTTACGTATTTTTAACTATGTATACGTAGTTTTAACTACGTTGAAAAACTTTGAAGATATTATACTTATAACTGTATGTGAAGGGCATTGTGTCATCTATTGAAGATAACTGTTCGTACTGCTTGTAGGTGGTTTTCTTTTCTTTCAACATTTTTATTCTTGGGTAGGCGGGCTGGTATACATTATCTTTGATGCAGATAGGAATAACAAGAGGAGTCCAAATGGATATCCCTCACAAATGTAACATGGGTACATTTAGATTATAAATAAGAAGTTTTGTTATTGCACCTTAGGTACTATTGTTAGATTTCCTGTAGGTTATTTTTTACAGAGATCTTGGTCATACCCATGATGTTTCTCATTTAAAAAGATTTGAAGTCAATGACAGTGCACGAGTGTGAATCTTCTATTCACATTCGTCAATAGTCCTTTTTGAGCTATGGTGCCGAGATTACTAATCTAGAGAGCTCCATGAGCTATTTTTCGGGCTATGCATTTTTTTTGTCGCTCTCTTGGCGTTCTGTGAAGGGGCCGTTTACAGTCTCCATTTGCTGAGCGGCTGGTGATGGAAGTAGCGAGATCATAAATAAATAAATAATAAAAAAAAACAAATTACGGTTCTCAGATTTTGGGAACACCAGATTTTTTCCTTGAACAGGGGTCGTGTATTCAGAAAGATTGAAAAACACCGATGTAGACCGATAGAATCATTAATTTACATAACTCAATTTTGGGTTCGGACAATTGAGTCAATTTCCAACGTAATCCTCTTGGTACGTTTGTCAAATGCGACAGGTCTAATTGGTTTTGAAGACGAGTTTTACAACATCAAAACCCGTATTGTGTTTATTGACAGTCTATTATGTAATCGTTCTTATTTCGTTTCAACCCTCTATTCTCAAAAAACCTTGGTTTCAGGGAAAGAGACTCTCTAGGGGGGACATATCTTGTATTACACGTATGAGAATTGGCCATTGCCTTGTTGCTTCTCACCTTTACAAAATCAACGTAATTACCAAGTCCGGTTTGTGAGTGTGGTCAGGAGGAGGAAACTCTTGATCATTTATTTTTGAAATTGCTTCAACCGTATATCTTCCAACAATTCATTTTATTTTAATCTGGTTAAAATAACTTGCATATCCCCAATCAATATGTCATATACAATAATGTATATTCAAAATTTTAAATTAAAAAACATATTAGGTACTTAACTTCTTCAGGTCAAATAACATCCAGCTTTAATTAATTTAATTTCAACAAATTATGATATTTTCACCAAGGCATAAAGCACTCTATCTAGGGTGAATTGCCAGTAAACAAAAAAAACGCCCCCTGTTTGAAGTTTATATTATTTTATTTTAATGATGTCTAGAACCAACAGTTTACAATTTTTAAGAATGTATGTAGGTATATTTTATTTAGGTGTAAAAAACAAAAACATTTTCTATTTTAATCTTTTTTGACTTTCATCACAATACCCAGTATGTGTTTCGGTAGTTTATTGAACAGTTTCGGTATTATTTTCACCTTAGTTCTGTCGCCCTAAAAATTATTTGTTTTTTGGTATTGTCAGTAAATAATAAAAATAAATAAATTGGAATGATCTTTATAGCGCCGTATTTGTGATAACCTCACATCAAGGGTGTTCTTTATTTGTCGAGTTGCATATTTGTGAGTGATCTTTAATTTAGAACGATGTATGACAGGGTCAGAAACGAGTACATAAGGAAAGAATGTAAGATAAAGAAAGATGTCATTAATAGAATGAAAGTGAATGAATGAGGAACGCCTGACGAAGAAAATATACATTGCGGACAGGAATGGAATGAGAGGTCGGGGCCGTCCAAGGAAGGGATGACACGTCCATGTGAACGGTATTTTGACAGACGGAAATGTTAGAAGCGTGAGCAACAAACGA